>BSBK01001219.1:2652500-3048583 GCA_027943335.1 Chamaecyparis obtusa
GTATCTCGACATTCAGGTAGGTGCAAGATGTCATGTCAAATTCCTTCCCACATCTATTGGTCACACAAGAGGTGGGAAGCTTATGGGGTATCAGAGTAGACTTGCAGGGAGCTAGGGAATAATGGTTGGGGATGCTCACAATACCATGGTAGAAGGGACATGACTTAGTCTGAGATGCCAGAGTGACATCAATGTATTCTCAGTGATGGGTAGCACATAGACTTATCAGATTGATAGTGCCTGGGGCAGTTTCAACAAATGAGAATCCAACAGGGAGAGGGGATGGGGTTGGAGTATATGAAGATGATGGTGGGGATGATGGGGGAGAGGGAGGAGAAGAGGGAGGAGGAGGGGGTAGGGGGCATATGAGGGTGGCAACACCATGATGTCGAGGGGCCATATAGGTACCAACAGATAGAGCCCCTCTAGTAATACCATAGGTACATGGGCCATGACCATAGCCAACCTAAGTACATGGATAATGACCACCTCTAACCCCATCATAGGTACTGGGATCACGACCAATCCCAACATAGGTATAAGGACCACCTCTATGGTACATAGAATAGGAGGTGTATGACATGATAGTTGCAGAGTGGGACAACCTGCAAATAGAGGTGGGGAGGATACAAGGACTCTTAGATACTGCCCAAACATCAGAGCTGAGTCTACAAGTAGAGATAGCTAGAGTACAAGGAATATTGGTAGGGGAGTGAGCATGATAAGACAGTGCTCAGATTTCTCTACACAAGTTGCAGGACTAGGTTGATAGCAGTGAGTTTACTATGATTGAGACTCAAACAAGAGGGGAAACCTAGCAATAGCAGATGGATGACCTAAGGGAAGAGCTGCAGGGGGTCACCTAGGGGAGGGACCCATATGAACATAGGGCCAATGAGTACAGGGGACAATGAGAGATTTCTTTATAAGATATGACTAGTCTAGGGGTGGTGCAGGTCGTGCAGGAGACTTTTGTTGCCCATAGATGAGAGACTAGAGCCATCTAAGACATGGAGTACTACTATCAATTGTACTATGAGACCATTTTTGAGGATCTGAGAGAAGCGGTATACAATGAGAGATTAGTCTCCCATACTACAGGTGAAGGGGGCTTACAAGCCTCCATATGGATAAGACCTCCTTAGGAAAGAGGGGGAGATGGGACATGAGGGATTGGCCCATCCACACAACCAACTTCATGATCCATTTCGACCATTTTTGACACAAATGACATGTATTATTTTGAGTATGACATATGTATAATGGAATTTTGATGTATACATGTATATGGACACTGATGTACTGATTTGAACCCTTGATATATATATATATATATATATATATATATATATATATATATATATATATATATATATATATATATATATATCTGTGTGTGTGTGCGTGCGTGTGATGCAGGATGGGTATGATTATATGAGGACTCTGACACATTCATGATGCATATATATGTATATGTGATGGTTTATTATGATCATGTATAATATTTATATGTGATTTTATGTATGGATTTATAGGATGTATATACATGATGCAAATGATTAATGCTATTGATAACAAATGATTAATGTATTTATGAAAATAGATTTGTAATGATTAATGTAATATGTAATAATGATTAATGCTATTATTAAGGGAAAATAATGAGTAATGGATAATAAATGTATGATAATGATGAATGTAATGAATGATAATAAATGTAAAATGTAATAATGAATAATATTATGCAAAATGAAACTAAAATGCATCTAGATGATTAGGACTAGGTGAGTGAATTGCACCAGATTTGAAGTCAATACTTAAACACATCACCAATGCAACTAATGGAATAACATAAGTGAATACAATGAATGAGGACTCGAACTAAGATAGGTGTGTCAATCATAACCGATAGGACCACTCAGCTAGCCATAGGGAGGAGGGAATAAACAAGAATCTTTCCAAGAGTAAAATGCAATATGACCTTAACCAAAATGCATCCTATCTACATGAATTTCATGGGATTATATTGTATTTATGTCAAAGAGCACACCCTATATTAATCTTGCAAAAAGAGGTATGCATCATGTGTTATAAAAGCACATATGACATGGTTCCTATTGGTGTAATTAAATATTCCTAATTATACTTTACTTAATATTACTTAGGATAATGCATTTTCATATTAGTTGTCATTGAGACACCTAGGAGTTTGCATTTCATTTTAGCATATGGTTAGGATAATTTCCACTTTACATGGTGATAGTTGTCATCTCATACCTCTTTGTATGTGAGATCCACCTTTAGTGCTCATATCACATTATCATCTTAATCCTATTGCACATACTTCATTTCATAATAGAGGATGATCCACCTTTGGTGGACATGTGATTCCACCTCGTGTGGTTGATAGCTTATCATCTCCTTATCATGTAGTCTTATTGTATTGCCTATATATTTAGGCACTCCTACTTTATATTCAATTCAATTGGCCATAATCAATTATTTGATCATTTTTCCTATCTCTCTTGTGCTATCTCTTGAGCTTCTAGATCTTGGCATTTTCATTCTTTACCTTAGGCAAATTCTTACATGGTATCAAAGTTGTAGAAGATCTCATTGCATAGCCATTGGAGAGCTCTTTGTTTTAACTTTTGGAGGGTCATGATTTAGATCTGGAGGAGTAGTAGCTTGTGGGAACGTCTAGAGTAATATCTGACCTTGCCATTGCGTCCAAGTGGCTGTTTCCAAAATTTTTGACTATAAATTTGCCTATCTTGGTTAATAGTCAAATTTGAGGCAATTTTTTTTTGCAAATCCTAAGGCTGATTTGTAAAATTGGAGTACTTTGGGCCAAATCTGACATTGCCATTGCGATCAGAGCAGCTAAAAACCCTAGGGTCAACTGTTCATTCACCTAGATCGGACACAGTTGGTCTCAGAAGAAAAAATCTCCCTCCCTGGCTGTCATACGGATTTACGTAGTTTATAGGTACAATTTTATTTATTTTTAATTATTTTCAGCCTTTTGAAATTATTATTTTTTATTTTATTAAAATAACAAAAATAAAAATTAAATTTGAAGGGGGTGTTGTTTTCTTTTGAATATTTTTTTTCAAAAATTAAAGTTTTTTTGGCCTGCAAGTGGTATGCACTGCAATGTTGTACCACACTATAGCCGATACCTGCACTGTTATAGGCAGTACGCACTATAGGCAGTACCATACTATAGTGTTGTACCACACTATAGCTGGTACCCGCACTATAGAAAGTATGCACTGTAGGTGGTACCACACTGTAGTGTTGTACCGCACTATAGTCAGTACCCGCACTGCTTGCGGTCCCTCGTAAAGGGGTTAATTTTTTTAAAAGTTTTTAACTTTTTTTTAAAAAAAAATTTTAATAAATAAAAACTTTTTTAATATGCTTTTTTAATATATTTTCTAATAAGTCTTTTTTTATTAATAAAAACTTTTGTTTTAATAAAACATTTTCATATGTTTTTCTTTATTAAGTTTTTTAAATCTAAAAATTAAAAACTTGTGTTTTTTCTTTTCTAATAATGTTTTTTGTGTGGGGTTTTAAATAAAAAAATTTCTTCAATTCAATGAGTTTTTAAAAAACAAAATATTAATAAATAAGTAAAATTGGGAACACAATTTTTTTCTTTGTCATCTACATACCTATTTTGCAGCGTCATCCAACCGGCAACCGGGGGGGCAATTTCATCCCAAAGACTTCATGGAAATAGGCCAATAGGATGACACTTTTTCTACAAAATTTGATAGGGCATCTTTGGTGGCTTCATCTTCTACATGTTTCCAACTTTTCATTTGATATTGTATGCTCTTGAATGAGCCATGTTGTACACACACTATCATAAAGTGCCACATTTTTATTTGTACCTTGTCATTGGTGACACATTTGATGTAATCCCTATGTTAGTAGATTAGGAATATCATGGGACATGGTTCTTTAAGGTTATGCTCCAACCACTCAATTAATGGACGCATAATTGAGAGTACCTAGTTGGTGTCTGCATGTGTCTCCATGCCTCACTCTATCATATCTTAGTGGGAATTTCATCGATAATTCTACATTGACATTGGTACCTAATTTTGTCAGACTTTGACATTCTTGGTGCAACATTGGCTCTATTTTCTTCCTATGGATGAGTATTGGTCAAGATATTGGACCATCTTTGGAGGAGATTCAACATTGAGGGGGGGCTACTTGGTCTCTCTTCCCTATTTCCTTCCTTTGGGGGGATTCTTTAATGTATAGACATGATGTATGTAGTTCTTGGGGGGTCTTGATTACTCCATCCATTCATGCATCTTTTTACTCATCTCTCTTTTTGGGGGAGGGTTTTTCCAATGAGGTTTTCCCTCTTTCTCCACTTTATGAGAGTTATGCATTTAATGTATTACATTTCATATTGTACATGGGTACCTAACATGGCCTATTAGCCAAGACTCATCTTGCATTGTGAGTTTAAGTGCATTCCCCTAAGTTACACTTAAGGGGGGGTGTTGGTGTAATTAAATATTCCTAATTACACTTTACTTAATCTTACAAGTAGGATAATGCATTTGCATATTAGTTGTCATTGAGACACCTAGGAGTTTGTATTTTAGTTTAGCACATGGTTAGGATAATTTTCACTTTACATGGTGATAGTTGTCATCTCATACCTCTTTGTGTGTGAGATCTACCTTTAGTGTGCATATCACATTATCATCCTAATCGTATTGCACATACTTCATTGCATAATAG
The DNA here is from genome assembly GCA_027943335.1 of Chamaecyparis obtusa. Classification (NCBI taxonomy): domain Eukaryota; kingdom Viridiplantae; phylum Streptophyta; class Pinopsida; order Cupressales; family Cupressaceae; genus Chamaecyparis; species Chamaecyparis obtusa. The sequence goes on from BSBK01001219.1 coordinate 2,657,274, forward strand.
AGGATGATCCACCTTTGGTGGACATGTGATTCCACCTAGTGTGGTTGATAGCTTATCATCTCCTTATCATGTAGTCTTATCACATTCTCTATATATTTAGGAACTCCTACTTTGTATCCAATTCAATTGGCTATGATCAATTTTTGATCATTTATCCTATCTCTCTTGTGCTATCTCTTGAGCTTCTAGATCTTGGCATTTTCATTATTGTCCTTAGGAAAATTCTTGCAGTTCCTTTACCTGAACTAAACACTTAGACATGCTAGATAGCTTTAGAAATGATGGGCTTCTAGATAGCCATCTTTCTCAGTACTTTTTATCCTCTTTTCAGAACAGTTGATTGCACACAAACATGAATTTATGGTTTTCAAGCATATGAACTTATGGTTTTTATGTATATGTTATATATATGTGTGTGAACATAAGATGGAAATAACTTTAAAGACATCATATTTTTTTGAATTCATGGACAGGAATGGTAAATGCAGTAACTATACATGTTAATGAATGCTTCCTTTCCTAAGCTATGTTTTGGGTAGTTACCTCCTGTAGTCGTAGGACTTGCAAGAGTGTTAATTAGGACTACACCTTTTCCTAATACTAATGATGTGGATATATATGTATATGGTTGGATGTGTGTGCATTGATTGTTTTGCAGGTGTTGACTGTGGACATTCAAAGACCAACATAGTGGCGCTGGAGTAATCAAAGCCAACCGTGGATTGCAGAATCTTTGCAAGCAAAGCAAGTCAATTGATGTTTTTTGTTACATGCAATGCTAGATTTAGTTTCCTTAATGCGCTATATTTCTAGAAATTACTCATGCTCAATGATGTTTCTATTTTGAAAATTTATGAGTTGTAACCGATCCTCATTTATGAAGTGATCATAGATTTAGGAGATAGTTATAGATTTCCTTTAAATAATCGACTATTGTGACTCTTTTGGAGTTATTCGAATGAACTGGTTTTTATAATAGAACTCTTGAATATTGTTTTCAATCAAGTGTAATCATTTTTTTATGGATGAATAGAATGTTCAGTTTAAGTTTATATATTTCATCTTGATTGTATTTCCTATTCACTCATTCAAGGGGGCCCACTTGATGAGTGAATTGTTCTATTAGCGTAGAGTTCACTTTTTTATTTATTTCTAAGTAGTTAGAACTCTGTTGTTCTTGCAGCTACTGATAATAGAATTAGTAGCCTATTCTTGCAGCACAGTCAATTAGAGTAATTCCTAGCCGTAATTCCTTGCTTTGTTAGAATAAATTTATTTACCAGTTTTAGCATAGTTTTCCTGAAGCATAAACATTTGAATTCCATAGATAGTCTTAGATTGAGAAGGTTTGAAGCATATACTTTGCAAATGCCATTCCAAGTTTACGTCCCTTGTCGATAATTAAATGAGACTGAATAATCCATTTAGAAATCATTTGGGGTGTCCAATCCTAAAATAGGCGGTCCATTGCTCTGGTTTTCTGATACTATTATTTGGCCAAGCATTTTTGGCACCACTACCGGGGATGGTGTTAATTCAAACTTATCCTTGTATTTGCAATCTCAGTTCTAATCTAGCACTTAGTCTTAAGTAAGCATTTTATGCATAGGAGAGATCACCTTGGGAGATTTCTTCCTTGTAACTACCAAGAGGACCCGTTTGATCTATTTAATCCTCAAGTTGAAGAACCCCAAAGTGAGAATGAAGAAGAAGAACCCTTTGAAAATCCATTTGTTGATGCTTAGGAACACATATCCTCTTCATCATCTAAGGAATCACTGCATTTGAATGACCTATTTGCTGAACCTGAATACCAAGACAACCCACTTGCTCTTATTATCTATCAGCCACCACCACCAGGTCCTCCTCCCAGAATGGCTTCTCAGGATCCCTTTCCTTTTCCTACCCCTCCTCAGCAAGGTAACCAAAATTTGAAGAACATACCTACTGTTGCACTCCCCAAATTCTATGGCCTCCTTACAAAAGACCACGAGACCTTCCTCTTTGAGTTTGACATCCTTTGCTGGAGTTATGACTATACCATTGATGCCCACAAGCTGAAGTTGTTTCCATCAACTCTAAAAGAGGCTGCCTTGAGATGGTTCATGGGGTTGGGTGCTAATGTTGTAGTAGACTAGAATGTCATGTGCAATCTATTTCTTTTAAAGTATAAAGAATACTATAGGGGTCAAGATTTGAAAGGTGATGACATTTTTAAAATGTCTCAGAAGGAGGATGAAACCTTGGAGGATTATGTATCAAGATTCATGTTCAACCTGTAGCATAATACACAACACCAGCTAAATGAGGCATCTCAGAAACACCTTTTCTTAAAGGGTGTAAATGATGGAAGTATTGAGGCTCTAGACCTGATGGTAGGAGAAGATGTCAGATAGAAAGGTTGGGCTGACATAAAGAATATATGTCTAAATTATTCAAGGGCCACTGTGAATAAGGGTAGGGAACTTAGAGACCTACCACATAAGTCCAATGGTGGTTTAGGAGTATCCAAAATGGAGCTGTCTAATTTATTGTCTGACTTCAAGCAGGACATCATTAATGATGTCACTACTCAGTTATATAGTATGCAGGCGAGGAGGAAGAAGGAAGAGTCAGATGTTATGCTGGCCGAGTTTTGTTCTCATTGTAGAGAAAATAAAAGAAACTATAAATGCAAAATGGTTGCATCTATGGACATCAATCCAATGCCCACTGAGTTTAACGCCATAGATGAGGAGAATGGAGAAATTCTCTATGTTTCTCAAAGACATCCATGGGCTCAGAGACAAGGTATGCCTCCAGACCCATTGAATAATTTTGGTTATAATAATAATTGTAGTCAATGGCCGAACCATAACCCCCAAAATTTTGCTCCTCAAGGTCAGAATTGGAATTATAACTGGTCCAACTCACAGCTGCACTATAACCAAGCCTATCAACAACAACCACCATTTAACCCATACCAATGGTAGTATAACTCCTATCAACAGCCACAACAGAATAGCCAATGGCCACCTCATGGTAACAGGCAACCACAACCTCAGTGGGGACCCAATCAGTCTAGTTAGCAGCAAGCAATAATGCCTCCACCTCAGCAACAAGCTATTATGTCACCACCTCCTATAGCCAATAGAAACCCTCAGAAGCCAACTCAACTTCCTACTCAACTAACTCCAAATCCTAATAACAAGTAGCAAACTTATTCCTTAAAAGTAAATGATATCCATCTCAGATCAGGAACCACACTACCTGCACCCAAGGAGCCAATAATAACTAAAGTTGATGATGTCGATGACATACCCATAAACCAGCCTGCTGATGTTTCACATGTTATTCAAACTACACCAGTGCCTAAAAATCCTTCGTATCCGCAAAGATTGTCTCAGGCAGTTCCTCCAAAAGAAAATCCTATAGAAACTAATTTGATTGATCAGCTCAAGAAAATGATAGTGCAAATTCCCTTGTTGGATGCCCTTAAAGAAATTCCAGTCTATACCAAAGTAATTAAAGAGACCTGTATCAAACAATCTGGAAGGAATAAAAATGACCCTAATACTATCCATTTCTTAGGCCAACTCTCTGATCTCATGCTAAGAAAAGTTGTAATGCCTAAGTATTTCGACCCAGGAAGCCCAGTGGTCACCATCAAGCCCAGTGGTCACCATAAATATTAATGGTATCCAAATTCAAAATGTCCTAATTGACTTGAGAGCATCAATCAATGTTATGACTAGGGAAGTTCTGCTTAAGCTTAGTATCATTGGTTTGCGGGATACACCTACAATATTGTAGTTAGATGATAATTCCACAGTTAAGCCAGATGGTATGGTTGAAGATATTGTTGTTACCTTGGATTCTTTAGATTACCCTCAGATTTTATAGTCATGTCACCCAAAGCCACCTTAGGAGGATACCCATTAATCTTAGGATGACCTTGGCTTGCCATGGCTGATGCTTGCATTGCATGCCACTCAGGAAAAATGACCATATCAGATGGAATAAATACCAAGAGGTTCACTTTGTATTCTCCAGCAAAACCCCAAAGTGAACTTGATCAAGTTGTCTAGCCAGATTTAGGTGATGTTGCCCTTGAAGCAAACTCTATGCAAAAACTGATGGTCATTGAGAGAAATCCATTCATGGTATCACAAGAAGAAGATGATATACTAGCAGAAATCCTTACCAATTAGTATGGTTATGAGGAATCATCTTGTGATGATCCTAATTGTTCCCTTTAAACAATAATGCCCAAGCAAACCACATCTCAGCTTCCTACAACACCTGGTTATCTTCACACCTTGCTACTCCATGAGATAAAGTCTCCATCCATAGTGGAAGTCCAGATGCTAGAAAAAGTCAAAAGAGTTGAAATTGCTTCAGGAAAGGAGTTGAATGTTAATAAGAACCTCATTGAATCTCAGATGTCCAGTCTTCTCAAGCTTTTACAAGACAATCAACAAGCCTTTGCATGGGACTATAATGATATGAAAGGATTAGACCCTAAAATTTGCACTCACGAAATCTATATAAGCCTTGAACACAAGCCAATGAGGCAAGCTCAAAGGAGAATTAATCCCGCTTTGAGAGACATAGTGAAGACTGAGTTGTAGTAGCTCCTTAGTGTTGGTTTCATTTATCCTATCTCTGACAGTTAGTGGGTTTCTCCTCTTGTAATTGTTCCAAAGAAGGGGGGAAAGTGGAGAGTCTGTGTTGACTATAGAGAGCTTAACAAAGCCACTAAGAAGGATCACTTTCCACTATCTTTCATTGACTAGGTGCTTGAAAATCTAGCTAGCAAAAAGTATTTTTCATTTCTATATGGATTTAGTGGGTATAACCAGATACAAATATCACCAAAAGAATAGGATAAGACAATGTTTACCTATCCCTCGAGAACATTTCTTATTTAGTCTTGCCATTTGGGTTGTGAAATGCACCTGCTACTTTCTAGAGAGCGGTGTTGGGTATTTTCTCTGACATTGCTACTGACTGTGTTGAAATTTATATGGATGACTTCACCACTCACGAAACCACATTTGAAGAAGCACAAGCTAACTTGGAGAAGGTTCTCAAGAGATGTCAAGATTACAACCTCTCTCTTAAGTGAGAAGTTTTATATGATGATGGAGGAGGGAGTTGTCCTGGGGCACTACCTCTCATCTTTTGGAATTCAGGTTGACCCTACAAAAATTGCAGTTATCAACACACTTCCCACACCAAACAAGCAGAAGGATGTTAGGAGTTTCCTTGGCCATGCTGGTTACTACAAGAGATTCATAAAGGATTTTATCCAACTTGCAACACCTTTATACAACTTGTTGAAGAAAGAAGCTGAATTTGAATGGACAAAGGAATGTGAAGCATCATTCCAAAAATTGAAAGATGTTTTAACAACAACACCTATTCTCAGAGGACCTGATTGGAAGCTTCCACTCCACATCCATGTAGATGCATCTGACTATGCCATTGGAGCAGTCCTTGGATAGAAGGAAGGTACTATTGAACATGCAATTTACTATATTAGTAAAAATTTGCAAGGAGTTGAATTAAATTATACTGTTACTGAAAAAGAGTTGTTAGCAGTTGTCTATGCACTAAACAAATTTAGGCACTACATCACAAGTTATGAAGTATTGTTTATACTGACCATTCAGCTATCAAGTACTTAATGAATAAACCTACCATTAGTGGTAGATTAGCACGTTGGTTACTCCTCATGTAGGAATTTGATGTGAAGATAATAGACAAACCAGGCAAGGATAATGTAGTGGCTGATTTCTTGTCAAGATTGCAAGTACCAAATGATCCTGCAGCAATTGACGATAGCTTCCCTGATGAGCACATATTTTCTATTGATTCTTTTAATCCATGGTATGCAAACTTAGCCAACTACCTTGCTACAGGCAGAACACTGCCTCACTTCTCTCCTAAATAGTGCCACCTATTGGTTGAGAAGAGTTTTAACTTCTCTTGGATCTCAGGCTTCATGTTTTATATAGGACCAGACCAGGTCACCAAAAGATGTGTTTGTGAAGATGAAACCTATGACATTCTCTGAGCATGTCATGATGAACCATGCAGTGGACATTTTTTAGCAAAGCATACTGCCTATAAAATTTTGACAACTGAATACTACTTGCCTACTTTGCATACAGATGCAGCAAAGCATACCCGACACTGTGATAGGTGCCAGCATATGGGGCGTCCCACAAAGTCTGATGAAATTCCCCTACAACCTTAGGTAGTTGTCACGTCCTTTGACAAGTGGGGTATTGACTTTGTTGGAGCCATTGAACCCTCTTCTCATGGGAAGTCCTACATCCTAGTATGTACTGACTATGCCACAAAATGGGTTAAAGCCAAAGCTATGAGGCATGCCAGAGATCACCAAGTTGTTGAGTTACTCTATGAATGCATATTCACCCGATTTGGAGTACCAAGGGAAATTGTAATAGATCGGGGAGTATAGTTCACCTCTAATCTTATCCCAAAGTTGATGCAAGAGTATATGGTGCGTCATGGTAAATCTTCACCCTATCATCTTGAGGCCAATGGTCAGATTGAAATCACAAACTAGGAGATAGAATCTATTCTAACCAAAATAGTGGTTGTGCACAAAAAGGACTGGGCTACATGCCTTCCTGAAGCCATATGGGCCTACCGCACAACATGGAAAACCACCACAGGGTTTACTCCTTTTGAGTTGGTGTATGGAAAATTATCCTCCATGTCAATTAAGTTCCAACATAAACACTCTGCACAACCTTGGATTTGGATATTGATCTCACTAAAGCACAAGAAGATAGGTTACAACAATTAAAATAGATTGGATGAAAACATGAAGTCTACCCTCCACAATATGGAGTTGATACAACAACAAAGAAAAAATGGCATGACAAGTTCATTCGTGATAAGAAATTTTTTGTGGGAGATTAGGCACTATTGTACGATTCAAGATACCATCACTGTTGGTAATTTGGCTGATTTGGCTACATAGATGTTGTCATTATGGAAACATATGATCTACATGAAGATCACACAGGTTAGAGAGCTAGTATGTCAGAGTGCAATGCAAATTGTCTAAGTATGAGACACTGTGTTTTTGCCAGTGAACCCAAAGATAGTTTTGATTGGTGATGTTGATTGGAGCAAGTTCAATGCTTGCACACTTGAACATAGACACTATGGTGACTATTGAAGACTCACCTCAGAGCACAAGTTAGTACGACATGTATGAAAGAAGTTATGATAGTTTTACTAAAGACAATGTTAAGCCGACAGGACAGAATATGAAGACAAAATTGATAAAGAGTTAAGGGATTATTTTGTTTATCAAAATAATGACTTAACAATATAAAGGGATGACATTCTAGATGTTAACCCTTGGATAAATATATTTTGTAATATGATAGCCAACTGGAAAGTTATTAATCTTAATAACTTGTATAAAGATATGTAAAGATGTAATTGTAAAGAGAAGTAACGAATGTATGTAATAGTGATAGTGAAAGAGAAACAAAGAGATATTGATGCAAGTAGTATAAGGTTATGTACCTTGACCTATTTTTGTAATCATTGAATATTTTATATTACTTGTTTGGGTAGTGGGCTCATTTGGTAATCACATTTTGTACTACCAACTCCTAATAGGGTTGAGGCTTCTAATAAGGCCTATAGTCCCTTAATCAGGACTGAGACACTATATGCATGTAATAGACTCGTAACAGGGTCAACATCCTTAACATGATACTTTTGATTAGTGGATCTTTGTGGGTACCATCCCCACTAGGGTTTTCCCTTGGCCAGGGTTTCCTTGAGAACAAATAATGTGTTATGAGTCCCTTTGTTTTATTTCTATGCATGTTGTTTAGCTTTCTATGTTATGCATGCGTTAAGATAATCTGTTATATCCATAATTGGGAAAAAGTAAAAGTTTGTAGAATACTAATTCACCCCCCCTCTTAGTATTCCCTATTTCTAATAATTGGTATTAGAGCCTAGTTACTCAGAAAAGAATCATTCAAGGAAAGCCTAGCAGCTTGAGTAAGATCTCTATGGATATAGATCAGCTATAGAAGAATCTTGAAGAAGCTCTTGAATAGATTGATATGGTTACTGAAGAAAGAGATACTCTAAAAGGAAAATATGATGATGCAAAGAACCTCATTGAGAAACTGAAAAACAAGTTGGAAGATCTAAAATCTGAAAAGGAATCCAAAATTCACATTGAAGATTGTGATGACAACTTAGAAAAAGAAAATGAGATCCTTAAACATGAACTGAAGATAGAAAATCTGAAGCTAAGTCTGAAAGATGGAAATGGCAAGAATGAAGCAAATTTGAAATTTGAGAATGAAAATATTAATCTTGAAAATGAAGGGCTAAAATCTAAACTTGGTAAAGTAACATCTGAACTTGAGAAAGTTAATTTGTTGTATGCTAAACTTGAGAAATACAATACAATTGTGAAAGGAGAATTGACTCAATCTAAGAAGCAACTTGAAAGACTATATTCAACTAGTGAGAAGATTAATGAACAAATATCTTATCAAAAACCATTCAATGATAAAAATGGTCTTGGATTCAACACTTTTAAAGCAAATGAAGAAAGCAAGGAACCAAATCTGAAAATATCTGAAAGCATAGATGAGAAGAAGTCTGATGAGATTAACAAATCTAAAGATACACCTAAGGAAGAAGAACCACCTAAGCAAGAGGAATCACCTAAAGGTATGCAAAGAGAATTCAAAGGTAGATGTTTTGCTTGTAATACTATTGGTCATATGAAGAGAGATTGCACATGTAAGCAATTTAAACATCTTAATGGTTATTGTTATAATTGTCATGGTTTTGGACATAGAGCTATTGAATGCAAAAAACCTAAATTTGTTGAGAATAAAAATAGTAGTAGAATGTTTAGAAATACTAACCATGCAAATAAGAAACCTACTGAAGATATGAACAGAAGAAATGGAGTAGTATGTTATAGATACAATAAGGTTGGACACATTGCTAGAAATTATAGATCACAAATCAATCAGCCTGGACCAAGATATGGAAACAATGGAATAGTTTGTCAGATATGTAACAAGATTGGACATACAAAAAAGTTTTGTAGAATGAACAATAGAGTTTTTCATACCAATCCTAACCCTAGAAGTCATGCAAGAAGAAATGAAGATGCAAGCAACAGTCAGAAAGGATTCTGTAGTAATTCAGATGAAGTGAAGTTTGTTAAAAGCACAGATCAAGGAGACATATTCAACACTAAAGGCAGTCAGAAAGGTGAAGTATTAAATGGTAAGAATGAATCTTTACCTAACCCATCTCAAAGCACTTAATTTATGAAAATTACAGTAAAATAGGAACTTATATTAGTGTAGAACTTGATATATGATGAATTGAGTCTTGCACAGTTAATGCAAGGTATTATATGATGTTCTAATTCTATGGTTAAGAGTGCAAAGAAAAATATTATGTTTTGTGAGATCGCAAGAAGTTTTAAGTTTTGTAGGTTAACAAAATCAGCTTTTTGGAAAGAAGTGGCAAAAGAATTGAATGCGATGTCAGATCTAAGTGAGATTGAAATGATGAAAGGTCATGAATGGTATTATTTGATCATCAAAGAGAATACAAGTGTTAAGGAGATCGAAGAGCGGTGATTGGAAGTGTTTTGCAAGGATTTGGTGAAGAATTTTTGTGCTGAATCTACGCAAGTCATAAATCTCAGAATCGAGGTATTTTACTTGGTAGATCTTTAAATCAGTTAAGGAATTAGAGGAAATCATGGATATTTCTTTGATTCACAATGTCAGAGATAAGAATAGACCTAAGGTGAAAAGGGAACCAGTAGAACCCTTGGAAGATGATCCTAGGTTAGCTTTATCATCTGTACCAGATGGAGTTTTACATCTAGAGAATGCTAGAAGTTATCTGGGATGTAAACTAGAGACTATCAGTGATAGTGATTTCACAAAGGAATATCAGAAGATCTATAATCAGGACATGTCATTGAAAGTAGGGTTTGAGCATTTGAAAGATAATGAGATCATTAAGTATGCTTTACAATATGAATTTGACAATGAAGAATGTACTAAGATAATCCTAAGTAGAATTCACAATGGAAAGTTTTGGTTAGATGATAGAGTGATAGATATCACAGCTGACTTAATTCATGAGGTAAATAGACTATCTAAAATTGGATCCATTCCTTTGAATGATAAAAATATGAGGAAGATAGTCATAGACAACACAAATTCATCCTACAATGGTAGAGGAATAGTGATTAGCAAGATACAGCAAGATGATGTCAGATACTTGTGTAAGATCCTAACAACTAAGTTTTGTGCTAACTCGAGAGAGGATGACATGGTAGCTGGAATGATACATGTGACTTATTTGATGTGTGTTGATAAAGTACAAGTTGACATGTGTGAGATTTTGAGAATTCAGTTGTTTGAGAATTTGGAAAAGATAAAGAAGACTAAGTATTCACAGTTTAGATTCTCATCTTTAATCACTTATATGTTTTTTCATTTATTGAGAAGATTTCCTTACACCATTGGAAATGACTAGAATGATGGCCAAACTAGAATGGAAAGGATTAACCAAGTGTATAGGAGGCATGTTATTGATAAAGTAAATGAAAGTGTAGTGTTGGTAATTAAAACATTTCATAATTTGATGTCAAGCAGATCAAGGATCCCACAGTCTCTTGTGGAGAAGTATAAAAATGAGATATGTTTCATGGTTGATATTGACTTTACATACATTGAAGCAGTAGAACCTAGAATAGAGTTCATAGACCCTCTTGGCTATGAAATATCTGAGATTGAGACAGAAGAATATGTGAGTAGACTACTTAAGTGCAAGATGGATATTCACTGTAACAGGTTTGGAACCTTTGAGGAGAACTTCAACTCTGCAAAGACCATCCTTGAAGAGAAATAGTCAAAGAAAAGAGTTGAGAGTACAATCAATAAAATTCTAAAAGATACAGGGATGACTGAACATGAGTTCTTGGTAGCCAAGAAAATAGCAGCAACAGTTAGAGAAATTGGATAAAAAGAAGTTTTTTCTGTGCCACCTCTATCATCAATTGCAGTACAACAAGGAGAAACACAAGTTAAGGTGAAAGTGGAAGAAACATAGAAGGATCAAGAAACAAGAAAATCCACTAGATCAACCTCCTCCACACCTAGCAAAAGAATAAAAGAGATTGCTACTAGATCGGGTAAGAGGCAGAAGACATTGGTGCCACCAGTCCAAAGGGAAATTTTAGAAATCAAAGATGATAAAAACACTCCTGTTAAGAAGAAAACTTGGAAACCTAGAATTGAAAAGGTTAATGAACAGATTATTCAAGATGGAGACTTTACAAAGATGAACAAATATTATGATCTCTATGATTATGTAGAAAGACTGAATCTAGAAAATGCAATGGTGAAGTATATGATTTTATCTGATAAGAAATTTGATACAATTCAGGGTAAGATACCTGATGACTTGTACAAGAAACTTGTAAATAGAAAGAAGAGAGCATCAAAGGAAGATATAACTATTAGAGAAAATCTTGTAAGAAAACTTTGTGTTGTGAGAGATGAAGAACACTTCAAACAGATCATGAAGGATCTAAACACCCATTTGAGAACCAAGAAGAGAACTATTCAGATTATGGGAGGTAAATATGAAGAAATTAACACAGAAACAAAGCAAGCAATCATTAAGGTTATGTCAGAGAATGTTGGAGAACCATCAGTCGTAGTAGAATCTAAAGATCAAGCAGAAGAAGCAGAACAAGAGGACATTCCTTCTCCTCCAACCATAAATGTTGAGGACAAAGCCATGAATGTTGAAGGAACAAAGATCACCTTGGATAGTGATGATAACTTATTCAAGAATCTTGAAAAGATTGTTGACAATTTGGCTTTTGAAGAGTAGGATAGTACCAAAGGAGAAGAGAAGACATAAACCAAAATTGTAGAACCTAAAGTGATAGAGAAACAAGCACCCATTCCCACTCAAGAAGAAATCAGTCTTACATCTGAGACTAGCAAGAAAACTCAGATTAGTTCTATGATTGAGAATTTGGGAAAGGAAGTAGATGATGATGATCAGATGGAATTGATCACATCTTTGAACAAGATCATCAGGAAGAACAAGAAAGCAAAGAGCCTTGAAGGATGCCTGAAGGAGCTTACTGAGAAGTTACAAGGCATTATAACTACACAAATTGTAGAAGATGACCCTCTGGAAAGAGAAAAGAAAGTGATGAATACTTTTGATGATGAGTTTACAAATTTATCTGATACAAAAAAGATGAAAGCTCAAGCAGCTTATGAGGCCAAAACACTTTTGGACATTAGTCAAAATATCAGGAATGATATTAATAACCTTGATATCTGCATAAAGGACTCAAGAAAGAATTTAGAAAGAGGAAAATATTTGTACATTCAGTGTACAAAATTAGAGAACTTGGTAGCAGAGGAAGTTCAAAAGATGAAGATGAAGGAAGTTGAAATTCAGAATGAGACAAACCTTCTTTCAAGCCCCAAATTGAAGATATTTGATATTGAGAAGAAAATCTGCAAGATTTATGATGAAATAAGAGTTTTTCAAGATGACAAGGAAAAGAAGCTGAAGAGATTCACTCTTTTAAGAGAGCACATTTCTATAAACTTGAGCATTGTTGAAGGACAACTAGAAGAATGTCTTTCAGCCAAGACATCTTTTCAGAAGTTTAGTTATGAGAATCTCCAAGCATGTGAGATTGCATCTTATGGATTGTGTGCACTACTTAGTGTGGTAGATTCAATTAAGAAATCATGGGACAAAGAGTTAGAGGCCATGAAGATTAACTTTTTAGATTGTGTTGCAAGCCTACCGTCTTTGCAATATTGAATCAAGGTATAACTTTTTGTGAACACAGTTTGGTAACCCTCCTTACCTTTTTATGTCATTGTTGTCAAAGGGGGAGAGATATATAGAAAAAAATTGATAAGGATACATACTCTTAGGGGGATTACAGTAAATAGAGAGGATTCATGAAGTCATAAGGACAGTATATACATATTTTGTATTATGGCCACAATTTTGAAATTTTGGAGTCTTAGACTTAGCCAATTTTCTCATATGTTGCCACCAATGACAAAGGGGGAGATTGTTGGAAATTTGGCTGAGTTGGTTACATAGATGTTGTCATTATGGCAACATATGATATACATGAAGATCACATAGGTCAGAGAGCTAGTATGTCAGAGCGTAATGCAAATTGTCTAAGTATGAGACAGTGTGTTTTTGCTAGTGAACCCGAAGATAGTTTTGATTGCCAATGTTGATTGGAGTAAGTTCGGTGCTTGTGCACTTGAACATAGACACTATGGTGACTATTGAAGACTCACCTCAGAGCGCAAGTTAGTACGACATGTATGAAAGAAGTTATGATAGTTTTACTAAATACAGTGTTAAGCCGACAAGACAAAATATGAAGACATAATTGATAAAGAGTTAAGGGATTATTTTGTTTATCAAAATAATGACTTAATAATATAAAGGGAAGACATCCTACATGTTAACCCTTGGATAAAGATATGTAAAGATGTAATTGTAAAGAGAAGTAACGAATGTATGTAAGAGCAATAGTGAAAGAGTAGCGAAGAGATATTGATGCAAGCAGTATAAGGTTATGTACCTTGAACTATTTTTGTAATCAGTGAATATTGTATATTACTTGTTTGGGAAGTGGGCTCATCTGGTAATCACATTTTGTACTACCAATTCCTAACAAGGTTGAGGCTTCTAATAAGGCCTATAGTCCCTTAATCAGGACTGGGATACTATATGCATGTAATAGACTCCTAACAGGGTCAACATCCTTAATAGGATACTTTTGATTAGTGGATCTTTGTGGGTACCATCCCCACTAGGGTTTTCCCTTGGCCAGGGTTTCCTCAAGAACAAATAATGTGTTATGAGTCCTTTTATTTTATTGCTATGCATGTTGTTTAGCTTTCTATGTTATGCATGCGTTAAGATAATCTGTTATATCCATAATTGGGCAAAAGTAAAAGTTTGTAGAATATTGATTCACCCCTCCTCTCAGTATTCCCTATTTCTAAGAGGAAGATAGGCTACTACAATTAAAATGGATTGGATGAATACAGGAAGTCTGCCCTCCACAATACAAAGTTGATATAGCAGAAAAGAAAAAATGGCATGACAAGTTCATTTGTGATAAGAAATTTGTTGTGGGAGACTGAGCACTGTTGTACAATTCAAGATACTAGCACACCCTTGGGAAATTTTATACCAGATGGCTTGGGCCTTATGAGATAATATCAGTATTTGACAATGGAGTCATCCAGCTTTCAACTATTGATCCTATCATATTTTAGTTACTTGTCAACGGGCATCGCCTAAAACTTTACAACAAACATATCAGTCGTGATGAGTTCTTGAAGCAGTTCCAGAGCACAGCTGAAGCAAACGATCCGATAGTAGAAGAATCTAGGTCTTCTACCTAGAATTCTACCAATTCTTGATTCCATTCAAGAACACCATAATAAACATTTCACATTTCATCAAATGATTTCTCCATAATAATATTCATCTCACCTTCTCTCTCTTCTACCCATCCACCCCATCCCATCACTTCATTCATGCAGATGTAGTTTTCTAGACAACTCTTCCTGCAACACTTCCAGGTTCATGCCACATATACTCGTACATATATTATTTTTATTCATTAATTTTTAGGATTTTGTGTCATCTTAATTTTCTACTCTTGCATAACCTATCTTGGTGGGACCCATGCCATTACTTAGTTGGGGGGGGGGGGGAACTATTCTATTTTCAAAATTTCAAAATTAGCATGTAAAAATTGAAGTTTCTTGTCCTTGTCTTCATGAGATGTCTACGTCATGACTTGCTAATCTGTCCTTCTGTGATTGTGTCATCACATTTGAAGTGAATTAAAGATATTAAAATCTAAACTTACTTTATAATGATATGTCGCAATGTGTTTGGGGTGGCAGCCTTGGCACGTGCGAGTTATTATGAGATGTTATGCAAGAAATATATCATTAGATTTTGTTCAAAAATCTTTAATTTCATGAAGCAAGTTGCAGTTGGTACATTGCATTTTCTTCTACAACATCTTGTTCCATAATGCATTGAGGTCTATGATTTACCATTGATAGTAAGTTCTATGAAATTCAAAATTCTTTGAGCGTAGAAATGGGAGGTGACCTTCAACGGCATGAGCCACTGGATCATGGGGTTTTGTTAAATGATGCATCCAGTTGTGAAATGTTTAGAAGAAGAGGTTGGTTGGATTATTGCTTAAGCCTTAAAGGGTTTGATGAAGAAGTCACTCTACAATTTTTATCCACCTTGAAGGATGGATTTGTGGAGGTTAAGGGCTTAAAGATTAAATTTATAGCTGAAGTGACTGGTTTACCACAAGAAGGTGAGAAATGGGTGAAAGACTTTGACCTACGTTTGGCAAGGGCCCAGTTCACTTTTCACGGTGATCCCTAGTTAAGCATCGACATGAAACAAAGTACTTGGTGATTATCTTTGCCTCTAGAATTAATTCAACCACCTACATTTGTTAGCCAGTACTTCACCTGCGAGGGATGCTACAAGTATTTGTATGCTCTACATTTCAAAATTCTCAGTCATCTTTGCCATGACAACAGACTAGTAAATCTTCCCAGCTTCCTATTTAACATTGTGAAAAAGCAAGCTTTATTAGTCTAGTCAAGAAGCAGCCAGTCTATTTTGCATCATCTCTTGATAAAACTAATTGTAGAAAGATAATTAAATAGAAAAATGGTTGGGACATGGGAAGAATTCATGCAAATGAATGAGGTTGAACCTAGAGTGGTCGGCCCTAGAGGTCATGGTGTTGGGCAGAGAGAGAAAACATCCTCTGGGGTTTGAAAAATTATTCAAAGAATTGAAATTGATCCTGAAGCCTCCCCTTCCATTTCTAGGTCACCTAGGAAAAGAACTTTCAGTGCTAGTGCCTCTACTTCTCAGAGGAAGAAAAACAAAAGTAAAGAAGCTCCCAGTATCCCTGAAGTATCCCCATCTGTAAGGACCAGGTCTGCATCTAGGAAGGATAAGGGTAAAACACATGAGTTAGAAGAAGAAATATTAGAGCCATAGCCTAGTGGTAATACTGACAATGTTGAAGAAACCTTACATTCCCCTAGGGAAGAAAATTTTGAAAACCCTCCTGAAGTAGCTACAAAGGAAGTACCCACTAGTAGAAGGAAATAGAAGAGTCCTCCAAGCTCATCTGTACCCCCTAGGAGGAGAAGTAAAAGGCTTTTCAAAAAGGATGTTGAAGCTCCTATTCCTATTATTAACCTTGAGTCTTCTAAATCTGTAGAGAATGAATCTTTAGAGAAGTCCTCTTTTGAGGGAATGTTTCATCAAACTGCAGCTAGTGACACTACATTAAAAGATCAGAGTCCACAAATAGAAGTTAACCCTAGAGTTAACTACATACTTATTGATAGTGATGAGGACTCTGAGGACATAGAGGAATTTGTAAATAATTCTATCAGGCCAGATGTTAGTATGGATTTTGAAGAAACCCCTGAGTTTGGGACAGAAATTGTTGAATAAGTGCCCAAGAAAGGTAATCAGGATGGGTTAGAAATGCTGGCTAAGGTAGCAGCTGATGTTAGTGAGGAAAGAAATGTAGTAAAAACAATTGTTTTATGGAAAGGAGAGTCCTCTACACCAAATAAAATAATAAAAACCCCTCACTTGCCATCTGGATGGGTGGATATACTCAATCAGGAACCTTTACCCCCACCAGATTTGTCTACACCCCTAGCTACAGGGATAAACTTGTATCAACAATTGTTATGGGAGAAGAAATAATGGGAATTAGAAAAGGAAAAATTGAAATGAGTCATTAGTGAGCAAGGCTCTCAGATAGAACAAAAATCAGATCAGATTGAGGTATTGAAAAGGAGGATTGATCAAATCACTGGATTAATTCTAGAGCTAATGGAATGTAGATCACCATCTCCGATGTATGCATTATTCCTTAAAGAATAACTTATTAATTTCAAATTAACAAGAATTGTGGAAGGACTCAATCCTTCTATATCAACTCCCCATGGATTTTACTATGCCTTTCAGTCTGCTCCAATGACTCTGAAAAACCTATTGTGTGAATTGTACCTGCATAACCTAGCAGTCCCTGATGATACAGAGTGAAATTCACTCCTCTATGTAGGGGATGTGTAGTTAAGAGCGGTTATGTCTTGGATGTAGAATGAGATAAGTAGGGAACATCAAGTTGCACCATACATAAATAATGAGATGATAGCTCCTTTGATGATGAGGCCTAAAGTTTAGCATTCCAGGTGAACATAAATAGATTGGCTCTCTGTCACAGCAAACTCAAGTGGAGCCAATAAAATATATCTAGTGCCAGAACAAGCTTTTGTAGACTGGGAAAAATATTCCTCACATGATATTTCCATAGCAATCAATACCTCTAGGTAGAGATGGATAACAATGTCACATAATCTAAAGTCAAAGGAACCTCACTCACCATGGAATTTAACCCTTTCTACAAGAAGAATTCCATGGTACATTATGTTGGGAAGGACACTCCTTAATTACTAGTTTCCATTGAGGTTTCAGCCTCCACTCTTCCTACAGCAATTGCTAGTGATGAATGATAGTGCAACGGATTATGATATGGCCACTGAAGTCCAGCGATGGGAAAGACTCAAGGAAACTCATGGATACTTTGACTATGTTCATGATGAGTCTGGGTAGAGAACAACTAGTGACTTGAGGGTTCGTGCTAGGATTCATAATTTCATGGTTGCTGGGGACCATCAATAGTTCAGTTAGGGGGAATGATGGGCTTCTAGATAGCCATCTTTCTCAGTACTTTTTATCTTCTTTTTAGTTGAGTTGATTGCACATAGACATGAATTTATGGTTTTCAAGCATATGAACTTATGGTTTTTATGTATATGTTATATATATGTGTGTGAACATAAGATGGAAATATGGATACTTTAAAGACATCATATTTGTTTGAATTCATGGACAAGAATGGTAAATGCAGTAACTATACATGTTAATGAATGCTTCCTTGCCTAAGCTATGTTTTGGGTAGTTATCTCATGTAGTCATAGGACTTGCAAGAGTGTTAATTAGGACTACACCTTTTCCTAATATTAATGATGCAAATATATGTATATGGTTGGATGTGTATGCATTGATTGTTTTGCAAGTGTTGACTGTGGACATTCAAAGACCAACATAGTGGTGCTGGAGTAATCAAAGCCAACCGTGGATTGTAGAATCTTCACAAGAAAAGAAAGTCAATTGATGTTTTCTATTACATGCAGTGTGCAGATTTAGTTTCCCTAATGTGCTATATTTCTAGAAATTACTCATGGTCAATGATGTTTCTATTTTGAAACTTTATGAGTTGTAACCGATCCTCATATATGAAGTGATCATAGATTTAGGAGATAGTTATAGCTTTCCTTTAAATAATCGACTATTGTGACTCTTTTGGAGTTAGTCGAATGAACTGGTTTTTATAATAGAACTCTTGAATACTATTTTCAATCAAGTGTAATCATTTTTTTATGGATGAATAGAATGTTCAGTTTAAGTTTATATCTTTCATCTTGATTGTATTTCCTATTCACTCATTCAAGGGGGGCCACATGATGAGTGAATTGTTCTATTAGCATATAGTTCATTTTCTTGTTTATTTCTAAGTAGTTAGAACTCTGTTGTTCCTGCAGCTACTGATAACAAAATTAGTAGCCTATTCTTGCAGCACAGTTAGTTAGAGTAATTCCTAGCCACAATTCCTTGCTTTGTTAGAATAAATTTATTTACCAGTTTTAGCATAGTTTTCCTGAAGCATAAACATTTGAATTCCATCGATAGTCTTAGATTGAGAAGGTTTGAAGCATATACTTTGAAAATGCCATTCCAAGTTTACGTCCCTAGTCGATAATTAAATGAGACCAAATAATCCATTTAGAAATCATTTGGGGTGTCCAATCCTAAAATAGGTCCATTGCTCTGGGTTTCTGATACTATTATTTGGCCAAACAAGGAACATAGATGTAGATTTCATAGTCATGATGGAACCAATGACATAGACTTATTGGAGAGGTCTGGGAACACCCAAGTCCATGGAAGGATGTAAATGTGCTAACCTATTGACCCTAGTAAGATATGCATAATCACAACTTAGACATGAACAAGAATGCTCATAAAGTATCAACAAATAGATCATACTGCAACGATACCTCTATCAAGTTTCACCATGCACAATATACCAAGATATGAAAGGTCGAGACAATTATGAGTAGGATCCCATGACACAAAAACATAAAATCAACAAAGAAGGCCTCCTGACCAAGTAGTCATTCGGTCCACAGTTCTTTCCATGAACGGGATTGGATTGATGAATTTGATTTGAGTTGACTGAGGAAGGATGCATCCTACAAAGCGAAGATTGATTGACTAATAAAGATGGAGATTCATTGGAAATAGATGTGAAAGGAACAATAATTTAGAGATTCAATCATGATGTTGTTTTTGATAAGCACTTTGGTGGTTAGTGTGTTTGGAAAAATCTTAGTGTGATGGGGTTAAGCTTAGTTGGCCGAGATTTTGCTTGGATCTTTATTGCGATGTGGAGCAAAGACTAGGAGGAAGACATCCTGCATTGGCAAGGGAAAGGTGACGAAGGACATGGATAATGGATAGGAAAAGAAAATGGATCCAAATTTTTCACACATGGCACCTGAAATAGGTGTTTACCATGGTACTTTCCTAGAGTGCTTGTTTGCCAAGTTTTCACTGTTGGATGATTTTTATTGATTATTCTTTTTTTTATCAGAGTGCTTGTTTACCAGGTTTTCACTAACAATGATTTTTCCTAGAAATTTTTCTAATGTTTATGATTTTTCTACTTTTTTTATTTTTTAGGCTTTTAAGGATCTTTTTCTGATTTTTAGGATTTTTTAGGACTTTTTTTTTATTTTTAAGATTTTCTATTGAATAAACACTATATAGGAACTGAATGCTGACCTATGCATAAAAGTGCTTCAAATGATGAATATTTATAGGATTAGGTAGCAAATCTCCCTTAGGTGTTGCAATCTAATATGCCCCAGAACTGAACTTTGCAGTAACAACAAATGGAACCAACCAATTGGGTTCAAACTTTTCTTTCTTTTCTTGGCTCTGGAGGTTCTTCATGTTATGTTGTAGGGATAAATCACCTACCTCAAACTCACGAGGTTTGATCTTCTTATTAAACTAGAGGTGTAGGTGATTTTGATACACATGAAGGTGGTTGAGGGCATTGAGGAATCTCTCATCAAGGAGTTGCAACTCTTGCAAGTGGGAAACTTGAAATTCTTCTTTAGACATTAGGTTCTTGAGAGAGATCCTAAGGGAAGGGAGCTCAATTTCAATGGAAAGGATAGCCTCAGGAACCATAGATAAGGGTGAATAGAGTGGCTCCAGTGGGAGTACGGATGGAGGTACGGTAGGCCCAAAGGGTAGGGTTAAGTTACATGTGCCAATGATGACCAACATCATTGAAAGTCTTCTTGAGGATTTTTAATATGGTTTTATTCATAGCCTCAACTTGATCATTTCCCTACGAAAAGTACTTGGAGGAGCAATGTTGGGTAATGCCAAAATTATTACAAAGGCTAGTGACATCCTTATTCTTCAAGGGCATTCCAATATCAGTATAAAGATCTTTTGGGATGCCATAGCGAAAAATGATATAATTCAAGATAAACTTGGAAATTTTATTACCGGTAGTGTAGGTGAGGGGGATTGCTTCAACCCATTTAGAAAAGTATTTAGTGGCAGGTAGGATATACTTGTGGCCACTAGCAGAGGTGGAAAATATCTAGCCCAAAAGGTCAAAACCCTAGTGGGAGAAAGGCCAAGGTGTGATGGTGGGTTGGAGGGATTGAGAAGGAGCGTGTATCAAATCATCATGTTATTGACAAGGAACACATTTCTTTACAAAGTGATAAGCATCCTGCTCCATTTTCAACCAGTAGTATCTGGTGCATAGCAACTTCTTTGCTAAAGTAAGGCCACTAGAATGGGCTCCACATATTCCTTGATGTACCTCTTCCAAAGTTGTTTGTGCTTCCTTTGAATTTAGACATCGAAGAAGAGTTCAATCAAAGTGTTTTCAAAATAGGGTATCACCAAGGATTGTGTAATGGGATGTATGATATATGAAGGTTTTATGTTGGTTAGGTGTAAGGATGAGAGGAATGGTCTTATCATGAAGCTAGGCAAGATTTCCTGATACCATGGTGATTCAGGACCAACAATTTCACTCACCATCTCAGAATCCGACTGGTCATAGGTACGGACCATGAGATTTTTGACAATAAATTTGCATCATGTACTCATCTCTGGCATAGATATCAACTAAGAAATGGTAGCCATAGCATCAAATTCTTTATTATTGGCTCTAGGAATTTTCTAGAAAAGAATGTCTATGAAATATTGCTTGAGATCTTCAATAAGGTGATGGTAAGGCAATAGCTTATCATCCTTTGTTTGATACTCATAAGTTACTTGCTTTATGACTAATTGAGAGTCACCAAAAATAAGAAAACTTGTGATCTTCCATTTAATAGTTTGGCGAAGCCCTGTGACCAAGGCCTCATAAATTCTTCTATGTTGTTTGTACAAGAAAATGTCAATTTATATGATTTAAGGATGAAATCCCCTTGTGGTGTGCCAAATAGAATACATGTCCCCAATCCTTTTTGAGTGAAAGACCCATCAAAGTAGAGCTTCCCTTGAATGCTAGGGGTGACGATCATGATGGTTTCATCAGGAAAATCTGTGACAATAGGATGATCTCCTAGAATAGGATCTTCTACAAGTTGATCAAAGATTTCTTGCCCTTTGATTTCCTTGCATTCCATGTACACAATATCAAATTCACTAAGTATCATGACCCATTTTGTTATGCGGGCCGTCAAAGTGGCTTTAGATAATAAATACTTAAGGGGGTCAATCTTTTCTATCAACTGTACCTTATGATTAAGCATGTAATCATGTAGCTTCTGCATGCAAAATACTACAGTCAAAAATCTCTTTCAATATTTGTATAGTTGATCTCATAACCTACTAAAGTTCTACTAAGGTAGTAGATGGCACACTCTTTTCCATTGTCATCTAACTGTGCTAGGAAAGCACCTAGTGCTATGATAGTTGCTAATAAAAGGTCAACCTAGAATAGGTGGGACTAATACTGGTGGATTAGCTAGATATTCCTTGAGTTTTTCAAAGGCCTTTTGAAACAAACAATCCCAAATGAATTTAATATCCTTTCTTAGCAAGTGGGAGAAAGGATGTACTTTGTTTGCCAATTGTGACACGAACCTTCAGATAGACTGAATTCTGCCTTGCAAGATCTGTAGTTTTTTCAGGGTCTTAGGAGGTGGCATCTCCAAGATGGCTTTTAATTTCTTTGGGTCAACTTCAATTCCTCTGTAGGAGAAAATGTAGCCTAACAACTTTCCTGATTATACACCAAAGAAATGTTTCTTGGGATTTCATCAAACCTTATATTTCTCCAATCTATTGAAAAGATTGTGGTAAGGATAGCAATGTGTGATTCTAGTATCTTGGAATTGCCTAAGATATCATCCACATAATCTTCCATAATCAAATGAAGGAGTTCATGGAAGATAGTTGGCATGGCTTTTTGATAGGTGACACCTGCATTTTTGAGACCGAAGGGCATGAACTAATAATAGAACGTACCCCAAGGTGTGGTTAATGTAGTTTTGTGTTGGTCCTCCACTGCTATGCGAATCTGATTGTATCCAAAAAAATCTATCCACGAGGGACAAAATCTCATGCCCAACAGTCAAATCCACTATAATGTCAATATTAGGAAGTGGAAAATCATCCTTAGGACAAGCGAGATTAAGGTCTTTGAAATTACTACAGATTTAGATGCCCCCAGAGGGTTTACCTACGAGTACAATGCTAGAGACCCACTCAAGATAATCTATGAGCCTGATAAATTATGCTTCAAGCATCTTTTGTAGTTCATCTTTGACCAAGAGTGCCACTTGTGGATGCATCTTGTGTAATTTTTTCTTCACAAGCTTGATTTTTGGAATTACAGCAAGATGATGCACAAAAAAATGAGTATCTAATCCAAGCATATCTTTGTAAGTCTATGAAAAGTTGATTTGTGCCTTCTTAAAAAATTTAGTCATGATTTATTTTTCTTTCTCATCAAGGGAAGTTGCAATGTACATGATCTTTGGATCTTCTGTACCAAGATTGACTGCTATTATATCTTTGATGAGAATAGAAGATTTTTTTGGTGGAGATGACATAAAAGGCAAGTCAACTTCCCCCTCCTATAGAGCCTCATAAAGGTTTTCACTAGAGGACACATCCTTTATTTTATCTTTTTCTTCATCTATGGGTGCCTCAAAAAGGTTTTCACCCAATGATGTTTTATCATTTTTAGGATTTTTATCTTCTTCTTCACTTTTGCGACTAAGGGAGTTGACTTGGTTACCAAAGTAGGCTTTCTCATTGTAGTGGATTTGATGCTCATTTTCTTGGAGATTTCTTACTCCAAAAAGTTCTAGAACTACCTCATCCAAGTCACATATGTCTAAGGCATGTGGTGAATCTTGTTGGTCCCAATTAATTAGCTCGGGATTGGTAAGGGGAAGGTCAGATTAAAATAGGTCTAATTTGGCGATATGAAGGACATGGGTATCAAGGTCATCTTCAATGTATTGGAAAGGGATTTCAAAGAACTCTTCCTTGGTGTCTAAACCAGATTTGACCACACAATATTCTTTGGAAAAACATTTCTTAGTCTCTACGGAACCCAATCCTTTTCCATGAGGATACCTAGTTGCTTTGAGGATAGTTTTCCTTCTGGTTTATTTCACTCCAAGGCCAGTGTCATGATATTCCATGATTTTAACAATGGGAGTGGCCTTAACATATTTCCCCTTTAGATGTCTACAAGTTTATCTTCCTCATCATAAAATATCCAAGATAGAACATTATGCTCCATGTGTTCGTCTAAAAGAGATCCCCAATGTTCTAATGTAGTCTTCTTGCATTTCATGTTTTTCTTATCTCCCTTATGGAATATTTGTGAAGGTTTACCATAAGACTTCGGGGAGAGGAGGAGCTGACCAATACACATGGAATTTTCAAATTTATACTCCCCCATACGTTGATGTGTGAATCAGACCTTCTTTTCATACTCAACATTCTTCTCTTGAGTAACCTTTTCTTTTCCTTTAAACTGGTCATATATCTTTTCTTTATCTTCAGAAGAAGTAGGTCAGACATGAGTTTCTTATTCAATAGGATAGACATACTCATTCTGTGGACATTAGTTTTATTGCTTACCTTCTAGCCTTTTGCAATACTAGATGGGTTCATGGTCTCCATGGATAGTTATTTCAGCCTCATGATGTGGGAACTTTAAATATTGATGAAACATGGATGGGACACCTAAGATAGCATGTATCCATGGTCTATCCAAAATAATGTTATAAGGTAGATCTATATCAAGCACCTGACATACTATTTCAATTAGGGTTGGGGCCCCTTGTAAGGGGAATGCAATAAGACCTTTGCTCACCCTTTCTCTTATGTCATATGTTTTTATTGTGAGTATTTTATTTACATCAACGAGGTCCTCATAAAGACCGATATTGTGGATCATACTTAAAGTGCACAATTTTAGGCCAAATTCATTGTCTATGAGGACTCTTTTGATTCAGGTATTATGGATGGTAACTTGGATATGTAGGGGTTTGTTGTGGTGATGATTGGAACCTTAGAAATATTTATCAACAAACACTAGGTGTTGTTGGGTGGCTAAGTTTTTGATCATTGCTTGGAACTGGGATGCATTAATATTTTCTACTACATGGGAATTAGTTAGGGAGTTTTCAAGAACCTCTTTATGGATAGGGGATGTATATAGGAGCTCTAGGATGGATATTTGTGAAGAAGTCTTCTTTAACTAAGAAAAAAGGTCATAATGTGAAGCAGGTCATTTTGATGTGGATGGTGCAGCAAATGGATCTCTAATGGGTGGATTTGCAGTGGCTTGTATAGTGACTCAAGGACGACGGGTGGTGACATTGCAATCAACACTTTTTAGAGTCAATGTGTTTACATGAGCTTTAGATTGTTAGATGTGTCCACACAGTGAGTCAAAACCATATATATCATTTTCCTCTAAGCTACCACAAGTGTGTTCATCTCCTGAGATCTTGTTTGTAGTGTAATCATAGGGAAAAGCCGATGAGGCATTGTTTTGATTGTGTTCTAGAAAAGTCTTAGAATACATTTTTAATTGGGCATTGGAGGTAGAGGCATTTTGACCTTCTACCTCAATTTTTCCATTGTCAATTAAATCTTGAACAAAATGGAAAAATTTCATGCATTTCTTGATTTCATTCCCTTTGATGCGATGATAAATCGTAATATTCATTATCCTTATACTAGTTTGGTTTTGGTTGATTATCATCAAAAGGCCTTGTATTAGGATAGACCATCATCCCTTGATCGACTAAAAGTTGAAAGATGAGATCAAGGGAGTCTTATAGTTGTGTGAATTATCTTTATTGTTGTGGTCTAATTTTTTTGTTATTATTTTTACCATTATAATGCGGGAATAGGGAACCACGATAACTAGATCCTTGATTTTGACTCTGATTTTGATTGGTTTGATTACTATGATTATTCTAGTTATTGTTCTAATTATGGTTATTTTGATCATTGTTATTATGATTGCCTTGATTGTTGTTGTTAGATGCCTGAACATTTTGGACATGCTTAGCATCTTTTACTCCATCATTAATAACACCCTTGTTCTTAGACTAGAATTTGGGTTTATCATTAGTGTTGTTAGATGAATTAGAAGGATAATGTTTAATGACCCCTTTCATCAAAAGTCCATCTTCAATAGATTTTTCATTTTTAATGAGTGCCTCAAATGATTCTGGGGCAGCCATTTTTATTTGGAATGACATTTCTGTAACCAAACTCTTAGTGAAGATATCAACAAGGTGTGAATCTGGAATTTTTCAAGGCATTTAGTTTGCAAGATGTCACCATCTTTAAAGAAAGCTAGCAAAGGTTTCTCCATTTCTTTTCATTTTGTTCCATAAGTCACTAACTGATGCTTGGTGTTCAATGTTGTAAGAGTACTATGCAACAAACTTCTCAGAAAGATCGCTAAAATTTGATATAGAACCAGAAGCAAGATTCAGTAGTCATTCAAGTGTAGGTCTACCAAGACTCCTGGTGAAGAGTTTTTGAAGGAAATTATCATTGTGGGTGACTTCTTGAGCTACTACATAAAATTACTTGACATGTTGTACATGGCATGATTCTCCCTTGTATTTATCAAATTTAGAAATCTCAAAATTGGTGAGGAATGATTGAACACTGATTGATTTATCGAACGGATAAGGACATATCTCTACAAAAGAGAATTCCTTCTTCCCACCTTTTTATATGGTCATCATCATGTGCTCTTAAGCTCATTGATTTGTTGCACCAATTCATGAGGATTATTGTTGATGCTCATATGGCCTTGATTCGTTCCTCCTCCCAATGATGTATTATGTCCTTCGAGAGGTGGAGGATTCATGTTGTGTCTACTAGGAATGTGGTTGGTGTTATTCGTGTGTGAAATTTTTTGATTCTTCAAGACTCCATTAGACTTTGAGAAAATTGAAGCAAAATGTCATCCTGATGACCCTGGTCGATGTTCGGGTCCATGACCTCCATTCAAGTCATTATTTTTTACTCCATTGACATTATTGTTATCATTGGAGTTGGGCCTTCTTAGAAGCTGTCAAATTTATTCAAGTGTATCATGGGAAGGTTGATTCATGTTATTAGATGTTGAAGGCATTATGGGAATGACCTTTCCTTTGTTATTTTGAATTAGATTGTTCTCAAGAAAGGTTTCATCAAAATTTTTAGGGAGGGTGACACCCCTTTGAATAAGGATCGGGAAGATATTAGAACTGTTGGATTGGATTAAATCTTCTACTAGGATCAAATTATTAGGATCATCGAAGAACTCTTTGGATTGTGAATTTGCATTGACACTCTTAGGTATGACCATGTCAGATTCCATATGTGGTTCTTCATCATCATTGAAGTCTTCTTGATAGACAATTTCTTGATCGTTATCCATGGTGAGAGATTTTTTGTCTTATCTTGGCTTGAGATTGGGTAAGTACCATGCACAAGTGACCTTTGGTTGGGATTGAAGAATGTTAAAAAATTGGTGGAAGATAATGAGAGGAGGAAATGAATTGATAAATTAGGAGCAACTTGGACTAGGATTCTGATTGGATTAAGAGGACTAAGCCTCGAGGATTGATTGGATTTGATTTGGGATTGATTGGATTAAAGAGGAACTAAGCCTCAAAGATTGATTTGATTTAAAGGTTTGGAAAAAATATAGGTGAAACAAGACCTTGTGATTATGCAAACAAAGGATTGGATTTGATTTAAAATCCTCTCTTATTTGGGTGATAGACTGATGATCCCCAAAAGAAATAGGATTGAATTAAAACTACTAGAGAAAGACTCAGTTCTCAAAGAATCAAGGGATTAATGTTTTCTTTGATTAAAGGTCTATGTGATACTATTGGATTGATTCTTTCACCCTATTGTTTGATTAAGGTATGAAATATGGTTTGATTTGATTTTGATTTAAAGTCCAAGGTTTTGATTAATGCTCCTAATGTTTTGGAATGTGGATGAAGGAAGATGTGATTAAGAATGAGGAAATGATGAGAGATTTGAAGAAGAGTCAAGGTCAAAGGTACTTAATCATAGGATTCCCAAGTGACAAAGGCCATGTTCACTTTGTTCTTGGCAACAAAATTAGCAACTTGATTGTTATAGTTGATTTTATCAAACTTCTCACTAGCTTCAAGAGTCTTTTGGATAGATTTAGAATAGGTTTCATTGACTTTAGCTTTTCTATCAACGATTTTCTTTTCTCTATAAACTTAGGAAATTGGAAGTTTCACTTTC
Source organism: Chamaecyparis obtusa (assembly GCA_027943335.1). Lineage (NCBI taxonomy): Eukaryota > Viridiplantae > Streptophyta > Pinopsida > Cupressales > Cupressaceae > Chamaecyparis > Chamaecyparis obtusa. The sequence goes on from BSBK01001219.1 coordinate 2,685,402, forward strand.
TTATGTTTTCCTGAATCGGTCATATCCTGAAAGAAAGTTGATTTTGACTGAGTAAATTTGTGTTTTGGTACAAATAATTTCGAGGGCCTCTGGAAAACCAAATTTATGATGTGCTTGTTAAGTTAGATAGCTCACTATTTTCAAGTAGAGATGATGATTCTCAGTCATAAATAAAAATCTACAGAGATGACCATTCCAGGTTGGAGATGACAGTTTAGGTTATAGAGTGTTTTGATGAATTTGGTCAATTTAGGCTTTCCAGTATGATTTTCAGTCAGTCTGATCAATGACAAGAACCAATTTTCAAGCATTCAAAGTAGAAAAATAATAGTCATATGTCTAAAAATGATCCCATAAGGGACAAAGAAACCTTGTAGTAGACAATAAATAGTGATAATGAAGCTAATACTAAATAACAACTTTGAGGTGTATGTTCTTGAGAAAATGTTTATTGCAAACAGTCAAACACAGTTCCTACCCTAAGGAATTGGCAGAGCATGAAAATCCTCACTCGCTCACTTAGGAACACTTCAAGAGATAATCGGAATATGGTCATCACCAAGCATGCAATGACTCTAGTCATGATGTCGTATTATCCAACTCCAAATGCTCAGGAAGACACGATATGACAAGTATCTTGGGGAGGTTACTATCCTCCTTGCACTTGGATTATCACACTTCTAGGGGATGAACCTGGTAGCTTCTATTCTAAGGACCTTAGTAAGGGTCCCTAATTGAATACATCCCTTTTGTCCGCGCAAGCACAATTTAGGCCTATAGCCCCACAAAGCACCTTAGCACAAGTAGTCACATAAACATGATTGAGATCGCAAGGCCCTACTAATGTGTTAGGTGAGAGTCATGTATAAGCTCAAATGGTATCCGACTTCAGAGGCTTTAACCTCAAGAAGCAAATTTGATTAACGTGAGTTGGAGTGGGGGGCTTACACCTTGTTCTCACGTGGGTTGTTCCCGAGAGATTTTTACCTCAATCGACAGACCAATCTACAGGATGAATCCAAAAGTATGGATTGACAATGAAAGGAGTCTGGATTTCTGATTTTCCCTCAAGAGGAAAAGAGCGTAGTATCCTATCCAATGTTGTTTTCTCCCAAATACATCAAACAAGTTGTTTTTTCCCAAGATTCCTTTCTAAGTACACCATCAAATGAGTATAGGTCTTTGATTGTCTCATAAAGACAAGAACATACTCCCCTATCACTTAAAGGAATACTACAAGTGAGTCTTTGCTAATTTGCCTAAGAAATAAGTTAATGAAAATAAAATATTTGCTTGTATCTCCTAGGCAACTTTCAAGGAAAAACATTAGTAGTTTGATGTTTGGGGACGTCTTCTATCAACATCCTGCAACACAAAATATTAGTAGTTTTGGGTATTCAATCTTCATATTCGAGGTGCTACAAAAAACCAGATGAATTAGTAACACAAAAATATTTTTGGAAAATTAAGACATTATGTCATAGGGCGTAGACGAAAGTTCCACATCATAGACAACAATCTGCACAGATGCTAATCAACTATTGTAGACGACAGTTAGAAATCACAAATGATAGTTTAATGAAAACTTAGAAAAGTATACTTGACATCTACCATCACAATTTTCAAGGAGAATAAATGATCGAACGGTCATAGACACTAATCCATTGCGACGACAATCAACCTATGTAGATGACAGTTTAAGAATCAGAGTCAATCTATTGTGCTTAAAATACATTTTTGAAATATTTTGACAACATTTAACTCTGTAAAATTAATGTCCTGAAAGAAACCCGAGAGTTAAAAACCTAAAATATCCTAAAAAATACTTTAAAGTATTAAAATTTTAAGTCCTTTTTAAACCCAAGCGGAGACGAAAGTCTCTAGGTGGAGACACCAATTTGCGCAGATGACCATGCTAGGACATAGATGACATTGCGTGAAAGTTTCTAGGTGACACAAGGCACAGGTTAAGAGGGGCCAAAGGATGGTGCACCCTAATGATCCAGCCTACTCAACAACATGCAAAAGCCAAAACAACACAAGAGTGAGAGAGAGAATGCTAGATCTTTCATATATTTTTATCAAATAAAACCATACATGTCGGGCTGTAAGGCCTTCCTGGTTATGGCTTGATATTGAAATGAATTACAGAAGTCCTCAAACATGCGAGGATCTGTCACAAATCACAATTTTGATGTCTACTATCTTCTATCCAAAACTGCCTCCTAAACTCTAACCAAACAACTACATTTATACAAGAGTCTACCGAACTGAGTCGGCCTTCAGATCCATAATCAATGGAAGGAACAGTTAGATCTAGGACCACACGCTTCCCAATGATGGATTCCAATATTAAATATGTGACCCAAAATAAATGCACAAGTCAGCCTCAACATAAATAAAAAATAAACTACTCGGCAAGTAGGGGTGACTGAGCAACAGACAAGCATCGCCGAGCGCCAGGGAAATAATTGACCGCCTAGGAAATGACCGACCATCCTCGATAATGAAAGGAAACTAACCAAATAACAACCAACTCAGTCAAAGAAGCAACTGAGCAACACAAACAAACTCCAAATTATTTTTGGTGACACGGGATTGCCAAGGACCCGAGATGCTCCTGCATCAGACACTTGGGCTTATTTTGAAATGATTCTCTGAATCATTTGGTAGGTATGATCTGAGTTGCATCCAACTCAGACTATGAAATCCATGATCTGTCTTCCATTGGTCTATTCTTCCACTTTACCAGATATTCCATATTCTGTTTTCCTCTTGTACTCTTGCCAACTCTTTGATTCAGAATCTGCTCAATTTCTTCATTCTGCTTCTTAGGATATTCTGTTGGTACTGTCATTTCTTTATCAAGTTCATGATACTCATACAAATAAGAAATGTTGAAAATAGGGGATATGTCCATGTCATCAGGTAATTCAATCTCATGCATTTCCATTATCGAATTTCCTCATAATTTTGCAAGGTCCAAACTTCTTCATCTTCAGCTTTCCATATGTCCCAACAGGAAATCGGCCTTTCTTCAAATGAACCATCACTTCATCACCAATATTAAAAGTCTTATGTCTTCTTGATCTATTTTCTCTGTCTTTGTATTTTTTATTACTGTCTTCCAGCTTCAGCTTCACATCTTCATGCAATGTCTTCATGTACTTAGAAAATTTTACCCCTTCTGTACTTCTCTTACTTCCATCAGCAATGTCTCTCAAATTAGATATACCTCTTAGTTGTATGCCATTCACAATCTCAAATGGTGCTTTTCCAGTACTCCTGTTCACTGGATTATTGTATGCAAACTTTTCTTGTGCCAACACAGAATCTCAATTACTCAGTGTGTCTCCAACTAAACATCTTAAAAGATTTCTCAAACTTTTGTTCACAACTTTAGTCTATCCATCGGTTTGTGGGTGAAATGTAGAACTATATTTCGACTCAGTGCCAAATTTATTCCAAAGGGTCTTCCAAAAGTATCCAACAAATTTACTGTCTCGGTTAGAGATAATACTCCTCGGTAATCCATGCAATCTAAAAATTTCCTTAAAGAAAAGATCTGCTACATGTACTGCATCTGATGTCTTTCTACAAGGTATAAATGTACCATCTTAGAAAATCTATCTACCACAACAAATATAGAATCATTACCTCTTATTGTCTTTGGTAAGCCAAGAACAAAGTCCATACTAATCTCAATCCAAGGTTTCTCAGGAACAACAATCGGTACATACAGTCCAGTATTTTGACTTACTCCTTTTGCAACTTGACAAACTCCACAACTTTTCACAAATTTCTGAACATCTTTATACAACTGTAGCCAAAAGTACTTCTCCTGAAGCAAATTCCATGTTTTATCAATACCAAAATGTCCATCCAAACCACTACTATGCTTTTCTTTTATCAGATTAGTTCTCATTACTCCTCTCGATATACACAAATGAATACCTTTAAAGAACATACCTTCCTAAATAAAATATTCATCCCATTTAGTATCTTGTTGATCTTGAATAGGTGCTTTACACTTTCTCCATGGCTCAGAAAAATCAGGGTCATTTTCATACAAACCTTTCATCTCATCAAAACCAAGAACTTCAATTTTCATCTCGGTCATCAAAGATCTTCTTCTACTCAGTGCATCAACAACTCAATTAGTGACTCCACTCTTATGCTTTATCACAAATGTATAACTTTGCAGATACTCAACCCATTTCATATGTCTCTGATTCAACTTATTTTGACTACCCAAATACTATAAAGCCTTATGATCCGTATACAACACAAATTAACTCGGTATCAAATAATTTCTCCATTTCTTCAATGCTTGAACAATAGCATAGAATTATTGATCATACACATAATATTTCCTTCTAGCATCATTCAAATTTTCACTAAAGAAAGAAATAGGTTTACCTTCTTGACTCAACACAGCTCCAATTGCACTTCCACTTGCATCACATTCCACTTGAAATACCTTACTGAAATTAGGTAATTCAGCAACCTTATACTTCATATTCTCAAAACTTTTATTATCTCCATGTGTCCACTTGAATTCCCTTTTGTCTCCTCTCATAGTCTCAGTCATAGCAATTACAAATTGAACTGAAATTCCTTATGACCTTTTGGTAAAAACTTGCCAAACCATGAAATGTTCTTACCTCACTAGCATTCATAGGTGTAGGCCAATTCAAAATAGCTTCAAACTTTTTAGGATCCATCTTCAAACCATCAACAGAAATCACAAATCCCAAATACAAAATCTCCTCTTTCATGAATGAATACTTTTTCAGATTTATCAGCAACTTTTGCTCTTTCAATCTCTGCAAAACTTGTCTAACATGCAACAAATGTTCTTCTCTGGTCTTATTGAATATCAGAATATCATCAAGATATACAATCACAAATTTACCCAAGAATTTCTTCAAAACTTCATTCATTAGCCTCATAAAAGTACTCGATGCATTATTTAAACCAAAAGGCATAACCAACCACTCATATAGACCTTCTTTTGTTTTGAAAGCAGTCTTCCATTCATCAACTTATCTGATTTTGATTTGATGATACCCACTTTTCAAATCAATCTTTGTGAAATAATTTGCTCCAATCAAATTGTCCATGATGTCATCCATTCTCGGTATATGAAACCTATACTTCACTATTATCTTATTGATTACTCTGGAATTAGTACACATTCTCCATTCTCCATTCTTCTTAGGTGCCAATACAATAGGTACTACACAAGGACTCAAACTTTCTCTGATCAAACCTTTCTCTAGCAATTCTTGAATCTATCGGTTCAATTCCTGATTCTTGGTAGGTGTTAACCGATGAGGTGCCTTATTCGGTAAACTAGCTCTAGGGATTAGATACATACAATGATCAATGCTTCTTTTCGGTGGCAAACCATCAGGTACATTATCAGAAATGATTTCACTATACTTGGTGAGTAACTTATCAATCTCCTCAAGAACATTATCTTCTATTTTCTTACTCAGTTTGTTAGGATTCACAACAAAACATACATCATTCCTTTTCAAATCTTTAACAAAATTTCTTCCTTCCATCAATCAAACTTTCACAGATGTGAAAACATTACTAACAGGTTCTTCCATCAATGGCAACAAGATTTTTTTCTTTCCATCAGCCACAATAGTATACTTATGCAATCTCCCATCATATATAGCATGTCTATCATATTGCCAAGGTCTACCCAACAAAATATGACAACAATCCATAGGCATGATATCACACAACACCTTATCATAGTATTTTACAATCTTCAAATTCACATAACATTGTTCACTTACCAGGAGTGTATGCTCATCCTTGATCCATGAAATCTGATAGGGCTTCAGATGTTCCAATCTTTTCAATTGCAATTTTGTGACCATCTCTTTAGATGCTAGACTGTCAATGATTACCTTCCAAACTTTGTCAGAAACTCTACATATGGTCTTGAACAAACTTTTCCTTACCGGATCTTCCTTTTTTCTTTCATTCCAAAGTGCTCTCCTTACCATCAAGTTATTTTCTTTCTCAGGTTCATTCAGTGATTCTTCTTGCACCAAAGCATTTCTACTTCTACCAGCCTTCTTACTTGTATGTGTACATTCAAAATATCTATGTCCTTCTTCTCCACAATTATAACAAGTTCCTCAGAAACTTCCTCTACTATAACCACCTTGGTAGTTACAGCATCTGCCTCTAGATGAACTTTCACCTTTCCACTCAGTCTTGCCTTTGTCCAGATTTGTCTTTTTAGGTTGAGATCTACCATTTTCACCATTAGATCTACCTCTTCCTCTAGGGAATCTACCACCTCTTCCTCTCTGTGTCTGCTCATGTCTCTTGTTCAATTTCTCCTCGGCTTTCAAAGAAAATTGATAAGCCTCTTCAATGCTCTCCAACTTGACCATACTAATTTCCTCTTGGATGGAAACTCTCAAACCATTCAAGTATCTACCAATCCTTTCCACATCATCTTCATCATGTCTGGATCTGATATCTAATCTATAGAATTCCTCAGTATACTCCTTTACTGAGCTATCTTTCTGCCTCAGACTTTGCATTCGCCGAACTAGGTTAATCTGACAATCACAAGGTAAAAACTTTCCTTTCAACTTATTGACCATTTTACTCCATACCTTGATCTTGTCTTTGCCTTTCCTTTTCCTATCCAGCTGCAGATGTTCCCACCATAAGGATGCATGACTTTTCAACTTAGTGCTTGCAATCTTCACCTTCTTATCTTCAGGAATATTCTCATATTCAAAATAATTTTCCATCTCGGTGATCCAGTCCACGAACTCATCAGAATCTAGCTTTCCACCATACTCAGGAGGATTGAAATGTGGTGTAGACTTCAGACTTGTCAAAGCCTTCAAAAATATTTCTTCACCTTGGTCCATAACAGGTGCAGGTTCTGCATTCGCCTGTTCTTCTTCAACTTCATCATCACTAACATCTTCAAGATGTTTGCCTCTCCTTTGGGCTGTTTCAACTGCTTCTAACCTAGTAGCAATCTGCCTTACCATATCTACCAATCTTGGATCTACATCTCACCTCCCACAAACCATCTTGACAACCCTTTGCAATTGCAGGTCAGATCGCAATTTGCTACCCAACAATAATCAACTAGGGCTTCAAGAGGAACCTACAAACCTAGATCCATAGACCTAGATCAAGATCTAACCTCGCTCTGATACCACCTGACGCAAGGCAAAGGTCAAGAGGGCCCAAAGGATGGCGCACCCTAATGATCCAGCCTCAACATGCGGAAGCCAAAACAACACAAGAGTGAGAGAGAGAATGCTAGATCTTTCATATATTTTTATCAAATAGAATGATACATGCCGGGCTGTAAGGCCTTCCTGGTTACAGCCTGATATTACAATGAGTTATAGAAGTCCTCAAACATGCGAGGATATGTCACAAATCATAATTCTGATGTCTACTATCTTCTATCCAAAACTGCCTCCTAAACTCTAACCAAACAACTACATTTATACAAGAGTCTACCGAACTGAGTCAGCCTTCAGATCCATAATCAACGAAAGGAATGGTCAGATCTAGGACCACACACTTCCCAATGATGGATTCTAATATTAAATCTAGGACCCAAAATAAATGCACAAGTCGGCCTCAACAAAAATAAAAAAATAAACTACTCGGCAAGCAAGAGTGACCGAGCAACAGACAAGCATCACCGAGTGCCAGGGAAACAACCGTCCGCCCAGGAAATGACCAGCCATCCTCGGTAACCAAAGGAAACTGACCAACTACTGACCAACTCGATCAAAGCAGGAACCGAGCAACACAGATAAACTCCAAATTATTTTTGGTGACACAGGATTACCAAGGACCCGAGATGCTCCTGCATCACTGGGAATGGCAAAAATGTAAAGAAAATGAGTTTGAATTTAGGGGCGTGGGTCCCACCAGGCATGTAAAAATGTATGTGATGAAAACCTACTTGTTGGGAGCAAGCTCAAACATGCAAACGTTAGAGATAAACAACATATTCAATATTAATCTAACATTTTATAAGTTTGTAAAACTAAAACAAAAGGCCTCCACCACAACCTCCGATGAGCATGAAGTGAATGTACCCAAGATTTAAGCTCTTAGAGATGTTTGTGGGTGTGCTCTCCCAACACAATAAACTAAATCTCACTTTGATTAAGGAAAATGATAAAATGCAAAAAACTAAATGTAAACTAAATGAAGATGATATTGAATGAACTCAAGAACTAGTTATAGAGAACTAGCGTCATGCATTCAGTGTGAATAAGAAGAGTAGAAATGAACTAAATGCAGCTATCTACCATTAATAAATGCAAGCAACTGCCAAACAAGTTATATAAAAATCACTAAATATAATGAAATTAACTACAATCAAGAAACAAGCACGATAACTTAAAATGCAAATGATGGATGAATTATTCTTGGCAAGGCTCCTATTTATAGGATTTTGGAGGGCTCGGGTGAGGTGGATCACATGTGGCATCCACATAGGTGCCACGTGAGATACACACAGGCCAAGCAAGAGCCCAAATTTGCTCACACATGTGTGAGAAACTTGCGTACACATGTAAGAGATGTGTCATAAGTGTCATACATTTTGTCCAATGAAACATTTTTAGCAAGTGTAAGAAAATGTCATCAAGGTTGTAATAAACCTTATTTTACACATTTTTGGGATTCTTTTGAAAAGTCAAATTTTAGAAATTTTCTCACACATGTGCGAACAAATAATTAAGACTAATGGGTGTAGGAATCCAAATATTATCCTAATTAACTTTAGTTAATTAGTAGTAGGTATATTTGTTGAGAGTGATGTGAGTATGATAGGATCTAGGTCTAGATTTTAGGATTAATTTAATTAAAAATTAGACTAATCATAGTTTAGGAGAATAATAGACTGTGAGGGGAATCAAATAAATTAAAATTTATTTAAATGGGGATTATATGGAGGAAAGGTATTAAACTAAATTTAATACACTTAAAGAAAGGGTATTTAAATTAAATTTAAATACTATAGAAATAATGAACCAAATTTAATTTGATAAATTTAATTAAATAAGTAGAAGAATATAACAAATATAATTAAATAATTATAATGTTAAGGGATGATTTTAAGCCTCTATAATTTCTTTAAAAATTGGTCCACTCTTAATATAAGTGTGTGCTCATCATAATTAAATTAGGGTTATATTATGATTATAATAATTTGGTGTTCTATAATAAAGCTTGGGGTTAGGGTGAGGGTTCTATTTAGCGTTAAGGTTAGGGTTATGATTATAATCAGGGCTATGGAGAATTTAGTTAGGATTTGATAGTGTTAAGACTAGGATTAGCTTTCAATTATAGTTGGGATTAGAGTTATAGTTTAATCGCAATTAGTTAAAAATTAGTGTGAAGATTAGGAATACCTAGTGTGTAATTACAACTAGGGTTTAATTGGGATAATGGTTAGGCTTAAGATTTTAGTTAGCATTAGTGTTAGGGTTATGATTAGGGTTCAACCAATGTTACAATTCAATTAGGGTTCAAGGTTGGAGTTACAATTCAATTACTACCAAGGTTAAGATTCAACTAAGATCACGTTTCATTTAATGTCTTACACATATTACATCTATAAATGCTACTACCATACATAACTTTAATGTGCCATCTCCATTATTTATAAATCGAAGAAGTCTTTATATTTATCAAAAATTCTTAATACGCTTTAATGTAGAAATACATGATAAAAATTGTTAATAGTGCAAAAGTGTAGCTTATTGCACACCCAATAAACCATTTATGATGAATGTAAGAACATGTTGCCAAAAAAAAAAGTAAATAGGCCAATATTACACTATAAAAAGATTGATATCAGAAACTATATTCACAAACATGATATTATGATGTAAGTCCTCTTTTTGGTACACCAAATATGATCAAATATTGTTCAAACACGCATGAAAATTACAGTTTGCTTTTTTGTGTTTTTTTAAACTGTCCATTGGCTTCTTTTTCTCAAACTGCAGCGGTAAGAATGGCTGTTCTGTATATTTCCGTTGAAAAAAAGCAGAAGGTTACCGTTTTAAAAACAAAAAAGCAGAACGTTACCGTTTCAAAAAAAATCAGGATCTCTCTCTTATATAGTTAGTTAGTTTGTTTGAGATATAGGACAAATGCAGGGCAGTTTTTATTTTTGTTTTGTTTCGTTTCTGGCATGGCCATGCCTTCTTTTTGTATTGCTTGGTTTTGGTTTTGAGTTTTTGATCAGTTTTTTCAAGTTTGGGTGATAAGTTTTCAATGGCACAAGGAGGAGCAATAGAGAAAGATTGTTTTCGAGTAACATTATAACGAATTCAATTTTACATTAACCCTTGCAAGTTTCAGAGGTCAGAGGGATTGTCTTCCAGGTACATGTTAATTTCAAGCACAATTTACTTTTCTTGTATGCTTGATTTTAATTATGATTCCCTTTTGAAGGTTATGTAGCAAGTTTTCTTTGTTTATGCATAATTTTAGCTGTCCTTTTTGTTTCTTTTGGTTGAAATCAAATAAAAATGCGGTGACATGTTTATGGCTTCTCTTTAAATCTTTGTTTTTAAGCGAATGTTGTAATTACCAAAAAATGCCAAACTTTAGAGCTGGCCTTTCATTTTATTTCCTGTTTTGTTGTATCACTGTCATGGTTGGGCTTTGTACTGCTCACCGCTTGGGTTTTATATTGTTGTGAGGAATATAGAAAGAAATTTCGGCTATTGGTGTTAGTTGTATTCTGAGCCTATTACACCATTATTATTTCTTATGTGGTCTATTAAAATTTTATTTTCTCAATTAATTCAATTAGTTATTAGTTAATCAATGAACATCTAAAAGTAAACAAATTTATAGAATCACATAATATTGTCTAGGACAGTAGTGCAGGGGGTCTTTTACATTCATAGTATATAGTACAAATCACATGAAAAATCCACCAAGAAAATGCAAAACAATAGCATACAGAGTTCAGATAGTTTTCAAGACTCTAAACAACTATGTGACTTTTAAGATTTACCACCCATTTAATGCCAACACCAAACTTAGAGAAGTTTCAATCTATCTATTAAAAATATATGTTCATAGGAAAAAATCCAGAAATGACACTGTTAAGATATCGATTGTCCGTTTGATCCAAAACTATTGATTGATTCTAAGTCCAAGAGAAATTCTGCAGGAAAAGAAAGCTGGTTATGAATTGACCATACAAATCTATTGAGTCTCAACAACATTAGTCATCTGGTAGGCCTGTGGTCAAGTATGGATTCAGATTGAGAAGGCCAGCTTAAGATTCTGCTTTCTATTTCTTGTTGAAGACATTATTTGAAATCTCTCTAAAGCTCATAGAGAACCTATAATCTTTCTTATTGCAAGAAAGAAATATAGGCTCTAAATCAATCTGCATAGTTATCATGGCCTCAAAAAGAATATCAGAGACTTGGAAGGATCCATTACTTGTGACTGGATTACTTTTTTCATTACTTATCAGCTTAGATAATAGTGCCCGGGGTCTCCCTTAAACTCGATGATTGAATTCCATCTTTTGGCTATAAGACATTCTCTTCTCACAAGTATATGGCAGCAGCATCCCATCTCTAATTGCTACCCCTTGTTTTCCCTAATTGTAAGGGTTAATTTGAATTTCATTAACTGTTTGTTATTTTAATTTGCTTTAGCCTATTACCAACACTCCCTATGCCCATGCTGCCATGGAGTAAAACATGGGTACCATCTAATTTACAATGAAGAGTAATGATGCCTAAATCTTGCTAGATTCAGTGGAAGGTAATGATGCCTAAATTGTTCGGGGTTCAAAATCTAGACAAACAGAGTCAGGGGCATTGAATATGGGAAGAAGAAAATGTGATTTGATTTGAATCGTGTTACAGGCAGAGTTAATATTTAGTGCAGAATTTTAGATTTACAAGTCAATTGATAGGCAATCTACAACTAACTCAATAAGAATTCTTCTTTAATTTGTGTTGTTAGAAATATAAGCAACAGTAGTGTATATAGGAAGTGTATCATGAGACCATAAGCTATATGCTTTTTTCAGATGCCAGCCATTTTTTTTTAGGGTTAATTCCAATTTCATTAACTGTGTGTTTGTTAAACTCTTAAGAGCTACTCCTTACTTGTAACTAGTTGATGATGATGGTTTAGAGCATAGTTACCGATGCGGGCTTCCTGACCATGGATCCGGATCTGGATGCCTGCGGAAGCGGATCCGGAGGCGGATACCATGTGGGTGCCTGCTGGATGCGCATTCCAGGCACCTGGATGCGTGGGAATGCCTCCCAGAGGCATCCACGTGCATATTGATGCCTGCGATGGCTTCCAGCAACCATCCACAGGGCATCTGGGCACCTCCGCAGGCCCAGGCCCAGAAAAACAAAATTTTAATGACTTTTTCCTACTTGAATTTTATTTTAACATGTGCAAATAAGAACTTTTTATTTCTATTTTTTTGCGAATCCATATGATTCTGATTCCGATTTATGAACATTGAATCGTGAACTATATTTTGATTTTGTAATTGTGATGATTTTCTGATTTGCATTGGAATTGTGAACATAGACGTATATGATATGGTTTATAATCTTATTGAATATTCAGTTATTTAATATTAGTTATAACTTATTTGAATTTCAATTTGAATATGTATTGGTGAAGTATCATACTATCAAATGTTTTAATTTTGTATATTTCTTTGCATATATATATATATATATATATATATATATATATATATATATATATATATATATATATAAATGCATCCAAACGCATCCGCATCCCTCCCAAAAAATTTTAGGGCATCTGCGCACCTGATTCTTGCATCTGCATCTAGATCCATACTCAAATCGGTAACTTAGGTTTAGAGTGATATGGAAAAAGGTCAATCCTATTATACATGTCAGGATTGAGAATTATAATTCATTCTCTTACCATAAATTGTTTTAGCCTGTTACTAATATTCCATCTGCCTTTGCTGCCATGGAATAGGACATGGCTACCATCGATAGCATTAAAAGGAGGAGGTTTTGTCAAATGTAAACATTATGTGGAAACAAATAAACTATTATATAAAACACCTCAGAGAAGATTATCACAAGGATTAAAGTGATTATGATACACATTTAGAAACTTCCATTCTGCAAATGATGTATTTGATAGTTGTTGCAGCTGCAATGACCCTGATAAGTAGAGTATGCAAAATGTTTGATAGATCTTGTCAAGCAATGTTGTTGTTCTTTGTTCTTTAAGAGTCCCATTCGACAAACTATTGGAGACCTCACATAGTGGCTTGATCACTAGAATTATTTAATATTGATCCATATGACTTTCCATATCTACTAGAACTTGACTTTTTTGATAGCTCAATACTATTGGATTTACACTACTATGTAGTCAAATTTCATAAAACATAGTTTGTTTTCAAAATTGTATGTGCTGGCATCTGAATGCCTCTGTTTAGACAACATTTACCAAATGGTTTAGCTAGAGTTCTTCCCGCAGCTGTGTTTTCAACTGCAAGAATCTGTATCTATATTCATCCCATCCCACTAGAGGTGGTAGTATTATTTTTCATACTGTCACTTAACAAAGATGAATTTTTCTCAGCATTTGTTGCAACATGTTGAAATTTATCTTGGGAAACACTTTGTCCTACATGTTCTCTCCCAGCTTCTTTGGGACACAGTTCAACCTGAAGTTGAGGGTGTTTGTTACTCTCAAAGGGCCAAAACCGTTTGTCACCAGTCACACTTAAATTCTTCTTGAATATATCTTGTTGGTGTGAAAGATCTTTTGTTTTCTATTCCTTGGTGATGATGTCTCTATTGGTTCCACAACTGAAGGTATGCCAGAATTTGCACTTATTGAGTGCCTGCTACAGTCATCTGAAGCATCAATAACTACATTCCGTCTGTATTGCAGAGAATGGTTTGCATTAAGGTCAACAATTTTCTCGATGTTGCCCTTCAAAATAACCTCCTTCCTGAACAGAGAGTGAGTTTTGCTTGATAAATTTTCCAACTGCAATATTTTAAGTAACCACATTCATGCCCTGACAGTACTCTGATAGGGGTTCACTACTGCTTCTTTATGCTCTTGCTTTTGAAATGGTTAAAATGTTGCCATCCACCATCTCTGCTTGTAGTTTCTTTAGCATTTTGCTGTTAAAGTAAATGCCTATTTTTTTGGTGTGCATCACTTAATACTACACTTAGCTTCTCTGCTGTGAGAAGTCTATCGGTGGAGCGTGAATCTAGTGATTTCCTTTTCTGGACCTTCCAGGCATCCATAGTTGACACCTCTTTCGCAACCGACACAGGGAAATATCCTGTAGAAATTACAGCCATAATATTTTTTGATGAGGAACTGACTGCCCATTCCATGTCTACTGTTTTAAATTCAGAGGGGTACCTCATATACTGGGTCACATTCACTTTTGAAGAACTGTGGTCAACAACTGCCTTCGTATGTGATGCATTCCCCTTAACAGTTTCTAGTACACTTGGACATTGACTTGTTTGCTTTACCTTTCCATGGGTGACTTTTGCATCCATAATTGAAATATTTATACATTCTAAAGTGCACTGTGGCATTATTGGAAAATTTTCACTTTTACTACCAGCTGACACTAGGTCTTTCCCTACTGGCAAAGATGGGCATTTAATAGATGTATCTGTCAAGTCAATCAGGGTACTTTCTTCCCTGGTGCTATCCCTTAAAACTGGAGAATTTGTGTCAACTTTATCACTGGCTACCACTTCATTGTCCAACACGTTTTGAGGAATTATACCTGCCATGCCTGCAAGATCTAGAATATCTCTGTTTGGAGGACTGTGTCTAAAAGAGAGCTTGCTCTCTATCTTTCCTGCGATTTGTTTTCATGCCAGGGCAGATTTATTCAACTCATAGATAAATATTCATAAAATGGACACTTTAGGGTAGAGATGAAATAGCCAGCAATTACAACAAGATCACCACCTTGCCTCTTTGAAACAGCATGTGTGCGCTCCACTTACTCTGACCTATCTTAGTTGAACTTTGCCTCCATTTGGGTTAAAAAGTACCTGAATGTTTCACACTACTACACATTACTAGCTCCAAATAACTAGCTCCTTCTTGAGCAATGCCCACATATTTTAACAATTGAACACAAATTTGTGCAACATTATCTTGTAGACCAAGCTTACCATATTCAATATATTCCTCATGAAGCAATTCAAATCTGTTGTGAGTCCGCTATTATTAAACCTTCTGATCTTAATTTTGTGTGTAACATCTTGAATGCTTCTTTCATTATGCATTCAATGAAGATCCACATGCTATTCATGGCTCCCTTAGATGCAAAAACATGGAGGGTGCTGCAAAGGGTTGCAGGAATGGTGCTGAATGTGGATATTCACATTCAATTGGAAGCTTCGAAACCTTTAATAACAAATCCATTTTCGACATACTTTCTAATCATTGCCGCTATGAGATCGCATTCTTGTGCAACATGTAATTATAATAACTGTATCTATATTCATCCCATCCCACTGGAGCATGTGACTAGAATAACCCCCTCCATTAATAACATTATTTTTCTCATAAAAATTCATATGTTTATTTTTTATCATTTTTAGCTCACTTTCCCTGCAGCAAGGCTCAGATCTAAGTTGCCCAAGTACATGCAAACACAAGAAAACACAATCATATCTCTGTTACCCTCTTTCTTCAAATTGGTACACAGAATCACATCAATGAAGTTATGACAGCTTTCTCTTTCCAAAATTTTGGCTTTTCCATTGTTTTATGCTAGGCAAGTGATTCTTAAATCAATTATTGGGTAGTTGGGCCAGTCAATATCAATATCTTCAGAAAAATAAGAGATGGATTCTTGTTATTCCAAGAAGACAAAAACTTGCTCAGGGAGTTGAACGATTAAAAGAAGATAAAATGTACAACTTGAGGAGGCTTATGCATAGGTTTTAGGTATCCCCCGTTAATATTGCATCTACAATCAAATTGAAATAAATGTGACTTCTTTCTTTTGTACAGAAATTTTTTGAAAACAAAGCAGCAGACATGTTCTAGCTCAAAGAGGACCCTATAATCTTTCTACCATCTTTCTCTTCATTGCATATATCATCTTTCTCTCGATGAATTATAAAACCCCATTTTTTTATTTGTTTAAAAAATCGAAGCTTTGGCAGCCATTTCATTACAAGCCATCAGTAGGTGCCAGTACTCTTGGAACATAAAGCCAAATTGTTCTAAATATAAAGCAGATATTTCTACACAGAAATAACAGATTGTGTTCTGGAATTCGTCAAGTTGAATTTGTATATCAGCTTGCCAGAGCAGCAGTTTGACACTCTTGCTCTGTATAGCACTACTAGCCTTAATATAGTGGCTACATGTGCTACAGGATCTAACTCAATGGTCACTTGTGGGGATTTTGCTTTAGGCATCTCCAAGAAAAGACTCCATATTTAGATATTGTTAGGTTACACTAGTACTTTGATAATGATCTTTTCGTTGCGTATAAGTACCATGTGGATCATCCTACCTGGTAGTTTTAAAATATTAATATAAAGCACATTAAGTAGAAATCTGCATTCAAAACTATATATGTCAGAGTAAACTTGACAACACATTAGCAGAAATGGAAGGGATAGCGGCCTTCGTGTTCCAAAACCCATCTATAGAGTAAACTTGACAGCACATTAGCAGAAATGCTTGGTTGATTCTGGCCTGCTACACTCAGCTCAAATCAGAGAAAAAACTGAAAATAAATTACAACTTCTGTCCAATGTTCAGCAACCATTTTAACATTAATTCTTAATAATTGCCTTCTGATATACCAACCCGATCTCCTAATCATTATAAACTTCTGATCAGTTGGTCTTCCAATGGTGTGCTTCACAAAATTTGTGCCACATATTATATATTTTATGTTTCAAGTTCCAACTGAAGGATTTCATCTGCTGAAGCTAAAAGCATATGGCAACTAAGATTGTTGTCTAGAGTGAATTGATTATGTTGGCGTTTTATTGTTTGATTTGTAAATTGAGGGTTTTATTGGGGTCCTCTCCCATGAAAGTTAAAATTACTGATGCTATGAAATTCGAGCCTGGTTGTCCATTTAACAAAGTAACAAATTCATAGTATTACTATTAACCTAGACCTGAGAAAGGAGGGCTATTCAGGTCAGCCAAATGCCAAGAACCTGCACTCCACCTTGATACATCCTTGCTGCACCAGTCATTAATCAGAAAACAAGATTACCTTCTTCCACATTCTACAGCTCCGCTCTGGTCAAAGGGCTCACCTCTTTATTCTGGTGCTCATTAGCTCAGTTTCCCCTTCCATTTATTTTCAGTATTTTAGCATCGAATACAGAGTTACACATGCCCACAGAAATGGAAGAGATTAAAGTTGCACAAGTTTCCTTGTCAGAAACATTGAACAGGATAGTGTGCATGCACTCCGAGCTCTATGGAGTACACTCAATCTTTCCATTGAATCTGCAAATTTCATGTTTGGAAATATGCACAACTTTAAGGAGTTTTCACAGAGATGCTGAATTTTCAATCTAGTCAAGTTATGCTGATTTGTAAGCAGTAAATTGATTTGGGCCTTGGCTAGATTGCACATAGGAAAAGTCTATTTCCCTCAACAGCCATATATTATCCCCTAGCCCAGTCCAGTTTCCCCTCCAGCTCATTAGCCCTGTAGTAGGGGTTAGTGGGCAAGTCTCTGGCTTAGGGGTGGGAGCATAAAAAGAAACAAAATGATTGTTGCACATTAGAGAAGAAACAAAATGATTTAGTGATTGGGTACTGTCTATTCAGCCATGGATGCAGTCAACTACAATATTGCGATCACAGAGAGCTCTTTAAATTTAGGGTTAAAAGTCAGTCTTTTGCTATAAAACGTTTCATTCACCAGCTATCGATTGAGAAGTGCTTGACGTTTGAAAAAAGTGTAATTTATATTATTAATGGCTTCCTGGAACAGAGGAATGATAGTTAGAATAGAATAGGGGCACATGACCTGATAGGCCAACAGAGAAAAATAAAAAACAACTAATCCTTTATTTCTTTAACACTCATAAACCCCAATTCATTTAGTGTGTTGCACCGATGATGCTCTTCAGTCACAGTGAGAAGAATACTCAAGATAGCAATAGGATTCAATCATTTTGAAGGTGGTTTTGGATTCCCAAGTAGCGCTTGCATTCACTTTTTTCCACTCCAGGTAAAAACTCATCACAAAATTGATTTTAGCATGGTTTATTCTTATTTTTATTGACAATGTTGAAGTTATATTAATGAGTTTGTCTGGAGAATGAGACTTTGTGTATGTATTTTGATCTTATATCATTGGATAAGTTGTGTTGTTTGATATTGCTTTGAAGAATTACATTATAGATTTTCCCTTTTCCATAAATGTCTTTAGTTAAGCCCACATAATTCCTAGTGTCTAATGGACATATCTGTTTCCACTTTAAAATGGATAGAAAAACGATTCACTAGTTTAAGTCCCTAATTTCAAGCTTCACAAAGTAAATTGTATCTTGACCATAAATTGACTTACCAGTACTACTGTAGAGAAAGTGGATATTCAGTGGCACATGGTGCAGTAGTAGATTATAGTAGATGACACATTAGGCGTTGTGTCGTAAGCAAGAATCTTTCTTTTTATTGTCAGAAAAATCTAATTTTTTACGATGCTACTAATTCAGTGTCTAGGAAATGTGTGTTGGATATAATTTGATCACTATAATAGTGGGAATTTTGTTGGGAGATTTTTTAACACGGTTTTTATGATTTTATCAAAATACAGAGAGCTTAAAAATAGAGGATATGATGTTGCTCTCGGTCCATTTTCTATGTGAGCCATGCACACTATGCTAGGAATACAGAGAGCTTAAAAATAAAGGATATGATCATGTTCTTAGTAATACATTTGTCTTGTTAGATCTTAAGTTCTAGATTGTTTCACAAGGTTTTGGAGTTGATTTTTGTTTCGCTTGCCATATTGTAGGTTGGATTAGGAATCAACGAAGATAGGAGTCTAAGGTGTGAAACCGCCTATTAATCCAAATAAGGCAAGATAAATCCACTTTTCATTCTATTTGTTTAAGGCATTTCTGAATTTCCATGTCTATTTTCAATAACTTATCAAACTCATCACTCCTTATCTAACAACGATCCGAGAGATGCTAACAAATATTTCGCTCCTACGAATAGATACAGTCACTGACTCAAGTATTTTTACGCAAGAAAATTGATGTAAAATTTAGATAAACACAAGTCGAGAAGAAAAGTGTTTCATGTGAAAAGCAATTGGAAGCATGAAAACGAGACTTAAAAATCCAACGAACAACACGACTTTTAGTCAAGTGCAGTATGAGTCATTGCATTAGGTTTACAAAACAGGCCAGTTTTAGTGGCCTTCTTTCATAGGGCTTTCAAGTCCAAAAAAGTTCAGTTGAGAAAATGTTGTTTCAAGCCAAACCCACTCTCAACCACTCTTAACAGTGTAGGTGTCAGAACAGAGTAGCATATCTTATCATAGTAGACTGAATAAAGAATAGAAAATAATATCGTAACCATCTATTTTTACTCGTCTTGCTAATTTTACATAAGAGGATTCTTTGTCTATATCACTGTTGTGTATATCAGAATTGGGTAGACTCACTTTTAAAAGTTCAGCAATATTGCGCAAATCTCGATGTAATCTGTCATAATTTTATTGACAGGGAAATTCATATAAATTTAAATCATGGTTCTTTTTTTAATTTTTTTTTTTATCACATTTAATGACTAACATTTTATTTGGCGCATTAAGAAAAATGCTTCATAATATTCTTTGATCACAATGTATTTTGGTAAATATTGTAATCATTTGCATTGTATTATTATTTTTGGAATCTACTTATTGTTTAGCTAACATGTGTTTAAATTTTGCATTCACTTTAATTTGGTGAACTTATCATTTGTGTGGAGCATGGATTTGAACCTTGATATACTTATTGTTTGTGTGTAGGTGTGGGTTTGAATTTTAGCAATGACATATATTTGATTCACTTTGTATGCTTAAAATTGAATTCTCTTTGGTTGCATTTATTGTTTGTATGAATTGTATGTTTGAACTTGGTCATTTACTTTATATATGGTTACCGTTTAACATCCACTAATTATTTTTCTAAAGTTCTCTTGAATTTTGTTTGTTTCATTTTAACATTCAACTAATTATGTGTTTGAAGTGTGCTTGATCTTTAGGTATACACATCATGTGCACTTATTCGTTGAACTTGGCATCCAAGCATTGATTAGAACTTTGATGCCCCTTTACTATTTGGGTAAGTTTTTTGTATTTCATTGTGTGTGTTCGTGAAATGTGTATGAAGTAACTTTGATATTTATTATATGTGTGTGAGTTGTGTATAAACTAACTTGATAATTGACTTCTATTTGTTTGAATTATCATTTATATGGAGTGTATATTTATTATATTTGGTATTTAGTTTATGTATATTTAAGTTTAGTATTTATTAATGTTGTTCAAGTGCACTTGAATTTTGTTTGTTTAGTGTGTTTCATTTTTGTGGTCACTAATTAATTTTTGAAATGTGATCAATCTTTAGTTATTCACATTTTTGTACTTATTGTGTGAACTTGGCATCCAATCATGTGTTTGAGTGAACTTTTGATATTCATTTTGTGTGTGAAATGTGTGACTTCTCTTTGGTTGAATTTATAATTTACATGCTGTGTATATTTATTTTGAAGTGTGTTCAATCTTTAGTTATTCATGTTTGTGTATTGTGTGAACTTCATGTGTTTGAGTGATCTTTGGGTATTCATTTTGTGTATGAACTTACTTTAAAGTTGAATTATTGTTTGTGTGTATTGACATACATTTTATGTGTGTGCTTGAAAACAATCAATCTTAAGATCATTTATAATTTTAGCATGTTTATAACTCTAGCATTCACTAAATATGCATGTTTGAATTTAAGTGTTTACTTTTACTTCAAACATGTCTAGATAGACTTTGTGTGAATGTAGTATGTCTAAATATTGACATTTACTTTATATTTGTGTGAATTTTTTGTATATGTGAAAATCATTTGTAATTTTAGCATGTTTTTATAACTCTAGAGTTTACATTCACTTTATATTTGTGTGAATTTTCTGTGTGATTGAAGGCTATTTTTATTAGTTATTTTATTTGTTGTGTATTTGAAAGTTAATTTTCTTATTTACTTTGTGTGTGTTTGAATGAAAATTTCTATTTATTCTGTGTCTGTGTGTGCTTGAAGGAGTTTTGAACTTCATGTGGACCATATATTCTTCACTTTTGTGTACAAATGAACTTTAGCTATTCACTTAATTTGTATGTTCACGATTCTAGCATTCACTTAATATGTATGTTTGTCCTCTTAGCATTTATGAATTTGAGTGCTTACTTCATGCATATTTATACTCTATGTGAATGATGTCTCTTTGATTTTTTGCTTTAACTTTTTGTTTGTGTGAATATTATGTGTGTGTGATTGAAGGTTAATTTTTATCACTTATTTTATTTGTTGTGTGTTTGAAAACTATTTTTTGTATTTAATTTGTGTGGTATGTTTGAATTAATTATTTTATTTATTGTGTCTATTTTTGTGCGTGAAGGAGCTTTGACCTTTAGTTTTTAGTGTACAAATGAACTTTATCTATCATTGTTGTGGAGTTTATATCTATTTTTTTGCTTTTACTTTGTGGAATGTGGTTGAAAGATTCAATATTCTTCCCTTTTGTTGTATGAATATAAAATTTAGCTATTCATTTAATATCCATGTTTATAACTCTAGCATTCACTTAATATGGATGTTTATACTCAGCCTTTTTGAATTTAAGCGTTGAATTCATGCATGTTTTGTACTTTGTATGAATAAAGTATGTTTGAGTCTTGGCTTTAACTTTTGATTTATGTGAATAACTCTAGTAATATTTACAACATGTTTGAATTTAAGCATTTACTTCATGCATGTTTGTACCAACTATGTATCGATGAAGTATGCTTAATCTCAAGTGTTTACTTCATGCACATTTGTACCAACTTTGTGTGAATATGCTGAATTTTGGCTTTTGACTATTTTTTTGTGTGAATATTGTGTGTTATTGAAGGTTAATTTTATCATTTATTTTATTTGTTGTGTGTATTTATTTTGTATGGCGTGTTTGAACTAATTAATTTTTTATTTTATTGTTTTTCTTTGTGTGGGCTTGAAGGAACTTTGGCATTTGATTATTTTGTACAAATGAATTTTACCTATCATTGTTATGGAGTATATAACTGAATTTTTACTTTTACTATAGTATCCACTTAATATGTATATAACTGAATTTATCTTATTTGTTGTGTTTGAAAATTGATTTTTTTATTTACTTGTGTATAAATGAGTTTTAGCTATAATTGTTGTGGAGTGTACAAGTGCAGTTCTAGTTTTGTATTGTGTGGAATGTGGTTGGAAGATTTGATGTTCTTCCATTTTTATGTACAAATGAACTTGAGCCATCATTGTTGTGGAGTATGTAATTGATTTTTCTAAAGATAAGTTGTGGACAAGGGGTCCACCCCATGTAAATTGAAACCAAAAAATCAAAACTTACATGACTCAAATGTTTGTGCCTTAGAATGACACATCCTTTAATATTCTTTTTTATTTGACAATCTTAAGTTCATTTGACGCGTCTCAAAATTTTCAAGACTTTCTTCCTTAAAATATTTTTTTTTCACAACCATTAGTTGTAGGAGGCTTGGATAACAAGAAGAGAACACATTTGCTTAACTTTATGATTTCTCTGGGTTAAGACTATATTCATCATTAATAACATATTTGGTATTTGTGAACCATATAGTTGAATCATATCAATTGATAGTGCCAAGTGTCGAAGTCTGAGTGCCAAAGGTTGAGTGCTGAAGGTCGAGTGTGTTTTTTTGTATGGGTGTGTGGGTAGAGTGTCAACCAAGTGTCATACGATTGTGGTACTAAAGTGCAAAGCGGGTACCCAGAAGGTTGAGTTTGGTTGTCATTGCATTTTAGTGCCAAATTGTGATTGGTATATTATAGTGGTATCATAATTGGTGATCTTGCCAACTTTTTTGGAAATATTGAATGTGGATGAGGAGGTCCCAATCATTGAATAGGATGCGGTAATCAAGCACATAAATGATGATGTCATTATGAGAGTTAACAAGATATCAACAACAGCTCGGTGAGACTTTGACAAGAGGACAACAACAAATTGACGAAATACTTTGGCTTTTGATGGAAGGAAAAACAAATGGAAATTCATAATGGGCACGATGATAATTTTTTCATTGAGTGGCCACAACAAAGCGCTCCCACATACTCATTGATGCCAAGGTTTCCTCAAAGGACTAAACAACGTGGAGATCAAGAGGCTACCTTCTTGGAGATGCAAGATTAGTTGAGGTAAGATTGGTTTGATGTCGGATTTGGAGCAGAATTGCCCTTCAAGGATATGTGAAATTGTAGATGAGATATTCTAAGAGCCATGGCCATCACAATAATGACATTGTAAGAATTTGCAAATAGCAAAGATTGAACAAGGATCTAGAGGTTAAATAAAAGCACAAGAGAGATTATATGAATGCAATGATTGATATTGAATTGATCCAATAAATTCACCTTGATACATGATTACATAATAGGCCTCCTTATATAGGAAATGCGATAAGAGAGAAAGATAAGGGGCTAATAAGCTATCACCTATGCTAGGTGTAATCACATGTCCACCAAATGTGGATCATACTCCATTATGCAATGAAATATGTGCAATGGGATTAGGATGATAATGTGATAAGAGCACTAAAGGTGGATCTCACACTAAAAGTAGAATTTCTCTGACACCATGTGCTTAATTGAGGTGCAAACTCCTAGGTGTCTCAATCATTGACTATTATGCAATGCATTAACCTAAGTAAGATTAAGTAAAGCATAATTAGGAATATTTAATTACACCAGCACCCTCCCTTAAGTGCAACTTAGGAGAATGCACTTAAACTCACAATGTAAGATGGTCCCGGCTACCAGGCCATGTTAGGTACCCATGTACAATATGCAATGCAATACATGAAATGCATAACTCTCATAAAGCGGAGAAAGAGGAAAAACCTCATGGGAAAAAACCTCCACCAAAAAGAGAGAAGAAAACAAGATGCATGGATGGATGGAGTGCTCAAGACCCCCCAAGAACTACATACATCAGGTATATACAAAGAATTATCCCCCCATAAGGATAGTTGAGACATGATATCCCTCCCATAATTTAGAAGCTCCCATGTTGATGAAGAGTACCTGCAAACAATAGATCAACCAATGTCTACAAGAAACATGTCTCCCCTTTGGAAGAAATAGATACATCAAATGATGAAGAAGCCAATTCTTGTGTAAATGGAAGGAGGAAGAAGATTAAGGTCTCCATGTATGAATCTCTGAAGACTAAATAGGAATCTCCAAGCTCAAAGAATCTATCACCTCATGTGACAAATCAAGTGAAGAAGGAGAAGAATCAAGTGTGCCAATCTCCAAAGAAGGTGAAGAAGTATCCCCAACTATGATGCTATCATCAAAGGAAAGAGAAACCCCCTCATGTATGTCTTCCAAATCTGCATCATGAGAATCAACAAATGCTGAAGAGGCATCCAAGTAGTCATCACATTCTGCAAGATCTAAAACACTATGATCATCGTGCTGAATAGCAGAGCCCATGTCTGATGAAGCAGGAGGTGGAGAAGTAGGAAGCTCAACACTTGTCTCAACAACAAAATGATTCAAGTGCCCAAAGTTCTCCTCATAATTATCCCTTGGCAAAGGGATGTGTACATCATGAATATCATCATCATCATCAGCAAAATCTGAAAAAGAATACAAGCGTGATGTATGATCAACAACTCCCATAGCTATGACAACTCTACTCTCCATGTCCCTAATGTAGACAAAATCAGGAGTGAACTCAACAATTTTACCTTGTGCCCCACATGTAATTTGGTAAATAGAAAGGAGATTAGTGGTAAAGGATGGTACACAAATAACATCATTAAATGTCCCCTCTCCCATAGGAATAGAACCTTTCCCACAAACTCTCATGAATGTGTTGTTACCCATCAAAATATTGGGAGAATTACAAGGCTCAATAGAAGAAAACATATCCATAGATGATGCCATATGATGTGATGCACCTGAATCAAGAAGCCATTTACCTTGCTCAGGATGTGTGGAAGCCAAAAGTGCTTGTCCTTTACCTTTATCTTTGGACGATGATGGAGATGTAGAATTTGCGAAATGTGTAGAAGAAGCAGCACACACTGATGAGGGCAACTTAATGTTGTGCTTCTGAATAATGTAAGTTAGCTCATCAATCTTCTTTTGAAAACACTCATTCTCATCATGTCCTAGCTTTTTAAAATATGCACATTTATCCCTCTTTCTTCTAGATGATTCCTCTCTTGAAGAGGACTTGGATTCAGTAGTATTGTGTGAAGGAGATTCATTACCTTTGTCATGAGGCTTAGGATCCTTATGTTGCTTCTTTCCTTTACCATTAGAAGCCTTTGATGTGGACTCACTTGCAACCAATGCTTGATGTGTGGAAGGTTTCAATTGACCCATGTGTGCCAACTTTGCTTGTTCCCTTGTGAGTTGCGCTACAAATTCATCAAGAGAAGGCAATTTGTATGCACTACCAAGAGCATTCATAGAAGCATAGAATGTAGAAACAAATATAGAATAATGAGGACCAAGCTTGGAAAGGAAAAAATCAATTGTTCATCCCCTTTACTAATACCAGACGTAGAAAGCTCCAATCTAATAGAATTGAAC
Organism: Chamaecyparis obtusa; assembly: GCA_027943335.1. Lineage (NCBI taxonomy): Eukaryota > Viridiplantae > Streptophyta > Pinopsida > Cupressales > Cupressaceae > Chamaecyparis > Chamaecyparis obtusa. The sequence continues at coordinate 2,711,344 of BSBK01001219.1, forward strand.
TTAGAAAAAAAGTCTTGAATATTGTCAAAATCACTAGGATTTAGACCTATGAGCTCATTCTCTAATCTGAATTTTCTCATTCTACTAGGTTTACCAAAGAGGCCTTCCAATATGACCCAAGCATCAGGAGGATGTGTGCAAAATGCAATATGAAAGTGCAAGTCTCGAGAGATGGATAATTCGAAGAGAGCCAAGTGCTTTATCCCTTCGATCAAACCATTTTTGCCTTTTTGCAACACCTGTTTGAGGTTCTTGATCCTGCCCGAGAGTCATTCTAGGTGATATAATACTCAATAAATTATCATTTAAAGATACTTTCAATTCATGGTAGTTATATGGAGTGAGGATTTTGACCTTTGAATTATCCATAATACAACCAAATAATGACTGATAACTATTTATAACTCCTTCAAATGACTGATGCAAATCAGAAAACTGAAATCCAAGGATTAACCAAGTGCAAATATAGCCCCAAATGACCTATTTTTGAAATTGATATATGCACCCCAAATCATTGAAATATGATTGTAGATCTGTAAAGTAGACAAAAATTCACGCACTTTAAAAAAAAATTCACCTCAAAATGTTATCGTATGTGCCCAAATGAAGCCCTGTAAGTTGCAAAAATAGGAACAGACAGGAACAGTCAACAAAATTGGCAATTTATGATAAATTTGGGAAACAAATTGCAAAAATAATACCACCATTGGATTCTTTATGAAATTCTATCCAATTTTTAAAAAAATTGCTTTAAAAAAGGAGCAAAAATGAGCAAGATATGACCCTCTGAAGTTGGACTACAAAATGAAAAACTCCAATGGTGAAGGCTGAGAAAATTCAAACCCTGATGACGTCAGTAGAACATGGCGTTAAAATTGACGGCTGTATGGACGTCACAAAATGCCCAATTTGGCCTATTTTGACAGTTGTATGGCTATCAAATTTAGGCTCATAAAATGTTGATGTCAGCAAAAAATTTGGCCCTCTGCTGACATGGTGTTGACGTAGACTGTCGTACGGATGACGTTCCCTATACAGATGATGACATCGACATATGACTGTGTAGGCTGACGTGTCCGTTGGCGTGGCAGAATGGCACATGTCGATCAGGAAGTGGCTGTTTGTTGTTCGATGTGGTAGCCCGGTGGCTCGCTGTGGCTATGCCATGTGGTGAGAGAGGTGGCGATCTGTTGGTGCCTGTGTCGCGTCACGCTGGAGTCTTGCCACATGGCGTCAACGTGTCACATTGGAGTCTTGTCGTGTGGCGGTTGTATGTGTGGCAGCACAGGCTCTTAGGCACTGCTGATGTGCTAGCTTGCGTGGTGCCTACTCGGCACTACGTGGCTCAAATGTCTTTGGGGCGGGGATTTGAGCCGCTGGGGCGACAGTGGGGATTTGAGCGGTTGGGGCGCAGTGGGATTTAATCCCACATTCCTTGTATAGAGGAATGTCATGAGGTTTATAAGCTAAAACGCTTGGTTAATATGTTAAGGGGCACAATGGGATTTAATCCCACATTCCTTGTGTAGAGGGATGTCATGAGGCTTATAAGATAAAACACTAGGTTAAAATGTTAAAGAATTGAGCCGGACTCGACCTTGTGCTCACCTTCGGGCTCGAGCTCAAGCTCGGGGTCTGGGCTCGGTTGCGGAATCTCCACACTGTTTTGAAATTTATCTGGTGACATCATTGTTGATATCGACTGTGTCATCGTTAGGTGCAAAAATATACGCAGAATATGCTGTGATGATGCAATAAATGTAGGGCACGTACCAGGCACGTAACCTAAAATTTTGTGGGTGAATAAATTCAGTGTAAAATACAGAATTAATTTTTATTTTTTTTCAAAATCGTACCATAGAGGTGCAGATCGGGTCGTATGGCTTGATTTGTAAAAAATGTTTTGCCTCGATTTGGACTTTCGCCGAATATAGGTGAATTTATAGTCAATCTTAACCGAAATAGTCTCTTGGACGTAATGGTGAGGTCAGATCTGCTCCAAGACACCTCTACAACACGCTGGTTCTCAGATCTGAGATTTGGACCTTCAACTTGCAATAAGATCTCTTCAAATCAGCTAATCAAAATGCTTCAATGGCTCTGATACCATGTAAGAATTTGCAAATAGAAAAGATTGAACCAAGGATCTAGAGGTTAAATAAAAGCACAAGAGAGATGATATGAATGCAATGATTGATATTGAATTGATCCAATGAATTCACCTTGATACATGATTACATAATAAGCCTCCTTATATAGGAAAGGCAATAAGAGAGAAAGATAAGGAGCTGATAAGCTATCACCTATGCTAGGTGTAATCACATGTCCACCAAATGTGGATCATCCTCCATTATGCAATGAAGTATGTGCAATGGGATTAGGATGATAATGTGATAAGAGCACTAAAGGTGGATCTCACACCAAAAGTGGAATTTCTCCTACACCATGTGCTTAATTGAGGTGCAAACTCCTTGGTGTCTCAATCACTAACTACTATGCAATGCATTAACCTAAGTAAGATTAAGTAAAGTGTAATTAGGAATATTTAATTACACCAATAGACATCAAGAGGAAGATCGACAATTTGAACCTATCCACTTTTGATGGGTCCAAAAAGACATCAACAAGAGCATGGGTATAAGAAGCAAATACCTTATTCTAGCTCAGCCGCCTTAAGACAAAGCAATCAAATTTTTAGTTCTACACATGGAGGGAATTGCTTACGAATGGTGGCACCATGGGATGGTCATCCTTGGTCATGATCAAGTCACTTCATATGCTGATTTTATAGAGAAACTCATTAAATTATCAAGGAGTTGGCATAACTGAGATTGGTTGGATCAATGAAAAATTATATCACACAATTTTAGAGGTTGTCAGTGTGGGTTACTTATATTTCTAAGAGGAGAGTGGTAGTGCTTTTCAAGGATGCATTAATGAAACCCCTCAAGGGTTGGGTCAAAGGTTTCAACCCCATGGCACTCACGATGGCAATCAAGAAGGCATCTTACATGAATACTTCATCCTCTTCCTCTAGGTTACACACATACCAAACCACATTTGAAGAAGCCCTCAACTATTAAGGCCACAAGACAAGAAATCATTTTCAAAGAATCCGCAAAGGATGAAGCCATGAGACAAGAGATGAGAAGGAGAAATATTTGTTTCACATGCAACGGGTCTTGGAACTGGGTCACCAATGCTTAGGTAAAGGAAAGAACCATTACATCGAGTTAGTGTATGATATTGAGGAGGAGAGTGAAGAATATGAGGCACAAGAAGACTTGAGACTAAATAGTAAACCAATCGTGTAAAGAGGATTGCCACACTTGTGAGGAGGGGAGGTATTGGTGCCACACTTTTTGGAACTCTGAGATGTAGTGTCTTTCAAGTTCAAGGCACAATCCAGGGCTAGCATGTTGTAATCATGCTCGATATAGGAGCCACACTCAATTTCATTGAATCCTCACTTTCCACCAGAAGGGGTTTTCATATGGTGGAACATTAGGGGTTTGAGGTCAAGGCGGTCGGAGAAAATTTACTACCATGTTCTCATTTGCTCCTACGGTTGAGTACTACCATGGGGAACTATACAATGATAGATGATTTTTTTGTGGTAGAAATGGATGATATGAATGTCATATTAGACATTCAATGGATGGAGACTCTTGACTAGTGTACAACGAGTTTCAAGAGGATGGGGTTCTCATTTGAGGTGAAAGACAAGGTGGTGTTGAGAGGAATGTCCAATGGGGGTTTGAGGGAGATCTCATCAAAGCGAAAGGAAGCAAATTTTAGACATGTTGAAGTCATTTTGGTAGCACAATGTTTGGTTCAACCAAACCTTTTGAGTGGGTAACAAGCATACTACCATGATGATGAACTCAAGCCATGTCAGGCATGCGGTCTTTGCAGACATTCCACCAGGAACACCTGCACATAGAGGTTTTGAGCATGCAATCGAGTTGGAGGAGGGAGCCAAGTCAGTGATGAGTACTCTCTATTGCCATCTGAAGAAGTTCAACGAAGAGATAGAGAAGACAATCCAGAGGCTCCTCGAAAAAGGTTGGATCAGACCTAACTCTAGTCTATTTGCATCTTTGGTAGTTTTGGTGAAGAGGAAGGGTGGAACTCTCAAGATGTGCATTGATTATTGAGCATTGAACAAGAATACAATCAAGAACAGATACCCCATCCATAGGATCGATGAGTTGTTGGATGAACTACATAGAGCACTCTATTTCTCCAATATTGATCTCTGATTCGGGTTTCACCAAATCTACATGAGGGAGCAAGATGTATAAAAGATAACATTCAGTTGTAACTATGGACACCAAGTTCATGGTCATGCCATTTGGATTGACCAATACTTCAACTTCTAGTCTTGCATGAACCACATGTTCAACAAGTAGTTGCATAAGTTTTTGTTGGTGTTCTTCAATGACATCCTTATTTACAACAAGCTGTGTGTGGAACATCTGAGGCATTTAGAGGAAGTATTAGGGGTCATGAAGTCACTGCTATTATTTGTGAAGAGGTCCAAATATAAATTTGGGATGATTGAGATCGTATACTTGGGGCACGTCATCAATTCTTGAGGAGTTCAATGCATTAGGAGAAGATTTAGACAATTCTTGATTGGCCAACTCCTAGGACACTCATAGAGTTGCATGGACTTTGGACTGTACAGTTACTTTAGGAGACTTGTGAAAGGGTTTTCGCAGCTAGGGGCACTACTAACAAATCTCACGAAGAAGGGAGCATTTCATTGGGATGAGGAGACACAAGGAGCTTTTGATAGGCTGAAGTAAGTCATGAGTACATGTCCAATTCTGGTATTGCCAAATTTCACTAGGTGAAGGCATTTCTTTTGAGAGTTGAAAGCTCTTAAGAGCCAAGCGATTGTATTCAACACTGGCTATGGTGCAACATATTTGCACCTAGCCTCTTACCCATTTGCATGCCCTATCTGACTGTATGCCATCCTTACCTAACAACTGACGCTTGAACTATGTTGTTGTACCTGTTAACTTTTAACTTTAAAAAATGATATGCATCCTCTTTAAAATAATTTTGTTAAGTAAAAATTATGGGTTAACATTTTTTATTTCAATATTAAAGTGGAATGTCGATATATATTTTGTTTAATTTTAAATAATTTATTAGTAAACTTTTATTTTTCAATTAAGTTTGTTATAAAATATTAAAAGAATTATATCATTTATAAAGAAATTAAAATTTTATATATTTTTAAAAAATAAACTAATATTTGAATTTATATATTCAATTGGTAAAATTTTAAATTTATTTATATGTATTATTTTATGTATAATTTGGGATAATTAATAAGTGTATTAAACTCAACAATAATAAGTTTGATTGTAATAGTTGTAATTATTCATGAAAAATTGAAGAGAATAAATTGATAAATATGAAAATGTTGTCATTATAATTTATTTTTTACAAATTTTTCTTTTAAAATTATAATGATAACATTTTCATATTTATTAATTTATTGTAGTGCCTCCCTCATTTGCCTCCTTGCACAAACACCCGGATGGTGTAGTTTCGAGTTTCACGCTTGTTGGGTATGATCATGTTGGTCTCATGTGAGGGTGAATCCACCAAGAGCATATTTTTGATGCCCTGCATGAACTTGGAGACGTAGGGTGTGGTCTTAGATTGTATTTTGGTGACCCTTAGAGATAGGGATGAGTCGGTCTTGTGAATGCGGTGGTTGTTATCCACATTATGTTTTATAATGGCATTGTGAGATGCACCTTGTTCAGCTTTGTCATGCGTCAATCAGAGGTTATCATTGGGGTCGTGACAGGTGTATTAAGCGACCTCAACCCGATCCTATCATTGTATTGCTTCTATCTGTATTATAGACTTAGTATTTAGATATGCCATGTTGATGCATCATAGATTTATTTTCTGATAGACAGAGGTTTGACCACACTGATTTGTGTACTCTTTTTCATGTTGCTTATGTACTTGTGTCAATGTTTCTAGGATGCACTATGTTTGCTTAAGGGCTAAATGAATTCAACTAATTATCTTACTATAGAGAAATTGAGTACATGTTTTGAGGGGTTTGAATGAGAATCAAACAATTTAAATTATAATGAGATGAGATGTAAATTCTAATAAAGTAAATATTATTTTCCTTGTGTATGTAATTTCTAATAGAAAATGTAGTAGGAAGGTGTGTAGAGTCATGAATTGAGGAGGTAGAATGTACCCTTAAGGAACATTGAAATGTTACTATTGGATATGAATGCTTACAAAAATGACCATTTGAATTTATATTAGGTTGAGATGTGAATTAATAGGAAGTTGATTTTAGGTTTTTGATGTTAGGAAAGAGATTTCCGCGCATTATGCTTTGATTATTGATTCGAGAAATGTAATTCAAAGTGATTATGAAATCAATTGAAATGTTAATATTTTATTGAGTATAAAAGGGATTTTGGGATGCTTGTGAATATTGTATTTTTAGAGATTTCATGGTGAAGGAAATTCTAAGTATTACGCTTTGATATTATATTCATGCGAGAAATGTGAATAAGTTAAAATGTTGTATGTAAATGATTTAGGTTATTTGTGCTAGACGTGTTTCTTGGAATATCATGATATTGAAATTTAATAGATTTTGAGTAAATATGTTCTTGTGAAAAGTGAATTTCATACGATGTGAAATGTAGTTAGATTTTATAAAGATTTAGGAGATATTTCCATGCTTCGATTTTCAGGTCTTGATGATTATGGTATTTGATGAATTATTTAATTTATAATATTATGTTTTAGTTTCACGTGGAAGCAAGAAATGTTTATGTGAGATGATCATAGTTAATGAATTACGTTATTTGATATATATGTGTTCTTGAAATAACTTGTTTGAAATTAAGAAATACATTCTTGAGATTAAATGAATTGTATGTGATGTTGTGTAGATGTAATTAGATTATATATATATATATATATATATATATATATATATATATATATATATATATATATATATATATATATATATATATATAAAAGATGGGTGCATGTGAAAATCTTGTAAAGACAAGGTTAACTCCAAAGGGAGAAATAATGATGTAGCACAACACACTCTGTTAACAATAAATTCAATCACAAGACAAATAACACAGATTTGAAACTTTCAATATTTCTCATTCATCACTGACTGCCTTTATAATTCACTGCAAACTCTTAAGTAACCAAGAAACTAGAAAAAAACAAGAAATCTAAAAATTACCTTTTTTGGCAATTTTTTTCCACAGGTGTTTTTTTTGCCATTTTTGATCATTTTCGAAACAACACCTAAAAAGTTGAGATTTTCCCTAAACATGCCCTCGACTAAGTTAGAATGAATTGCCAACTAATATCCAAGATTACAAACATATCTCCAGATTTATTACAAAACATAACTTTCTAAAAATTAGAGAAAAAACACTAAAAGCTGATTTCAGAGCCCGAGATGAAACTTTCAGCTCCCTAAAATGTGCTTAAACGGACCCCAATCAATTGGCAAAACAAATGCCACCACTTGAGGCATGCACTCGAAAAATTTCAATAGAAACCCAGACCCGAGTCAAAAGTTATGACCTCCGGAAGTTTTTGTATGAGATTATGACCTACGGAGGGCCCTGCATCATTCTCCCCTTCTTTAAAGGAACGTAGCTTCTGCAAGTGGTTGTCTGTAAACTGTTGCAACTTTGTGGGGTCTAATTTCATCACTTCCCATTCTGAGATCCAGGTGCTATCTGTTGCTGGTAATCCCTCCCACTGAATTAGGTACCTATTGTAATGACCATTCCGAGTGACTGTAGACTGCTTGTCCAGAATGTGGGCAATCTTTTCCTTCTTATTGCTTGGAAGGTGGTGATGTCAATCCACCTCATCTGTATTGGCCGGCTCAGGTAGTTCTCCATGGAATGCATATAAATCAGAAACATTAAAGACATGAGAAATATCTAGATCATCTGGTAGACAAACCTCATAAGCATTATCATTGATTTTCTTCAAAATTCAGCAAGGACCTATCTTTTTGTATTTCAGCTTATGATATGTGCCAATGGGAAATCACTCACGCCTCAAGTACACCATCACCAAATCACTTGCATTAAATACCTGTCTCCTTCTATTAGCATTTGCAACAGCCTTATATCGCTCATTGCTATCTTGTAATTTACTCCTCACATCTTGTTGGAGTTGTTGAAGGTGTTTAGCAAATGCTTCTCCATCATTGCTAATTCTGTCTTTCACAGGGAGTTGTACAAGGTCCAAAACGCCCTGAGGATTCTTACCATATACGATCTGAAAAGGAGATTTTCCAGTTGATCTGTTAACAGAACTGTTGTAAGCAAGCTCTGCTTGAGGCAATGCCAAGTCCCACCGCTTGGGCTTTTCACCAACAATACACCGTAATAGGTTTCCCAAACTCTGATTGACTACCTCAGTTTGCCCATTAGTTTGAGGATGATAGGCACTGCTAAACTGCAACTGTGTTCCCATCTTCTTCCATAAGGTCCTCCAGAAATGACTCAAAAACTTAGTATCCCTGTCAGAAGTGATAGTCTTTTGAATGCCATGGAGTCTAACAACTTCTGAGAAAAATAAGTTGGCTATCCTTGTGGCATCATTATTTTTTTTACAAGCAATAAAATGAGCCATCTTAGAGAATCTATCAACAACTACAAAGATAGAATCTATACCTCGCTGGGTGTGGGGAAGCCCCAATACAAAATCCATACTCACATCTATCCATGGCTTGATGGGTACAGGTAGAGGTGTATACAATCCTGTGTTTTGGGAGTGACCCTTAGCCACTTGATAGATTCTACACCTTGCCACGTACTTAGTAATGTCCCTTTTCAGTTTTGGCTAGTAGTATTTGTCTTCAACCAAGGCTATTGTCTTGTCCTTCCCAAAGTGACCAGCCAAACCACCACTATGAAATTCCCGGATAATATTTTCCCTCATGGAACCAGCTGGTATACAAAGTTGTTTCCCTTTAAAGAGGTAACCATCCTGCATAAAGTATTCTCCTCTCATGTGATCCAAAAGATTAGTTCCTGGTTCTTTAATCTTCTCTATAATTTCCCAAAAATCATCATCAGCCTCATACAAAACTTTAATAGCATCAAAACCAATGACCTCTATTTCCATTGTAGTGATGAGTGTAACACGCCGACTTAGGGCATCAACAACCTGATTCTACTTTCTAGACTTATGCTTCAAAACAAAATTATACCCTTGCAAGAAAGACACCCATTTAGCATGCCTACTATTCAATTTCTTTTGTGTGTTCACATATTTTAGGGCCAAATGATCTGTAAACAATACAAATTCTTGTGGGACCAGATAATGCCTCCAATGCCTTAAGGCTTGAACAATAGCATAAAATTCTAAATCATAGGTAGAATAGTTCTTCCTTGCATCATTTAACTTTTCACTGAAAAAGGCTATTGGTTTACCTATCTGCCTGAGAACAACACCTATCCCAACACGGGAAGCATCACATTCTACTTCAAATACTTTATCAAAATTTGGAAGTGCCAATATAGGAGCTTCAGTTACCTTTTTCTTCAAGAATTGGAAACTCTGTTCAGCATCTGTTGTCCATGTGAACTCCCTTCCTTTCGTACAATCTGTGATGGGCGCTACAATACTGCTAAAATTCTGAATAAACTTTCTATAGAAGGTTGCCAATCCATGAAAACTCCTTACCCATGTTATGTTGGATGGACTAGGCCATTCTAGTATTGCCTTGACCTTTTCTGGGTCCATCTGAACACCATCTTCACAAATGACGAAGCCCAAAAAAGTCAAACTGTTTTGCATGAATCTGCACTTCTTTAAATTTGCACAGAGCTTCTCTTTCCTTAGTACACTCAAGATGATCCTCAAGTGTTGTAGGTGGTCTCCTTTGTTTTTGCTATAAATTATGATATCATCAAAATAAACTACAACAAACTTACCAATGTAGGGTCGTAAGACAGTATTCATCAATCTCATGAATGTACTTGGTGCATTAGAAAGCCCAAATGGCATAACCATCCATTCATACAAGCCATCCCTAGTCTTAAAAGCTATCTTCCACTCATCTCCTTCATGAATTTGAATTTGGTGGTATCCACTTCGTAGATCGATCTTGCTGAAGTATTTGGCCCTTGCTAATTCATCCATCATATCCTCTATACGAGGAATAGGAAACCGATACTTGATAGTAATATTATTAATTGCTCTACTGTCAGTACACATCCTCCATGTTCCATCCTTCTTTGGGGTCAACAATGCCGACACAACACATGGGCTCATGCTCTCTCTCACCAGGCCTTTCTCAACTAGTTTTGTTACTTGTTTGTTGAGCTCTACATGTTGTGTTGGGTTCAGTCGATAAGTTGATTGATTAGGAAGAGTTGGTCTGGGAATCAGATCAATATGGTGTTGTATATCCCTTTTTGGTGGGAGACCGTTAGGTAGCTCATTTGGAATAACATCAGCAAATTCTTCTAGTATCTTTACTACATCATGTGGTATTATGTCTTCTAGTTCTTCTCCTCTTTTTACTATCAATGCATAGTAGCAACCTGTCACCTTCATTTCTTTGACAACATCCTTTGCAGACAACATGGTCTCATTCTTCCTTTCATCCTTAAGTGGTAAGAGAGTCACTTTAGAGCCATCCTTCCAAAAGGTATATGTATTTTTCTCTCCATCCTGCATGATCTTCCTATCATACTGCCATGGCCTTCCCAACAAAATATGACAAGCATCCATAGGAATAACATCACACCATATCTCATCCTTATAGATTTTTCCTATAGTAAACCTAACCAAACATCTTTTATCAATAGTAACCTCATTTCCTTTCTTAAACCATGCAATACGGTAAGGACGAGGATGTTTCTCATATTGCAGATTTAATTTCTCTACCATTTCCTTAGCTACCATATTCTCACAACTACCCCCATCAACAATAACTTGACATACCTTTCCGCCTGAGGTGCATCTAGTTCTGAAGATGTTGGTTCGAAGCCACTATTCATCAGAGTTCTTTGCAGGGACTTCCTTCTCTGGAATGATCATTGATCTCCTCATCATGAGAGTTTCTCCCATGTCTGGTAGGACTTCTTGCTCTGTTCCTGCTTCTATGAATTCTGGCTGAACTAGGTTCACTCTAGGTTGTCCTCCTCGATTTCTTTCTAGTACGTTATAATTTGAAAATTCAAAGGCTCTGTGGCCTTCTTCTCCACACCTAAAACAAGTGAGAGGCCTTCTCTGATTTTCCCAGCCTCTTCCACTTCTGTAGCCTCATCCTCTTTGGAACCCCCTTCCTCTTTCTTGATTTGGAGGATCTTGCCTAGTGTCCATATTTTTTTCGAATCCTTGAAAGGGATCTCCCCGACCATTATTAGAACCTCCTCGAAATGGAGTTGAGGTACCCCTTCGACCACCTCTATTCCTTTGGATATATTGCCTATTCTGCTTTTCTTCAGCCTTCAGGGCTAATTGGTAGGCTTCTTCCATACTCTTGACACGATGCATGCTCAACTCATCTTGGATGGAGAATTTTAGTCCATTCATATATTTAGTAGTCATCTACTCATTATTTTCTTGATGCTCTATGTGCATGGATAGCTTATAGAATTCATTTGTATAGTCTTGCACTGAAGACAAGTTTTGTTTCAAATTTTGGAACCTGCGAAAGAGGGTTTGTGAATAATCCATGGGTAAGAATTTTTCTTTGAGCTTTTTCTCCATCTTGCTCCATGTCTTAATCTTTTCCTTTCCTTTTCTAGTTCGTTCCTTTTGGAGATGATCCCACCATATCATTGCATGTCCTTTTAGTTTTGTGCATGCAAACTTCATCTTCTTTTCTTCTGTCATTGGCTTCCATTCAAAAAAATATCCCATCTCATTTAGCCAGTCTATTAATTCTTCTGGCTTAAGGCTACCAGCGTAGTCTGAAACATCAATCTTGATTGATTCACTCCTTCCTTCCAAAGCCCTGAGAACTCTATCTTCATAGCTCATTTCTTCCAGCCTCTCTCATATATATTCTTCATTTTGGTCAGCACCTCTTTGGTTTCCCTCTTCATCAGATTCATTCCCTCCTTGCATCCCTTGATTATCCATTCGCTCACTAAGTCGTTCAATCTGTCTTTGCATATCCAACATCAATCTTTGCATCGGCGTTGCGCCTCCTCTTCCTCTTCCTCTTCCTCTTCCTCTCCCAGCCATCTTCCTGCTCTGATACCAAATGATGTAGCACAACACACTCTGTTAACAATAAATTCAATCACAAGACAAATAACACAGATTTGAAACCTTCAATATTTCTCATTCATCACTAACTGCCTCTACAATTTGCTGCAAACTCTTAAGTAACCAAAAAATTAGAAAAAAATAAGAAATCTGAAAATTATCCTTTTTGGCAATTTTTTTCACAGGTGTTTTTTGCCATTTTTGGTAATTTTTGAAACAACACCTAAAAAGCTAAGATTTTCCCTAAACATTCCCTCAACTAAGTTAGAATGAATTGCCAACTAATATCCAAGATTAGAAACATATCTCCGGATTTATTACAAAACATAACTTTCTAAAAACTAGATAAAAAAATACTAAAAGCTAATTTCAAAGCCTGAGATAAAACTTTCAGCTCCCAAAAATGTGCTAAAACGGACCCCAATTGATTGGCAAAACAAATGCCACCACCTAAGGCACGCATCCAAAAAATTTCAGCAAAAACCCAGACCTGAGTCAAAAGTTATGACCTCCGAAAGTTTCTGTATGAGATTATGACCTACGAAGGGTCCTGCATCAAATAACCTCGTTGTCATGTACAATGTTGTAAAGTTATGTTTGAATGAATCATTTAAATTGTGTTTATTTTATTTTATATTTATGTTTACTTGGCATTGCATGTGTATAATGATGTGTTGTGACTTTATGTAGTGTGAATTGACACGTGTATGTGAGTTGGCATGACCAAGTAAATTATTTATTGGTTATTTTCCACCTTTGAGTCATCTTGTAGTTTCCCGAGGTTAGCTATCTTGGTTGTTTAGCCTTGGGAGAGAATCTTATTTCAAATTTTTGTGGGTCAACTCTTAGTGGACTTTTGAGAGATTAAAAGTAGTCCTAGGGGTTGGTTAGGGTTAAAATGAGATAACCCCATAGGTGTACCTTGGGTTGGGGATCAAAATTTGACCAATAGGATATTTTTAGCCCATTTTTGCCTCTTCTAAAAATGTCATTTTCGAAGGTGACAAATTTGGGAAGTGTGTCATGTTTTCCTCTTTTTGCAATTTTGAATTTTTCTCTTATTGGAGAGAGAACCCTTGAATAGTGTGTCCAATCATCTTTGAGGTTAGGTAGGGTTTTCCTTTTTAGTGAGATGGAGAGGAATTTGGTAGGTGGATTTCCCACTCTCCAATTTTGGAGACTTTTAGTGGACTTCGCAGGTTTTGGTGGACTTAGCAAGGAAAGATGGTAGGAAAGGGAGCTCTTTTCAAATCTGCATTGCCATAGCTTGCAGTAAGGTTGGTTGTCTTGTAATGGAAGACTCTTTTCTTTTACTTGTTTGAAAAATGTAGATTTTTGGTGTGTTATTGTTTATGGTTTTGTGAAGCTTTATGCTGGCTTTCATGGCTTCTTGTTTATGTCTATTTGTTGGTTTTGTTTTAGTGTTCTTGTTTTATTGGGGTGTGCAAGGAAAAAATCACTCTTGGGAGGGAAGAGAGCCTTGATGGGTAAAGGGATTTAGTTGGGAATGCCCATTTAGTGTAGATTCCTTCCTTATTGAGGAAGGGGATGAGGCATGGATGCATGGGCTTCATGTTGCCATTTTGTTATATTCTCATTTGGGGGTCATAAGGGTTGTTATATGTGTATGCAAATGAAGGAAATGATATTTTGGTTATGGCCTTGTGAAGGAAATGGTATTTTTGATTATGGCCTTATGAAGGCATTGATATTTTGGTAACGACCTTGTTGAAGACATGGTTTCACATTTGAATGGCTTCTCCTACTTGGGTACTTTCCACATTCACTCATCTTATGGGTCCAAGGTGGCCCATTGTGTGAAAATCCTTGGTATGAGAATTTTATGTAAATATGTGTTTTCTGGTTTTTTATGGTGTATGTGTGTTGAAGCTTGTTTGTTCCCACATCCATCTTTGTTTCCCCAAGCTCAGGGGTGCCCATGTAATGGTCTAGGTTGGGAGGTGAGCCTCCATGGTCAAAGTGGTTTTCTTTTGCAGATTTCTAAGCGAAGGAGTTGCTTGTTTTCTTGAAGGAAAAAGTATTTTGTCATTTATTACTTGCAGATTTTTATGTTGTAAAAAGGGCTAAAAAGTCATGTGTAAAAGAGTATTAGAAAAAGGCCATGTAAATGTCTAAATGCACGATGAATGCTTGTAAAAGTTTGTATTTGAATGTGAAATGTTCTCCATAAATTTCTATGTATTTCTAAAGATAAGATATATAAGATAAGATAAGATAAATTTATTAATGTCCAACACAAGACCAACAAGGGTCTATGGGACAGGAATCATACAACAAAAGTAGCAAGAAACCAAAGGACCACCAAACAGTGGTCGGGGGAACATGCTAAAAGAACAAGGAACCAAACAAGAAGAAACGGAGAACAAAGATCCAAGAACCACCAGGGCAAGGACTGGGGGTCCTTCTCAAGCGGAAAGAAATCCAACACAGAAGGATAGTGACTTGGAAGAAAGAAAATGTAAAAATGAAGATTCATTATGCTTTGAATGCAAAAAAAGGCTTGCTGGTTTGTTTTCCCATATGCAAAAAAAGTTAGATTTTCTTATGATTGTTAATCTCTTCCCTATGTAATCAAAATTTACTTAAAGTATTTATTTGAAAAAGAAAAGTAATGTATATTTTGCTTTCCTAGTAGTCTATGTTAGAAATAATTTCATTTTAATATCATGTTACTTCAAAATAAAAAGACTTGTATATACACCTATGTATATATAATTGTATATATACATAGATGTATATACCCTATTGGAATACATTGCTATGTTGATGTTTAAAAAAATAATATGTTGTGTGTGTTTTGCCCTAAGTTTTGGGAATGACATTAATGAACTCTTCAAATTTTCATGATTAATTACAACTATTACAATCAAACTTATAATTGTTTAATTGAATATACTTATTAATTATCCGAAATTATACATAAATTGATACATATAAACAAATTCAAAATTTTACCAATTGAATATATAAATTCAAACTTTAGTTTATTTTAAAATAATAATATGAAACTTTAATTTTTTTAAAAATTATATTATAATTTTTTAAAGATTTTATAACAAACTCCAATTGAACTACTCTAGCCCTTGTTGATTTCCAATCAGAAATAGGAGAGTATCTCGATAGACTTCATTACTAGACTTCCAAAGGTGCAAGGTAAGGATTGTATTTATGTTTTGGTTGATCGGTTGACATAATATGCACATTTCTTTACCATTCCTAGGGAGTTTTGGGCAGTCCAAGTGGTCGAGTTGTTCTTTCGATTGCATGGACTTCCACAAAACATAGTGATAGAGACAACTTTTTCCTTTCCCTTTTGGGTGGAAAGTTTTCGATTGACAGACATTGAGTTTTCGTAGAGTATAAGCTATCATCCTTAGAGGTATAGTCAAACTAAGAATGTGAATAAGTTGTTGGAGGGCTACTTGAGGAACTACTTAGTAGCACAACATAAATCACATGGATTTGTTGGCTTCATTTGGGAGAGCACTGCTACAACACTACCTATCATATGTCTATAGGTATGATACCTTTCAAGGATCTTTATGGATATGATGATGCATCATTAGTGGATTTGGCATTGGGAGATAACCGAGCATCTAGGGCCAAGGAGTGGTTGCAAGAGAGTCTTAATATCCTTCGGTCCCTTAAGGATAATCTACAACGAGCCTAGAATCAATAGAAGGTGTATGCTAATCGACATAGGATTGAGAAAAGTTCTGAGGTGGGAGATTTAGTCTACCTTTGATTAAAACAATACATATAGTCTTATTTTAAGAGAAGCGCATAGTATTTTAAGCCTCGCTTCTATGGACCATACAAGGTGGTATTGAGAGAAGAAGTTTCCTACAAGTTGGAACTTCCAGAAGGGGGTCAGATTCACATCGTATTTCATGTCTCATGCCTCAAGAAGGCGGTTGGGTAGCATTCACTGTCTCTGAAGAGTTCCCACCTATTGACAAAGAGGGTAGACTTTCTTTGGAGTCTGTAGAGATCATTGATTTTGGGGAGGAATCTGAGGTCACGCAACATCAAGGAGTACCTAGTGTGTTGGAAGGATTTATCGGTTGAAGATCCCATGTGGGAGATGAGCATATTTTGAAGCATCTAAATTTGCAATTGCTTGAGGGAAAACAATCTTTGGGTTGAGAAGACTGTAATGTCCATGACATATTTATATAATTTAATTTAATTAATTGGTTAAGTGATCCCAATTTTGAATAATATCATACGGACTACTTTAATTAACTAATTTAATTATAGAGTAAAAAGTAATCAAATGGTAAATAATAAGTCATGTTGGTCTTTGGTAACCTTCCAAAACCTTCTCGGAGGCCTTTAAAAGGTGGTGAATGGCATCATAGTAAATCATTGTGGAGTTATCTTCTCTTACAGATTTGCAATTCTAATTGGAATTGAGTTCTTGTTTGTTGTTTCAAAGGTGCAAAACCCTTGTAACACCTCGTCAGGGGACCCGAGAGGACAACAAATAAATGCTATTTTTATTTTATTTTAAAAACAACAATAACAAATCTAAGTCTAACATAATAATTTAATTACACATGATAAATAAATAAATAAATAATACATCATATTGATCACATGTGCGAACATAAACTAGAAAATATATAATATGTCGAGATGTATTGAGGCGTTGAAATTTTTCAATTTAATATTTTTTATTAAATTGAATGATGAAAAAATTAAATGCCTCGATACATCTCGACGTATTTCACATATAGATTATATATTTTCTAGTAGTAGTCGCACCACATGCAAGGCATTGAATACATTAAATTTTAAATATAACATATACTCGAAGTGAGGGTTAGGGTTTAGGGTAAAGGTTATAGTTTACATCATGGTTAGTGCTTAGGTTAGGATTTGGGATAGTGATATAGTTAGGTTTAGCACCATTCTTAGGTAGCAATAATTAGGGTTAGGATTAGGCTTAGTGTTAGGGTTTAGGTTAAAGGTTATAGTTTACATCATGGTTAGTGCTTAGGTTAGGATTTGGGATAGTGATATAGTTAGGTTTAGCACCATTCTTAGGTAGCAATAATTAGGGTTAGGATTAGGCTTAGTGTTAGGGTTTAGGTTATAGTTAGGGTTAGAGTTAGGATTATGGTCTGGGTTAGGGGTTATGATTAGAATTATGTTTAGTGCTAGGGTTTACACAATGCTAAGGGTAAAGGTCAGGGTTAGGGTTACAATTTTGATTAGGAGAATGGTTAGGTTTTAGGGTTAGGGTATGGAATATGGTTATAGTTAGGGCTTAAATAATGGTTAGGGATAGGGTTTTGGCTATAGCTAGCTATGAGGGTTAGGATTGGGGTTAGAATTTGAATAATGGCTACTATTGTGATTTAGGGTTATAGTTAGAATTATGAATAATGTTTAGGCATAGGGTTTGGGTTTGGATTAGGCTTTAATTAAAGGTTAGGGTTATAGTTTTGGTTAGGATTATGGTTAGGATTTAAGGTTAGGATTGCAATTATGGTTATAATTAGGGTTTACCTAATGATTAGGGCTAGGGTGAGGATCAAGATTAGGGTTAAGGTTTAGGGTCAAGGTCACATTTTACATCATGGTTAGGGTTTGGGTTAGGATTAAGATTATGGTTATGGTTAGTGTTTAAATAATGATTAGGGCTAGAGTTTGGGGTATGACTAGGGTGAGGGTTAGGGGTTAGGGTCAAGGCCATAGTTTACATCATGGTTAGGATTTGGGTTAGTAATATAATTAGGTTTAGCACCACTCTTAGGCTAGTGAAATAGTTAGGGTTAAGGTTAGGCTTAATTTTAGGGTTAGGGTTTAGCATTCAAGATTAGGGTTAGTATTTAAGATTAGGGTTTTCTATTTAGGAGTATAGTTTAGATTAGGATTTAGGGTTTAGCTTTAAGGGTTTTAAGATGAAGGTTTAAGATTTAGGGTTATGGTTAGGTTTAGGTTTAGGGTATGGGTGTGTATCATAGTTAAGGTTAGGGTTTATATTAGTGTTAGGTTTTACGGTTAGAGTTAGGATTATCCATTAGGTTTTTGTATTTATAATTAGGGGTTAGCATTTAGGATTAGGGTTTAAACAACTATTCTTCTTCTTTTATTATACTTTTTCTTTTTTCTTTTTTTTTAATTATGAAGATAATTTTCTATTATAGATTTTCAAAATAGATTATTTTGGGGTTCGCTACTTAGTATGTTTGTTAAGTGGTGGTGGTGTTCCTACAAAGGTTCCTAAATGCTTAAACCTAATCCTAATCCTAACTCTAAATTATAATCTAATACAAATTCTACCCCTAACCATAATACTAACCATGATGTAAACTCATACCCTAATCCTAACCATAACCTTAAATCATAAATGCTAAACCCTAATCTTAATCCTAATGGATAATCATAAATCCTAATCCTAAATGCTAAATCATAATCCTAACCCTTATCCTAATCATAACCCTAACTCCTAATCTCTAAACCATAATCCTAAATGTTAAACCCTAATTACTAAACCCTAATCCTAAATGCTAAATCCTAAATTCTAAGACAAACTATAATCCTAAATGCTAAACCCTAATCTTAAATACTAAACCCTAAATCCTAATCTCAACCTTATGTTACACCCTAATCCTAAATGCTAAACTCTAATTATAAATACAAAACCCTAATGTTAAATCCTAACCCTAATTGTAAAACCTTACCCTAATATAAAATCTAACCTTAACTATGATGCATACCCATATCCTAACACTAAACCTAAACATAACCATAACCCTAAATCTTAAACCCTCATGCTAACCATAAAAGCTAAACCCTAAACCCTAAATTCAAAATCCTAAGCTAAACCATAATCCTAATCCTAAATGGTTAACCCTAATCTTGAATGCTAAATGTTGAATCCTAACTATAATCTAAAATGTTGAATCCTAATCCCTAATCCAAAATGTTGAATATTAATCCTAAATGATAAACTCTAAATCCAACTTGAAACCAGAATTCTAAATGGTAAACCCTAATAATAAATGCTAAACCCTAATCATAAATGTTAAATCTTAATCTTAATAATAAATGCTAAAATCTAATCCTAATCCTAATCATAAATGTTAGACCCTAATCCTAAATGCTAAGCCCTATTACTAACCCTAATAGATGAACCCTAATCCTAAATGTTCAACCCTAATCCTAACCCTAACCTTAAACCTTAACCCTAATACAAACCTTGCCACTAACCATAATACTAACCATGATATAAAATCATACCCTAACTGTAAATCCTAAATGCTAAACCCTAATCCTAATCCTAATTATTGAGTCACAATCATAAATGCTACATCGTAATCCTAAGCCTAACTCCAAACCTAACCTAATACAAACTCTACCCCTAAACATAATATTAACCATGATGTAAAATTATACCCTAATCCTAAGCATAACCCTAAATCCTAAATGCTAAACCCTATTCCCTAATGACTAAACCCTAAATCCTAAGCTAAACTATAATGCTAAAAGTTAAACACTAATCATAAATACTAAATGGTAAACCCTAATCGTAAATGTTAAACCCTAATCCTAACTATTGAACCCTAATCCTAAATGTTAAACCCCAATCCTTACTTTAACCCTTATCCTAGTCAAAACCTGTAAGGAAACTCAGGTGCGGAAACAACTTCCTACACTAATCTATAAAGGAAAGTATTGTGCAAATTCTTTTAAATCCTTACAATTTCAGATTCGTTAACTACTTTAACAATGATATTGCAACCATATGCCATGCATACAGAAAATAGAGAATGACACAATGATTTACCCTGGAGAAACCTTTTGGTAAAAAACCCCAGCACTCCAAAACTTGCACAGTGTATTAATCAAAACTATTACAGTTTACAATACACTTGCAATGCAAGTTCTTTCAGAAGATTTTCCCACTCTTGAAGACAAATCGTGGCAACATAAAACGTTCCAACAATACACTTCCTTCTCTTATCTTCACAACCCTAAAAATGCTTATATCATGCGCTTCCTCTTTTAGGGCAACCTCCAAAGATAGCTGTATTAGGGTTTTACCATTCTCTGAGAAAATAGGAACCCAAACCCCACGATTGGGGAGGAGTGTATAGTATTCAATTTTATCAGTTTCCACATGTCTTCACCTGTCATTGAATCTTCTAGATATATCTCTTATGTGTCATAGGAATCCATCATAACCATTTTAGCCATGATCTCCTTACACACAATTCAAGATGCCGACACATCAAGTGGAGTGACACATCAACATGCCAACTAGACATGTACACTCACACTTAATTACATTATTTGCAAGAAATACATTTTACAAAACAAATAATAAGAATAGAAATTATCCAAGGTTGAGACATCTTATTCCTAACATTCTCCCACTTGTCGAACACCTTGTAAGAGCAACATGAACATAACAGAAACTAACCACTACAAGCCAAAAGGCCCATAGACTCCAAACACCATTTGAACTTCTCAGTGCCCACTGGTTTCGTTAATGCATCTATAACATTCTTCACAGTATCTACCTTCTCCAAATTTACCTTCCCATCTTCCACCATATCTCTCACAAAGTGAAACTGCACATCAATGTGCTTCGTTCTGGCATGGAAAGTTGGATTCTTCGCAAGGCAAATAGCACTCTGACTGTCACACCAAATAGTAATTTGTTCTGCATCAACACCAACATCAGAACACAATCTCCTAATCCAAATGGCTTCCTTACAAGCACGAGTAGCAGCCATGTACTCAGCTTCTGTAGTGGACAAAGAAACCACAGGTTGTCGCTTACTCATCCAACTGATGGCACCACCAAACATAGTGAACACATAAGCACTGGTGGATCTCCTGCTGTCAATATCACCTACCCAATCTGGATCCACAAATCCATGAATACAAACTAAATGTAGAGATCCAAAAGAGTTACCATGATAACATATGGAGTAATCTGATGTACCCCTCAAATATCTGAATACTCACTTAACTGCATCCCAATGTACTCGTCCAGGGTTAGCCATAAATTGACTCAGGACTCCCACTGCTTGGGCAATGTCTGGTCTAGTAAAAACCATAGCATACATAAGACTACCAACTGCACTAGCATAAGGTACTCTACTCATGTCCTCCACCTCACTAGGAGATTTTGGACAATCATCTACAGATAACTTTGTTCCCACAGAAATAGGAACACATAGTGGTCTACACTTTTCCATGCTGAACCTGTCCAACATTGACTTCACATACTTACTCTGACTCAACCAAAGTTTTTTGTTAGACCTGTCTCTACTGATTTCCATACCCAAGATGTACCTTGCTGCCCCAAGATCTTTCATCTCAAACTGTGCTGACAACTGAGATTTAAAATTAGAAATCATACCCTTACCCTTCCCAAATAGCAACATATCATCAACATATAATGCAACAATAAGAAGGTGATCATTTTCAACTCTGAAATAAACACAATGATCTGATTTCGATCTTACAAATCCAATTGGCAACACAAAGGCATCAAACTTAAGGTACCACATCCTAGGAGATTGCTTCAAACCATATAGAGATTTCTTTAATCTGCAAACTAAGGATTCTTTACCTTTAACAATGTAGTGCTCGGGCTGTGACATATAAATCTCTTCCTCCAAATCGCCATGAAGGAAAGTTGTCTTCACATCCATCTATTCTATCTCTAAATCATATGATGCAACAAGAGATAACAGAAATCTAATGGATGTCAACTTTGCAACAGGAGAGAATATTTCACCATAATCTATTCCCTCTACCTATGAATACCCCTTTGCAACCAATCTAGCTTTGTACCTTTCAACACTGCCATCTGCACAGAATTTCTTCTTGAACACCCATTTATAGCCAACATATTTTCTCCCTTTAGGCAAAGGTACAAGGTCCCAAGTTTTTTTTTTCTCCAATGAAGCCATCTCATCATCCATAGCCTCAATCCAGGAACCTGCATCTTCCATGCCCAAAGCCTCTTTCATAGATCTAGGCTCATCAGCGTTAGTAATCAAAGCAAAGGCACAACTGGAATCTAACATAGAGTAACCAAACCTTTCTGGTTGCTTTCTTTCTCTCGTGGATCTCCTCAAGGGGTGAGGTTGAGGTTTTTCTTCCTCTTCTTCCGAACTATCAGATCTGCGAGAGCTCTCCTCATCATTAGGCCCAACATGGTCTCTCTGTTCAGTCTTCTCAGGGGTAGGAGGCAACTGAACAACATCTTTTTCCTTTTCTTTTTCATCTGGTTGTAGCACAATAGGAGAAGATGTTAGCTCTCTGAAAATAACATTTCTACTATACAACACCTTACTAGTCACCAGATCCCAAAGCTTGTATCCTTTCACACCAACACTGTATCCGATGAAAATACATTTGACAGCTTTGTTTTCCAACTTAGATCTTTTCTCCTTTGGAACATGTGCATAAGCTTCACAACCAAAAACATGAAGATGTCTAATTGAAGGCTTCTTACCAGACCACACCTCCATGGGTGTCTTACCAACAAGAGCTGATGTAGGAGATTTGTTAACCAGATAGCAAGCAGTAGCCACAGCTTCAGCCCAGAACCTTTGTTCTAAACTAGCTCCACTAAGCATACTCCTAGCCTTCTCCATTAGTGTCCTGTTCATTCTCTTTGCAACTCCATTTTTTTGTGGGGTATAAGGAGTTGTCTTATGCCTCTCGATACCTTGTTCTTTACAGAACTGTTCAAACTCTGCTGAGTAAAACTCACCACCATTGTCAGTTCTCACACACTTAATCTTCTTACTAGTCTAATTCTCTACAAGAGCTTTAAATTCCTTGAACTGACTAAAGACTTGTGTCTTAATTTTAAGGAAATAAATCCATGTCCTTCTACTATAATCATCTATGAAAGATACAAAAAATACAGACTTGGAGATTGAAGGAACTTTTACAGGACCAAATACATCAGAATGAATAAGATCCAAAACATCAGAAGATTTGTGAGAACTAGAGTAAAAATGAACATGGTTTTGTTTACCATAGACACAGTGTTCACAGAAGTCAAACTCGAGATTGCAATCATTTAACCCCTCAACGAGGTTTTTATTTTTCAGGGTTCTGAGACCCTTTTCACCAATGTGGCCAAATCTCATATGCCACAACATTGTCTTTTTTGCAAGAAGCTTACCTTCCAAAGTGTTTGCACTGCCATCAGAACCAATAACTACAGACTTCTTCTCTACTCGTTCAGATGGTGAGGATGAAGAACTATTACATAGAGGAATACATGCATCTAGCTGAAATAAGGCACCTCTCCTAGTACCCCTTGCAAGCACTATCGATCTTCTCATCATCTTGCATCCTTCTTTCGAAAAAACAACCTGCACACCTACATCATTCAGCATACTTACAAATAATAGGTTTCGTGCCAAACTTGGAATGTGCATAACTCTATTGATTCCCTTTACTCATCCATCAGGAAATCTGATAGTGACCCTTCTGCGTCCAACTATCTTTAGGTGAGAATCATCACCCAAGTACACCTTTCCACCATCAAACTCTTCATATTTTGAGAACCAGTTTTGATGAGAGGTCATGTGAAAAGAAGCACCTGAGTCTACCAACCACACATCATCAGATGCATGGGCTGCCAAAGCTACAATAAAAGCATCTCCATCTTCTTGAGATTTTTCTAAAGCTGAATTTGAGCCTTTCTTCTTCTTCTTTGGTTCTTTGCAGTCCTTCCGAAAGTGCCCAGTTTTATCATAGTTCCAACATTTCTCCTTGGACTTTCTAGGAGTCTTAGAACTCCCACAGGATTTAGATCTACCCTTCTTTGACTTGTTGTCATTTTTCTTTCCTTTGTCATTGGATCTCCCACGAACAGTAAGGGCTTCCTTAGATGAATCCGAAGTCTTTCTTCGCATCTCCTTAGATAGTAGCGAAGACACCACATCATCCATATGGAATGTGACTATAGTACTTTCGAGAGCCATCACAAGATGGTCCCATGAATTAGGCAAGGAACAAAGCAGGGTCATACAACGATCCTCCTCCTCAATCTTGACACCGGATGATGCCAACTATGCAACCAATAAATTGAATGCGTTGAGATGATCAGTTACAGATCCTCCTTCCTCCATTCTTAAAGAATAAAATTTCTTTCTCAGGTACAACTTATTCACCAGAGATTTTCCCTGATACACAGACCCAAGCCGTTTCCACAAAGAATTTGCAGTAGTCTCATCAAGAACATTCAGAAGAATGACATCTGCTAGACAGAGTCTAATGAGACCCTTAGCCTTCCGATCCTTGATCTCCCAATCCGCTTGAGATATCGCTGCAGGTTTCACATCAAGTGAAGTAGCCTCCCATAGATCACATTCTTCAAGCATATCTTCCATCTTGAGTTTCCACAACTTGAAATTAGTGCCATTAAATTTCTCCACCTGCATTCTACTGTATGAGGAACTTGCCATCTCAATCTGCAAATAAGATTCAGAATGCTCTGCACAAAAAACTCCCACTCAACTTGAGATTAGCTCAAAAAACCCTGCCTAACAAATAGGATCAAAATTTGATCAGGGTCTGATACCACTTGTAAGGAAACTCAGGTGCGGAAACAGCTTCCTACACTAATCTATAAAGGAAAGTATTGTGCAAATTCTTTTAAATCCTTACAATTTCAGATTCGTTAACTACTTTAACAATGATATTGCAACCATATACCATGCATACAGAAAATAGAGAATGACACAATGATTTACCCTGGGGAAACCTTTCGGTAAAAAACCCAGCACTCCGAAACTTGCACAGTGTATTAATCAAAACTATTACAGTTTACAATACACTTGCAATGAAAGTTCTTTCAGAAGATTTTCCCACTCTTGAAGATAAATTGCAGCAACATAAAATGTTCCAACAATACACTTCCTTCTCCTATCTTCGCAACCCTAAAAATGCTTATATCATGCACTTCCTCTTTTAGGGCAACCTCCAAAGATAGTCGTATTAGGATTTTACCATTCTCTGAGAAAATAGGAACCCAAACCCCATGATTGGGGAAGAGTGTACAATACTCAATTTTATCAGTTGCCACATGTCTTCACCTATCATTGAATCTTCCAGATATAGCTCTTACGTGTCATAGGAATTCATCATAACCATTTCAGCCATGATCTCCTTACACATAATTCAAGATGCTGACACATCAAGTGGAGTGACACATCAACATGCCAACTAGACATGTACACTCACACTTAATTACATTATTTGCAAGAAATACATTTTACAAAACAAATAATAAGAATAGGAATTATCCAAGGTTGAGACACCTTATTCCTAACAAAACCTAACCCCAACAAAAGTCCTAATAAAATATAATTATTTATTAATTTCTTTAATGTCTTTCAAGTTATGCCACAACTACTACTTCTCTTGATGCAATAAGCTCCTCTAGAATATATATATATCCATTTAGATTCTCAAAATAAATTATTTTGGGGTTCACCACTTAGTATGTTTGTTAAGTGGTGGTGGTGTTGTTCCTACAGCGCTTCAAAATTAGTTACTAAAAATCAAACTTTCTAATTGATTAAGTGGTCGTGGTACCTTAAATTAGTTACTGAAAATTAGACTTTCTAATTTCATATGAAATGTGTCGATTATAAATCGTTAAAAGAATGAAGCTTCTATTTTCAATATATTTTTTCAGCTAAAAAACTCTCTTTTTTATTAATGAAGATTTTTTTATTATAAAGTTGAAAAATAAACTTCAAAACTTAATAGTACTTATTTTTAGATTAAGGAAAAAGTAGGTTTTAACGGGGATTTGAAACCCCTTAAATAAAGTTACGAAAGATTAGAGAAAAAGACCCAAAGTAAGAGACATTTCTGGCTAGATAACACACAACCATCAAACTAGCAACCAAAATCAGACAAAAACTAGCAAAATAGAGAGAAGCATAACACTAGACAAGAAACACAGTGAGAAGAGAAAAGACAGAATTAAACAAGCTCCTTCAGAGCTTTAGCAGTCTGGTTCCCAATGATGGTCACCTCTTCCATGGTGTTCTCAAGATGCTGGATGATATTAGAAGAGGCAATGACTTTTTTGTTTAGGCTAGCCCTAGTTCTTTTCACTGTCTCATCTTTAGTAGCCTTAGCAGTAACCATCCTCTGACTACCAAGGTCAAAATCCAACACAATACCCTTCATGTCCATCTTCATTGTGAAGTCCTTGATCTTCTAAATGAAGGAGGAGATCTTTCCATCAATGTCATGCAAAATATAATTTAAACCATCCTCATAAATCTTCATATACTCTAGAATTTTGCCACATTTTCTTCCAAGATCCTCATGGCTTTGATTTCCTCATCCAGCTGGGCTTCCATCTTGCCAATATTACTTTGGAGCCCATGAACCTCATTATAAATCCATTGTTCTGGAGAAAGAGAGACATCAACTTTAGCTTTGGCCTTGTTAAGGAACTCCAGAGTGGATGGGATGGCATCAGAAAGTTGCATATCACCCTTCTCACTAGTATCCATAGGGTTAGCCGCTATATTTTTCAGGGGAGTCTTTTCAGGGTTAGAAAGATCAATAATAGAATCAGAAGATGGATAATCAACCGTATTTATGTCTGGATTCTTACCATGACCAGAGAAACAAATCTTTTGCATTTTTCCTTCAGTTGTGTTGGCAGGATTCGTCTACTTGGAGGAGATTCTATCATCCACATTCACTAGAGGGGGAGGGTTGCTAACGCCAATTTCATCCTTCTTCAATGAGACAGAGATGCCTTTGGCCTCAAAGTCATCAATATCCATCCCCTTGGCACCATCTTACCCAAAATTCATATTCTCCTCATCCTCATTCATTTCCTCCGAGCTCTTGACCGAGTCATCCCTGGTCTCCATGCCATTATCGTTGTCATCCAAAGTAATCCTCCCCTTTTTATCTTTAGATCCCAAAGGACATTTTTGCTTCACCCCACCAGACATTTCACCTTCATCTTTTCTCTTATTCTTAATAGTAGATTTGTAGTATTCAACAAAGAATAAGATAAGCCCTTCATGTATAATAGGCTTATTGGATTTCTTGTTGTGCTCAATCACACTGTTATTTATAGATTTAAAGATAAAGAAGGGGAAAAAGATCCTATCTCTATAACGAAAATGGTTCAAAAGAACAAAGATATAGCTGTGGACTCTAGAGTACCTACCATCCAAGGTAACATACAACCTAATGCAAGACAACAAATTCCTTCATATAGGTTTGATTTTCTCATTGGCATAGTAGTTGCCTGTTTTCACCAGGGCATTCCTCTCTTCATTTTTTGGAAATTTAATAACTGCCTCATATGCAATTTTTCCTTCTTTATAAAAATCTTTCCCATCACAGGGAAGGTCGATGATCTCCGAGATGAATCCAACCGTTAAGTCAAAGGTAATGCCATACCTTGTCACTGTTTCATCTTTCCAGCCCTTAATAAACTCAATAATGGCATCCTCCTTGTATCCATGAAGCTGCTCCTGATAAATACTAACATCCCCATTTTGAAGCTTGTCCCAGACAACCTAGATTTCCTTCCATTCTTTACAAGATCTTGGTTCTTGGCGTTTTGGTGCACCACCCATTTCTTCGTTATAATAAATACATACTAAGATTTTTCTCCCAATAATCTAATTGAAGTTGTCCTTCTCTAAGAAATTGAAGAACATAAAGCCATAAATCGGCCAAAAGTGTGCGAGCTATAAATGGAAGGTGAGGTGTGTAATACCCCAAAATTGGCACCTATTTAATTTCATCAATTTTGGTGCATTATCTCGATTTTACATCACCAAAGTCCTACTTCCCTAGGTGATTTTCTCTCTCCTATCTGACTTAATTTGACTTGATGTCAATTGCAAAGACCATAAATTGCAATAATCAAATGCTAAATTAATTCCTAAAGTCTTTGACTTAATTGGCTAAATTACCCCTATGATACATTAATTTAATTGTAAAGTCCTATGCGCTTTAAAATTAAATTAAATCAAACCACCCTCTTTAGCTAATTACCCATAAAAAGGAATTAATAATTGCTTGTTATTTGAATGGACACCTTTTTCTTGAATTAATAATTTGAGATATTCGAAAGGTCCTCATGTGGCATTTTCCATTCTTTTAATAAAGTAATTCATGCTTATTTGTCCAAAAAGGGATATGAAGGGTTAGGAGTTTTGAATCAAGAAACTCTTCCTCCTCCTCTTGGCTCTTCTTTTTATTTGAACCTCTTTTTCTTCATTAGGGAGAGCGATTTTTGAGAGCATCCTTACTATAGCATTTTTTTTAGTCTCATATCTCATTATTTTCAAAGCTCTTTTATTGCATTATCTAGTTTAATTTCTCATATTAGTGTAATGGCATTTCACATTTAGATTAAATTTGCTTACTTGTTCTTAGTCTAATATCATCTTTATTTCAAAATCAAATAAAAATCTGCATTTCATATTTCTTTCAAAGTTTTCTAGATTAATTGTATTCATTCTTAGCTTAGTTTCATTTTTCTCATATTTTCTTTCAAATCCTCCATTGTTGAATTGGTCTCCGGGCTGTTGGCTCTCATTCTGAGAGTATTCAAACACCCCATTCACATAGGAGGCAACAGGTCGCCTCACCATGGAATTTGGATTGAGTTCTTCATACTCTCTCCCAAATTCTATCAAGTGAATAATGACCATGTTGTGTTGTGCCTGATTTAGAGGTCACATTCAGTCACATACATTTTGGCGCCCACCGTGGGGCAGAAAAGATCAATTTCTGGCCTCATTCTTGATTAGTTTTTCAACTTTAGTGTTGGTTTCATACCTTGTACGGCCATTTACAGCTTGAAAAACTTTTAATATAGTAATGGATGGATAGAATGATGAATCCTATTTCTCATGCTTTTGGTTTGGTTGATTTTTATTGAGAAATGAATAAGTTATGATCATTTTGGTGAAATTGGGTATTTGCAGATTTGAGATTCTTTGAATACAGTCAGATTGAAATATCTGGTACGGACAAATTATGAAGAATCAGGATCTCTAATAATATTCATTGGAAAGATATGTGAATTATCTTTCATTTCCTTTTGGTTTGAGTTATTTTTATGCATATTTGTGAAAGTTATGGGCATTTGAGTGAAAACTGGTTTTTAACAATCTGCATTGGAGTTGCAGGCAATGATTTATTCTTAGAAAATGATTTGTGAATGAGAAAAATAAATGGCTTGCATATTTGGAAACTAGATTCATTAATAGTTACTGTGAAATTTGTTTGGTTTCATTTGGATTATTTTTGAGAAAGATATGTGATTCCCTAGGCAGGGTTTGGTGTTTTAAATCTGATTTATGACAGAAAAATTGTAGTCTGAAAACATTATTGGTTGAGGAACCAAATGAAATCATAAGACCTTGTAACTTTGGGAAATGATAGTTCTTGATGTTGGCTAAAAACTTCATTCTTTCCAGAAATTTTAATATTGTGATTTTATAGGTCAAATAAATCAATCTTTAAAGACTGTCTTGAAGACAGCAATGTTACATATCTTACGGTTTGCCATTGATTTTTCTTGATTCTATACTTTCGAATGTGTGCTAAATGCTGGATTGCAGATCTTTGGACCTAAGGTGAGTTCTTAAAATCTCTATAACACTTGGTTTGGGCATAAAATTAACCTCTCATGTGTTTGGCTTGAGTGTTACATGCATTCATAGAACACATTTTAATTGATGCTCTTAATGGGAAATAAAGGAACATAGATTTGCTTTCATACAAGTTTGTGTTTAAGTGCATGCTTGTCTTTTATACCTTAAGTAATTCTTGGTTTCAAATATCAAAATATCTCATTGAGTAATTGAGGGCATGGATTCATTCCTTGTTTACATGAAGAGTTAAATGCACCACTTTGTGGACTCACTTCATGTTTACTTGGAAAGTTAAATATTCCATGATTCAAACCCTCTTGCACTTATGAGTAGTATTGATTAGCAGTCTTAGATTACTTGTGATTGATCTAGATTGCTATCTTGGGTTATTGGACTCGCTAATCCATCGGCCCCTCATTTCCGCCCTGTGGTTGCAATCCCAGCGCCACATTAAAGGGGAGGGGTCTATAGGAAAGAAGCGTTAATTGTTCCACTTGGCAACCCTTTTGTGCTTTTTGGAACTCACTTGTTTTCTAGGGTGTGGACTCACTTTGAGTTTGTGTGAGGAGTTAAATGCACCACTTTGTGGACTCACCTCACATTTACTTGAAGGGTTAAATGCACCACCTTTAGTGCTTTCCAATACTTTTGATAGAGAATTACTTACTTTTTTATTTTTAGAAGGCCTGCTTGGGGATTTCATCACCTCAAGGGACGACCTTAAATCCCGTGTTCCGGCGGAGTATAAATATCGGGAGGTGAATCCAAAGACACCTCTCTTGGGAATGAGTTAGATTTCACTTTTTGCTAAGCCTCAAAGAACTTTATACCTTTGAGAAGTGAAGGAGGAGATTTGGGTTACCGTCTCCCCCCGGCTGTGTGATTTCAAATTCTTCTCATCTACGGATTTGGGCCTCACGTACCTTACGTATATCGAGGACTCCCTTTAGAAAATCCATGTATATCCTTGTAGACAACTTGCTAGGATGTTGTTGTGTTTTAAGTGCCTGCTAAAACATTCTCAAGAACATACACAAGTAGAGTCCTTAGGGAGTAGAAATACTAAGTCACTATTCCTGTTCATGCGCAAGGTTGCTTTGTCCCTTGCCCATTGCTTGAAGACTGTTTGCTTGAACTCCTTGATTGCTATCTTATGTGCTTGATTAATGACATAAATCTGATCTACCTTTTTGTCTGTGATATGTTTTTCTATTTTCATGTCGTTCACCGTCAGAAACTGGTTGTCTTGAGTTAGGAATCGATCGATCTTTGCTTTGACTCGTATTGTCTCTCATTAGTCTACCTTATCTCATTGTGCTCTTGTACCTTGTGTTGCGATTGTCTTATCTCGGTTGTTCTAGCCATCTCTTTTTGACAATTCGTACCAGGTTCATCTTGCATCTTGGCTGTTCTAGCCATTTATCTCCTTTCATTATCTTTGAGACAGAGTCTAGCTTTATCCCGAATCTTTGCTCGTTACATCTTTGTTTATGACTGTCACGACTCAAAGTGGAAAGACTTATCCCGTTCAGAATGCTGATCAAGATCAAAGTAAACCTTGTAATCAAGACATAGGTCATCCTGAATTTTTTATGAAATCTGAACTTCGTGAGGAATTCTCACATTCTTCGTCATTCCAAAAGCATTACAATCCATTGTTTCAGATACAGTCTGACTTACTATTTCAAGAATATTATAACCCATTGTTTGAAGACTAACAAGACTCTAAAGGGTCACTTTCTAAAATTAAACCTATTGATCCTTTTGAACCTATCAACTCTTTCACGATCTCTCATAATACTACCAACAAGATGGGAGATCCAAAACCTTCAAAGATGGTTTTCAATCTCAGCTCTAACATGCCAAAACCTTCAAAGTTGGTTTTCAATCTCAGCTCTAACATGCCAAAACTCTCAAAGTCTGTCTTTAATCTTAGCTCTAGCATGCAAACAGTCAATGCCACTGAGAAGGCTACAACAGAAGCTCAACTGCCTTCTAGATTTGCTAGAAACAAACCTTGGATCCCTCACTGTGACATGATCATTGCTCCAGGGAGCAAGGATACTCCTAAACCCAAAACTCCCTTTGTCTTACGAGGCCCTACGTCTCCCTCGTATAACTCCATAAAATCTCCAGCTTGTGCGAATGTTATCCCTCGATCTCATGCAAAGATTGTTCTCAAAGGTCCCGAACCTTTGACATCCAGACCAAAACTATCTATGGATAAAGCCCTCACTGAGGAAAATGTCCCCAAAGATCTCAATCTCGACCAGTTTCAATCTATGGTGGGTCATTTGACCTCGCCTCATTATTTACCATTCTCTGAGGAAGACGATCACTTGCTGAGCCACCTGCATAATCCTCTCCTGCACATTGAAGTTATGATAGGCCCCAAGAGTATCCCTTGTGTCCTCATTGACAATAGTGCTAGCCTAAATACTTGCTCTGCTAAGATGCTTACTCAAACAACAGACAGCTTTGTTCCTGCCAATAGAGAGTCCATTGAGTTCTATGATGCTAAGCTAAAAGAAATAGAAAAGACCTTGAAGATCAAAGATATTGGCATGGGGGAATATCAGATTGAGTCTGTCTTGTCATTGACAACTCTCCCTCTATCTCCACATTCCTATGAAGAACCCTCTGAAGATAGATTTGGTATTGGCTATCAGAGTGATGAGCTTGACCAACCTAGCTACAGCTTTCACTCCTGCAAGGATTCAGATAATGAAGAAACACAAATTCAGCCTATGACATATGAAAGACCTTTGAATGATCAAAATTCTGATTCAGACTACCAGAAAGAGTCTTATCTACCTTCTCAAGTGCTTCAAGAACATGATTTTGGTCCTCACCAGGAGGATTTTATACACTCTACTGAACAGATTTCTACTACTGCAGCTACTACTGAATATGTCACTGCCTCTAATGGCACACATACTGATTGGGAGAAACTGTTGGATGCTTCTCTTATCTTGGGTATGCCTATTCCAGATTATTCCACCACTTCTGCTATTGAACAAACTCCTACTGCTGCCGACTATAATGGCACATATACTGATTGGGAGCAACTGTTGGATGCTTCCCTCCTCTTGGGTATGCCTCAAGGTATGCCTATTCTAGATTACTTTGGTACTTCTACTACTGAACAAGATCCTACTATTGAAGAAACATTTCCTTTGACAGATGATAGTGATGAAGAAAGT
The DNA here is from genome assembly GCA_027943335.1 of Chamaecyparis obtusa. Classification (NCBI taxonomy): domain Eukaryota; kingdom Viridiplantae; phylum Streptophyta; class Pinopsida; order Cupressales; family Cupressaceae; genus Chamaecyparis; species Chamaecyparis obtusa. The sequence continues at coordinate 2,744,504 of BSBK01001219.1, forward strand.
CTACCTCTGACTATGTCTCTAGCTGAATCAGACTCCATATCAGATGCTACTATAGAAATACCAGTTGATGCTATGCACTTATATGCTAGTCTTAACAACTCAGAAAGAGGAGAAAGTTATGATCCTCCAGATCAAGCTATTGATGACAAACCTTTCCACCCTCCTATGGAGATCATTCCTATGCCTCCTAGGCCATTTGCTCCAAGCTATACTCCTACTGCTCCATCAAATCATGGGTATGTAAGACCCCATTCTGTTACAGCTTCATGGAATATTGGTAGATCCAGAATTGAAATGGTTCCTATTCGTGCACTCTTACCACCTGAAAGAGGACCTGACTCTTGGAATAGACCATCTTGGTTAGGCTCACATAATAGTCCTCCAAACTTATCTGACTCTTCTAAGATGACTCACAATTGACAACGCTCTATGGAAGATTACTTTCTTGATCTATCTGATGCATTCATGAATGATGAGGATGATATTGATATATTTGCACTTGAGCCCATCCCATTGAATTTTATTCCCCCTTCATCTCCCAGAAAAGTGGCTCATCCACTTCCATTTCCACCTCTCCACCTAAACCAGTCATATAAGCCTCTTTCATTCACAATTCCCGAGTCTTTTGGAAGTAACTTGGATGTACAACATAAAAATAAAAATAATGAGAATCCACTTATATCTCAAGGTCACCATGTCCCATCTAATCGACATGTGACTACAAAGAAAGGAAAGAAACAAAGGTGTTCAAAAGACCGCAAAGGTCCTCAAAAAGAAGAAGACAATCAAAAGCCAGAAAATAAAATAAAAAATGGATCTCGAAATCCATTCTATAGGCATTGTCATCAAAAGCACCTCAAAGTAAAGAAGAAAAAATTCAAAAGCTATGTGGATTCCAAAGAAAGGAAAAATCAAAGTTGCCATTCGAGCTTCCAAAATTCTCATGCTTCCCTCCATTCCATCACCCTTGCCTCTCATACTTTACACTCTTCACTCCATCTTGCCTTGTCCCAAAGTGCATATCAGCATCTCCTCATTACTAATGGCATGACTAAGAAAAATCTAGAATGTACTCTCCCTAAGTGTTTAGAGCGTGGGAAATCTGACAAAGAGTTAAGGTGTGTCCATGAGGATATTTATGGGTTTCACTTAAGTGATCTTTCCTTGACTATGGATCTCTCGATAGTTGGACACTACTGGTTGGCTCTCCTGTTACTGCTACAACATCTGGTTCTGATTCTACAACTTCTCAGCTGGCTACTGCTACAAATGACTGTGTTCTCAGAGATTCCTACTAAAGGAGAGAAACTCAAAGAGCCCATCAACGCTCTTCATCTAAGAAGTTCTACAACTGACATTCTCAGTATGCTCATGTACATATTTATCGGTCCTGAAAAAATCCTAAAAATTGATATATTGCACAAAATCCTAAAAATTGCAAAATGTCCTGAAAAAATGATCATCTTAGTGAAAACCTGGCAAACAGGCGCTTTGATGTATCTATTATCCTGGTGAAAACCTGGTAAACAGGCGCCTTGATAATACCAAAAAAAATGAAAAATTTGAAAAAATACAAAAAAAATAGAAAATGTGAAAAATACAAAAAAAAAAGAAAAGATCAAAAATACAAAAAAAATTGAGATATTCAAAAAAATCAAAAAAAATCAAAAAAAGAGAAAAGTACAAAAAAATTGAAAAAGAGAAAAATGTGCCATTGATGAAAACCTGGTAAACAGGCGTCATGGTAGCAAAAATAGAATCTCTGCCAAGATGGTGAAAACCTGGTAAACAGGCGCCTCTTGTTTTCCTGAAGTAACATCTCATCTCAGCGTCGCTTGGCTCTTAGTTTCCTTCCTTTCCTGCTTTAGTTTATTTTCCTGCTTTCCTGCTTTCGTTTGTTTTCCTGCTTTCCTGCTTTAGTTTGTTTCCTGCTTTGGTTTGCTAGCTCATGTGCTTGTCTTTGAGTTTTCCTTGACTCTTCATGGATTGGAACTGGTTCACACTTGGGGGCACCTGCCTGGTCTAGGGGGCATTGTCCTATCGCTTTCGAAAACTTTTTTGAGCATTGGTCACCAGTGGTTCCCACTATGCCTACCTGCAGATACCTAGCTTTTGTTTGATCTCTCTTCTTCGGGATTTCTCCCTTATATCAATCACCAGTGATTCTCATTACATTATCTCATTGAGACTTCGAACGTTATCTTTTCGAATTGTCTTCAATCCGCTTGAACACAAACTTGAACTGAAACTTAAACTAAATGTGTGTTCCTTTGAGGCTTGCTGAGCTTTGTTTTCTTTGAGTGCTTGTTTGTTTGCTTTGCTTTCTTTGCTTTTTTTTGTTGGTTTAGTTCCAATGATCCAAAAAAATCTACATAAGAGGGTTGTCCATCTGTAAGAGCCTTCATCTCGTATTGGATGGCTATGCGTACCTCAACTCCTTTTATATGGACGCCTTGGTGAGGTTGGTTCTTCTCCTTGTTTGTTTTGAGTGACTTCTTTTGCTACATTTGGAATTGCTAACGCTCGTCTTGCTAAGTGAACGTAAGGGTCACTGCGAGCAATCTTTGGCAAAAGAAGGAACTCCTGCGTGCTTGGTGTGTTTTTTCGCAAGAGACATTCAGGTCATTCTAGCATTTATGCTCTAATGCTTATGTTAACTTGCTAAATTAAAAGGAATAGGTGTTCAGGTCATTCTGGCTTCTTGTGCCTTAATGCTTACACCTCATTCTGACAAATTTAAGACTTATGTCATATTCATATTCTCATGTTTGGGAGAATTGTATGGCATCTTGCGATTGTCCCATGCTTAAATGAACTCAATGATGATAAATACGATGAGTCCAACAGCCAAGTCCGGAGGATTGCATTTGTTCATCCTAGGCCTGCATTTAGACTTGCATCTTTCATTTTAGGCTTGCATTTGGAGTGCTTTCTTGTTGCTCTCTTGATTGCTTTCTTTTGGATCTTCTCATCAAAGGTTCTCATCTTTTGTCCCAGTCTCATCTTGGATGCATCCATTTTCAGGATCGAAATCGAAATCTGACATCTCTAAGTGGCTCAAAATTGCGTTTTACATATTGGACTCCTTCTGGATCAGATGCTTGTGCAGTCAGCCTTTTGGTGTCATCTTCCTGCTAGATCCTCATCTTTGCATCATGTTCTCAAATCTTTGCTTCTTTTCATCAAGTCAACCCTAGTCAAAATTTGGTCAAATTTGGTCAACTATTACTCAAAATTGGTCAACAGGACCTCTATTTTGCTCCGTTTCACTTCTGTAGCTTCGCGAATCTAGTCTAATTGCTTTTGCTTTGCAATCTCTTGTTGTTTATCATCCTTCTGACATGTCATCTTTCCATTTCGCTCCCGAGGGGGCAGGATGATTACATCATTTGAATCTTGTCGAATCTATTCTTGAATCAGTCTGATTTGAATCATCAGTTCTCATTGCTAGGGGCATCTTCATGCCTCGCATCTTGTTATCTGGAAATCTATCTCTTAGGTATCTGAGCAATCTAACTCAGATCCTCGAGGATCATTCTTCGTTCTGGAGATGGTTCTTGAAATCTATTGGGTATTGGGGCAATCTAACCCTAATTCCTGGGAGTCAAGCTTCGTTCTGGAGATGACTCTCAAAATCTCTTTTAGACCGTTATCTGGGCAATCTAACCTGGGTCTCGGAGGACTAAGCTTTGTATTGGGGCAATCTAACCCTGATTCGGAGATAGTCCTAAATCTGCATCTTCATCAATTGGTATTGGGGCAATCTAACCCCAATTTCGGTTCTCTTCTAAGATCGTTGTCTTCGCAATCTAACTTAGACTTCGAAAAATTCATGCTTTGATCTGCTTTCATCTGTCACTTCAGACTATTCTTTGAATCAACGCACTGTTCGCACATCAATTCAAAGAGGGGCAAATGTAATACCCCAAAATTGGCACCTATTTAATTTCATCAATTTTGGTGCATTATCTCGATTTTACATCACCAAAGTCCTAGTTCCCTAGGTGATTTTCTCTCTCCTATCTGACTTAATTTGACTTGATGTCAATTGCAAAGACCATAAATTGCAATAATCAAATGCTAAATTAATTCCTAAAGTCTTTGACTTAATTGGCTAAATTACCCCTATGATACATTAATTTAATTGTAAAGTCCTATGCGCTTTAAAATTAAATTAAATCAAACCACCCTCTTTAGCTAATTACCCATAAAAAGGAATTAATAATTGCTTGTTATTTGAATGGACACCTTTTTCTTGAATTAATAATTTGAGATATTCGAAAGGTCCTCATGTGGCATTTTCCATTCTTTTAATAAAGTAATTCATGCTTATTTGTCCAAAAAGGGATATGAAGGGTCAGGAGTTTTGAATCAAGAAACTCTTCCTCCTCCTCTTGGCTCTTCTTTTTATTTGAACCTCTTTTTCTTCATTAGGGAGAGCGATTTTTGAGAGCATCCTTACTATAGCATTTTTTTTAGTCTCATATCTCATTATTTTCAAAGCTCTTTTATTGCATTATCTAGTTTAATTTCTCATATTAGTGTAATGGCATTTCACATTTAGATTAAATTTGCTTACTTGTTCTTAGTCTAATATCATCTTTATTTCAAAATCAAATAAAAATCTGCATTTCATATTTCTTTCAAAGTTTTCTAGATTAATTGCATTCATTCTTAGCTTAGTTTCATTTTTCTCATATTTTCTTTCAAATCCTCCATTGTTGAATTGGTCTCCCGGCTGTTGGCTCTCATTCTGAGAGTATTCAAACACCCCATTCACATAGGAGGCAACAGGTCGCCTCACCATGGAATTTGGATTGAGTTCTTCATACTCTCTCCCAAATTCTATCAAGTGAATAATGACCATGTTGTGTTGTGCCTGATTTAGAGGTCACATTCAGTCACATACAAGGTGTACTTAACCCCTCTCATGTTCATGATGGTTCGAGAGCCAAGGAAATTATCTGTCACTATCATTATTGAGAGTTATGTTTCCTACAACACTATGTGTCATGTGTCAAATCACCTTTAATGATTTCCTTTAGTTTGAGATCGAACTTAATTTCCTCATGCCAGCAAAACATAATGCGATTAGTAATCACGACTAGGTTGGAAATACGATCTGCCATCTTATTATCTTTATGGTACATTTGCATAATGATAACATTTTCAAAAGTTTCAATTAACAACTTGGCTTCTTTTATAGTGTTCTCAACCGTCTATGTAGGCAAAGAATTACCACGTAGACATCTAACAATATTGTTAGAGTCCCCTTCTATCCAAATTTTTTTTCATTGAAGATCTTTGGCAAGTTTTATGATCTGTAATGTCCCATTAGCTTTAGCTACATTACTGGATTGGATACCCAAAGGGGTTTCCACAACTCCAATACAATTCCCATTGATATCCCTTATAATACCTCCACTACTAGCTTGACCAGGGTTTCCTTTGGTTTCCCCATCAAAATTTGCTTTCAACCAGCCCTCCAGAGCAAAAGACCAGACCATATTCTCCCTTATACCAAGGTTTTTACTTTTGGAGTTGAGGTTATAGAGGAGTAAAGCATTAGGATCATTTATGTCATCTCCCAATCTGCCTTCATTTCTGATAGAGATAAAATTATCCTTAAAAGACTTTATAGTCTTCTTTTCAACCACCCACACATACACTTCTCTATCCTCAAATATTCTATGGTTGTGTTCCTTCTAGATGATCCAGCAAAGATGAGGGGCAACCAGCTTCCATACTTCCTTAGCATTGGTATTAGAAGCTTGGCAGGACCATTGTGAAATGAAATCTTTGATGCTTCTAGGGAAGACCCAAGATAAGGTCCAACTAGACAAAATTACTTCCCAAACCTCACATGCAAAAAAAATTGGAATAACATATGGAGAGAAGATTCATAATCTTTTTTGCAAAGTGAGCATCTATTGACAAGATTGAATCCCCTCTTGCAGAAATTATCAATAGTTAGGATTTTGTTTTGAATCATAGTCCAGAAAAAGGATACCAATCTTTGAAGTTATCTGTTTGAACCAACAAGACACCCATAAAGGATTGGGGTCTTCACGAGGGTAGAGCTACAATAATCCAAAAGAAACTGAGAAGCATCCATTAGGATTAGGAGCCTAGATGAGGGAGTCAGGTTGACCTAAGAATATAACCCTCACATTAACCCATATTTGAATTTCCTTCCAGATTGGGATGGATGGAAATGAGGTCACCCCAATCATCATTGATTAATATCAAGAGGAATCGGGCCTACCAAAGAAAATGAAATTCAAGCTCTTCACACCCACTCAAACTTCAAAAGAAATAAAAGGAAGTTCAAACATAAGAAAGGAAACTCTAACACAAACCATGTGGGGAATCCAAACAAAACTCATAAATGAGACTTCTCAAAAATAAAATGTTTCAAATGTGATAAGTTTGGTCATACACATAGATACTATCCCAAGAAGCTGAAAATAAAAGCGGCATTAGCAGAAGTAAAAGGAGTAGAAATATCACTATTATTCTTAGCATTATCAAGTGAAGTTAACTGAAGAAAAAATACTTGGATAATTGATAGTGGAGATTCTCGACATATAACAAGATTCAAAGAACAATTTGAAACCCTAGAAGAGGATTCCTCCGAAGAAGTTACAATTGGAGACAACTCCACCTATCTAGAAAAAGGAATCATGACCCGCTCTATCAAGTTGAAATTAGGGACTACTCTACTATTGAAAGATGTTCTATTTGTACCAAGTGTAAAGAGGAACTTAGTCTCCATCTCTAGCTTACCCGATCAAGGCTATCGTGTCACATTCCAAGAAAATAAAGTCTTAATATGGACAAAGAACTCCAATATTAAAAATGCTATTTCCTTAGGATATAGAGATGGAAGCTTATACAAAGTAGGAAATAGTATCAAATCAGCTCTAAGTCATGAAGTATCCAATACCAATGAACTTTGGCACCGAAGACTAGGTCATATCAGGTTTAGTACTCTTCCCTCCCTTAAGAATATTACTACAGGGATCTCAAATTTAAATTCAAATCATTCAAGCATTTGTAAAGGATGTGCTCTAGGTTAAAATATAAAAAAAATCCTTTCCCTCTAGTGAACATAAAACAAAAGGTACATTGGAACTCATTCACACTGACTTGTGTAGACCTATGTCAACTCTCTCACTAGGAGGTTACTCATACTATGTGATCTTCATTGATGATTATTCCAGAAAAACATGGATTTATTTTCTTAAACTAAAAGAATCAAATGAAGTGTTATCCAAATTCAAAGAATTCAAAGCATTAGTTAAAAACCAAAATAGGAGAAAGATAAAGATCCTAAGGTCAGATAATGGAGGTGAATATATTTTTAAAATTTTTAAAGAGTTTTGTATATCTGTTGGGATTAAGAGGGAGTATACAGTGCCTTATAATCCTCAACAAAATGGAGTACCCAAAAGTAAAAATAGAACTATCATTGAAGCTGCTAAAGCCATGATGCACGACCAAAATTTGCACACTTTGTTTTGGGCCGAAGTATGGAACACTGTTGTATATATTTAGCACAGATGCTCACACTCTATTCTAGAAAACATCACTCCTGAGAAAGCCTTTACAGGAAAGAAACCTGATGTAAGTCATCTCAGAATCTTTGGATGTCCTGTTTACATTTACATTCCCAAGGAGAAAAGAACCAAACTAGACCGTTCTGGAAAAAGAGGATTATTTGTTGGCTACAGTGAAACTACAAAAGGGTATAGGGTATATATATCAGGACAAAAATCTGTTGAAGTTAGTAGAGATATCAAGTTTGAATAGGACACTACTCTAAAGATTTCCATTTCTGTTGAAGGAGGATCAAATGAGAATCAGAGGGAAACCCTTATGGGCTAGAAAAATGTTTGAAGAAAACAATGTTGAACCTGATGAGATGTCCAAAGCAAATAAAAGAACAAGGAATAAAAAATGTTATCTTGCACTAATGGCATAACTGACAAAAATAGAACTGGCTAATGTAAAAGAAACCCTAACATTTCAAGCATGGAAAGATGTGATGATTGAAGAATACCAATCCATTATTAAAAATGATGTTTGGGAAATAGTCCCTAGAGCAAAAGGGAAAACCGCCATTTCCTCTAGATGGTTATTCAAAATCAAATATTCTTTTGATGGCAGTATTGAAAAACATAAAGCTAGATTTGTTGCCAGGGGTTTCTCTCAAAAGGCTGGAATTGATTATGAAGAAACATTTGCTCTAGTTGCTCGCTACACATCTGTAAGAACTATCATAGCCATTGCAGCATCCAAAGGATGGAAGATTCACCAAATGGATGTAAAAAAAACATTTCTAAATGGAATCATAGAAGAATAAGTATACATAGAACAACCAAAAGGCTTCATCACCCATGACAATAATTATGTTTGCAAATTGAAGAAAGCACTCTATGGTCTCAAATAAGCTCCCAGGGTTTGGTATGAACGTATAGATAAGTATCTATCCAAGTTAGGGTACTCCAAGAATGAAGCCAATCCAAATATATAGTTCAAAATGTCCAAAGGAGAAATGGTAATTATAGTTCTATATGTTGATGATCTCCTAATTATTGGAGAAGATCATCTCATTGTGAAATGCAAACAAGAACTCACAGATGAATTTGATATGAAAGATCTAGGATTATTTTATTACTTAGGATTAGAAGTAGTACAGAAAGAAGACTACATTTTTCTAAATCAAAGAAATATATTATGGATATATTAACCAGATTTGGCATGAAGGAATGTAAACCCTTAACCACTCTGATGGAAACAAATCTTCATAAGCTCAAAGAAGATGTTGCAGATTCAGAGCCTATAGACTCTTTCTACTATAGACAACTAATTGGATCTCTTATGTTCTTGGTAAACACTCATCCAAATATTTTCTATGCCACGAATGTATTAAGCCATTTCATGTGCAAACCCAAGAATATTCATTTATCTACTACTAAATATATTCTAAGGTACTTATGTGGTACAACTAAATTGGGTCTAAAGTATGAAAAAGTTGAGATACAACTCCAAGGATTCACTAACTCCGATTGGACCGGAGACTCTATTGATCAGAAAAGTACTATAGGATGCTGCTTCAGCCTCGGATCTGCAATGATTTCATGGTTCAGTAGAAAATAGTTAGCAGTTGCTCAGAGTTCCACTGAAGTAGAATACATGGCTACATCTATGGGTGCTCGTGAAGAAGTATGTTAAGGAAGCTTCTATTTGGATTGTTTGGTAAGCCACTACAACCTACAATAGTTTACTATGACAATCAAAGTTGCATTACACTTTATGTAAAGTCAGTTTTTCCTAACTACTCCAAACACATAGAGATTCGTTATCACTATATAAGAGACATGGTAGACAAAGATATTATCAAACTCATCTATGTAAGTAATAAAGAATAGAATGATGATATTCTTACCAAGCCTCTTGTGAAGTTGAAAATTGAGTACTTCAGACAGAAACTTGGTATGATTAAGTTGTAATTAAATTGCTGAGATTCTATCTCCTTATGTAATTTATATATTCATGAATAAAATTGAAATGTAATATTGCAATATTTTGTGTATTGAAAGATGACGATCTTTCTTGTGTGCAAAAATCACTATTGTAAGGTGACAATCTTCAATAGCTTGATTTTGGTTATCCTCTAACCTAGTTCTGAATTCAGTCGAGGGTTATGATAACAAAAGGTTCAAGTTTTGATTCGGATTACACCAAATATCTTGATACCTATATGCTATAGTTATCCTCTAATCTAGTTCTGAATTTAGTTGGGGGTTATGATAACAAGAGGTTCAAGTTTTGATTCAGATTGCATTGAATATCTTCATACCTACATTTATCACTAAATACAGTTCTGAATAAGTCGGGGATTGTGATAAATTTTGACAAGTTGAACTTATGTTGCAGATTATGCCAGAAATCATGATTGATTATATGAGTAAAATCCTGATTTGAGTTAAAGTTGAGGATTCAATAATAAAAAAACTAATAACTTTTCTTATCAATCCACTCTCACTAAGAGGGAGTGTTAAAATAGTAGCATCAATTTGATTGATGTAATCGAATAAGCTACCTTGATATATATAATATCATTGTTAATTAATTTACAACGGTCTATGTTATCGAGCGGATGTATTATACAAAGTAATCATCTCAGTCGATATTAATATTGTTATTGTTACATAACTATCGATGGATAGTTAACATAACATATGAACATATGTTACGTTAACTATCAATCGATAGTTAAGCATAATCCTTGCAACAATCAAAATATATATACGCCACTTCATATGAGACATGTCTATGAATAGACATGGCTCTACGTGGCCTCAGCCACGTAGAGTCATGTCTCTACATATAGTTGCAATGAAATGTATTTAATGTATTATGTGTTGAGAGGATAGCGATCAATCACTACGACATCGTCTTCTCCTCTACAACACACAACAATACAAATTAGTAAAAGTCTTAACAAAATATAACACAATAACATACAGATTTTCTCTATCAAAAATTTTAATTCCTTACAATAAATCTTCATATACTCTGGGATTTTGCCACTTTTTCTTCCAAGATCTTCTTGGCTTTGATTTCCTCATCCAGCTGGGCTTCCATCCTACCAATATTACTCTGGAGCCCATGAACCTCATTATAAATCCATTGTTCCAGAGCAAGAGAGACATCAACTTTAGCTTTGGCCTTGTTAAGGAACTCCAGAGTGGATGGGATGGCATCAGAAAGTTTCATATCACCCTTCTCACTAGTATCCATTGGGTTAGCCGCTATATTTTCCAAGGGAGTCTTTTCAGGGTTAGAAAGATCAACAATAGAATCAGAAGATGGATAATCAATGATATTTATGTCTGGATTCTTACCATGACCAGAGAAATATATCTTTTGCATTTTTTCTTTAGTTCTCTTGCCAGGAATCATCTACTTGGAGGAGATTCTATCATCCACATTCACTAGAGGGGGAGGGTTGCTAATGCCAATTTCATCCTTCTTCAAGGAGACAGAGATGCCTTTGGCCTCAAAGTCATCAATATCCATCCCCTTGGCACCATCTTGCAAAAAATTCATATTCTCCTCGTCCTCATTCATTTCCTCTGAGCTCTTGACTGAGTCATCCCCTGTCTCCATACCATTATCATTTTCATCTAGATTAATCCTCTCTTTTTTATCTTTAGACCCCAAAGGAGATTTCTGCTTCACCCCACTAGACATTTCACCTTCATCTTTTCTCGTATTCTTAATAGTAGATTTTGGGGTACAAGATTTGCAGTATTCAATGAACAATAAGATAAGCCCTTCATGCATAATAGGCTTACTGGATTTCTTGTTGTGCTCAATAACACTATTATTCAGAGATTTAAAGATAAAGAAGGGGAAAGAGATCCTATCTCTATAACGAAAATGGTTCAGAAGAACAAAGATATAGCTGTGGAGTCTAGAACACCTACCATCCAAGTTGAAATACACCCTAATACAAGACAACACATTCCTTCATATAGGTTTGATTTTCTCATTGGCATAGTAGTTGCCCGCATTCACCAGGGCATTCCTCTCTTCATTTTTTGGAAATTTAATAACTGCCTCATATACAATTTTTCTTTCTTTATAAAAATCTTTCCCATCATAGGGAAGGTCGATGATTTTCGAGATGAATCCAACTGTTAAGTCAAAGGTAATGCCATACCTTGTCACTGTTTCATCTTTCCTTCGCTTAATAAAATCAATAATGGCATCCTCCTTGTATCCATGAAGTTGTTCTTGATAAATAGTAACATCCCCATTTTGAAGCTTCTCCCAGACAACTTGGATTTCCTTCCATTCTTTACAAGATCTTGGTTCTTGGCGCTTTGGTACACCACCCATTTCTTCATTATAATAAATACATACTAATATTTTTCTCCCAATAATCTAATTGAAGTTACCCTTCTCTAAGAAATCGGAGAACATAAAGCCATAAATCGGCCAAAAGTGTGTGAGCTATCAATGGATGGTGAGGTGTACTTAACCCCTCTCATGTTCATAATGGTCCAAGAGTCAAGGCAATTATTTGTCACTATCATTATTGAGAGTTATGTTTCCCACAACACTATGTGTCAAATCACCTTTAATGATTTCCTTTAGTTCGAGATCAAACTTAAGTTCCTCATGCCACCAAAACATAATGCGATTAGTAATCATGACTAGGTTGGAAATATGATCTTCCACCTTATTATCTTTATAGTACATGTGCATAATGATAACATTTTCAAAAGTTTCAATTAATGACTTGGCTTCTTTTATAGTGTTCTCAACTGTCCACGTAGGCAGAGAATTGCCATGTAGACATCTAACAATATTGTTAGAGTCCCCTTCTATCCAAATTTTTTTCATTGAAGATCTTTAGCAAGCTTTATGATATGTAAGGTCCCATTAGCTTTAGCTACATTACTGGATTGGATACCCAAAGGGGTTTCCACATTTCCAATACATTTCCCATTCATATCCCTTATAGTAACTCCACTACTAGCTTGACCAGGGTTGCCTTTGGTTGCCCCGTCCAAATTTTCTTTCAACCAGCCCTCTAGAGTAGAAGACCAGACCATATTCTCCCTTATACTGAGGTTTTTACTTTTGGAGTTGATGTTATAGAGGAGGAAAGCATTAGGATCATTTCTGTCATCTCCCAATCCACCTTCATTTCTGATGGACCATTGTATTAGAAGCTTCCTTAGCATTTGTATTAGAAGCTTGGTAGGACCATTGTGAAATGAAATCTTTGATGCTTCTAGGGAAGACCCAAGATAAGTTCCAACCAGAGAAAATTACTTCTCAAACCTCACATGAAATTTTTTTTTAGAAGAACATATGGAGAGAAGATTCATAATCTTTTTTGCAAAGTGAGCATCTGTTGACAAGGTTGAATCCCCTCTTGCACAAATTATCAATAATTAGGAGTTTTTTTTGAATCATAGTCAAGAAAAAGGATACCAATCTTTGAAGTTATCCGTTTGAACCAACAAGACACCCAGAAAGGACTGGGGTCTTCACGAGGGTAGAGCTGCAATAATCCAGAAGAAACTGAGTAGCATCCATTAGGATTAGGAGCCTATATGAGGGAGTCAGGTCAACCTAAGAAGATAACCCTCACATTAACCCATATTTGAATTTCCTTCTAGATTGGGATGGATAGAAATGAGGTCACCCCAATTATCATTGATCCAGTAACTTGTTACCATGTTTCCAAAGATCCTTTTACAAGAATGAATGATATCATGAGCATCAAGGAGATCCATGAACAAGCCTTGTCTGAGCCAATAATCTTCCAAAAATTTGATGCTCTTACCATCACCTAGCTTCCATCTAGACCCAATAGTAGCCAAATGTTTAGAGTCTTGCACTGAACCCTAGATAAAAAACCCATTTTCAATATTAGGAGACAAAAAATAATCAAGAGCGGGATAATTAAAGAGATATTTCCTCTTCCAATTAGATTACATTCCTTTTCATCCCCATAAATTCTCCAAATTTGTTTGGCCAAAAGGGCCTTATTAAGATATTTGATTGGTCTAATGCCAAGACCACATCTAGAAAAACACTTACAAAGTTGGTCCTTGACAATTAGAGACATTCTCTTCCTTTCCTTTGTACTAGAACAAATTAATTTATTCTTTATTCTTTCCAAAATATCTGCATACTTAGTAGGGATTTTGAAGAGGCTAAGAGCATATGTAGGAAGATTCTAAAAGAAGCTTTTGAGGAGAGTAACTTTTCCAACTTGGCTTAGTAGGCTACCCTTCCAACCTATCAATTTACTGTTAAATTTATCCACCAGACCATTCTAGAAATATTCTAGGGGCTTGAGACACAAAGGAAAACCCAAATAGGATCTAGATAGAAGAGAGATAGAGCACCCCAAGATTCTAGAGATCTTTTGTTGTCTTCCCTCTGGAGTGTTAATGAAAAAAATTGAGCTTTTATCCTAATTGATAAGCTGGATAGTAGCATTAGTATAAGTGTTCAAAGTAGACTTGATGCTTCTTGCCTCCCTGACAGTAGTTGTTGGAGTTGACAAAAAGCAACCCACAACTCCCAAGAATCCCTGCATGCAAACACCTGTCATAGAAAGAGAGAAAAAACTATGGAGGCATGTAATCACATATTTGAGAAAGAGAAGCCATGATTGAGAATAACAAATGAGAGAGAAAATCTCAATACAATAATTTATTCTCCATTAATTGATCCAATAAGTGAATGAATCAAATACAAAGAGGGAATCCTTATAAAAGGATACCAAAACCCTAAAGGTGAAAACCCTAAAGAATAATAAGATGCCTAAGTTTAACTTAAGTGTAGAGTATAATAGACTAATAATTAAATAAATTAATTATTAGCTATAATATGACAAATCTAACACCCCCCCTTAAGTGTAACTTAGGGAGAAGCTAAACAACTAAGGACTAAAATATGCATGAAAACAAAATGCATGAAAGAACTATGGGTCCTGGTAACTAGGCCTGATCAGGTACCCAAATACAACAAATAAACTAAATGAAGGAAACAAAGCCTCCAATCTAGGGAAAGTCCCAAAGAAAGGAACAAGAAAGAGCATGTATAGCATCTCTGAAGCATGAAGTTGTAAACACTCTCAGAAGTAACTACTGGAACCTCCACTGAAGAAGTGCATGATCGGGTAGAGAAGAAAAAGTCAGAAGAGTTGATCAATCGAAGAGGTGGCCTCCAAAAGCATGAATGAATGAGTGTCTATATAGTAGATGATCCATCTCACTGAAATGCATAGGTGCCTAGCCACTGCATCCGCCTAGTACATAGGAACAAAAACTGTATACGTAGATCACTTGAACGAACCAAGGAAGCAATAGAACCAATAGGTTAACCCCCCCATAATGCTGAACTGAGAGAGGTGTGACAGGAACACTAAAATGCAATGCTAGAAACATTTGGAAGAAGAAGAATCAGGAACACCAACAGTGCAACAAAAGGACAAGCACAGGATAAAGGGTGGTGTCACAAACACACAGCATGGGCTAATGTCATGGAAGGTACACTCACTTGACAAAGGTGGATGAGCACAAAAGGAAAAACATCATAACCCCCCATGGCACTTTATAACTAAGTGCGAGTACGAATAAACACAAGGTGCTCGAAATCTCAGAATGCAGAAGCGGGCACTTTATCTTAGTCCATTTATAGAAAAGAGAATGCTACATAAGAGAAGTATACAATGCTTAGAAGAGAGAAAGAAGAGTGAGCTAGAAGAACAAAAGAAGAGATCCCAGGACTTGTAGAATCTAAGTAATCCGCCACAATGTGAAAGTGAAAAACTTAGAGGAGAAAGAACCTGAAGTAGAATCTAGATAAAAGACCCCTGTCATTGTAAAACTCACAGAACTAGCTTTCCGATGATATAAAGAAGTCGAAATTCCGATACCGTATGCTCAAGATACGGCCAAAAGACCACAAACCGCTATGGAGAACAAAAAAGTCAAAAAACATATGCAAGGCACCTCAGGATGCGTGCCAAATTTTTTTACATCGAAAAATGTAGCGAAAAATTAAAAAATGATGCCTCGTGAACCGCACTAGTTTTTTTTTTGTCTCGGGATGTGTGCCAGAAAAAAGTTGCCTCGGGACTCATGTAAAAAATCACCGCCTAGGAAATCATGCTATTTTTTTTTGCCTCGGGATGCATGTTGAAAGAAAAAAAGTTGCCACATCGGGATGCATGCCAAATCAGTACGGCTATGTGCCCAAAAAAATTTGCCTCAAATTGCAAAGTTGTCCAAAATGGACAAATTTTATATGGATTCTAAGGTTTTTGGGTGCTCTGAGCACAACGGTGATGTTCGTTTGAGCCCAAAATGACCAGAAACAAAGGTCCCCCCTAAATCCACATAATTTTTTTTTGAAAAACACAACCAAACCCTCTCAAATAATGAACAGGGGCATGAAGATCTGAAGATCTGAAGCTCTGATACCATGTTGGAGTTGACAAAAGGAAACCCATAGCTCCCAAGAATCCATGCATGCAAACACCTGTCACAGAAAGAGAGAAAAAACTATGGAGGCATGTAATCACAGATCTGAGAAAGAGAAGCCATGATTGAGAATAACAAATGAGAGAGACAATCTCAATACAATAATCTATTCTCCATTAATTGATCCAATAAGTGAATAAATCAAATACAAAGAGGGAATCCTTATAAAAGGATACCGAAACCCTAAAGGTGAAAACCCTAAAGAATAATAAGATGCCTAAGTTTAACTTAAGTGTAGAGTATAATAGACTAATAATTATAGAAATTAATTATTAGCTATAATATGACAACTCTAACAGTAGCTTCCCCCCCTATCCATAAATTTTTCATGTGTGCAAGACTGAGGATGTGAGGAGGGTCTTAGCCCATGAATGAATCCTTCAAAACCAAGAGCATCAAATTGTCTGGCTATACATTCTTCCATGACAACAAAAATAATAGGGGATATAGGGTCTCCCTGTCTCAAGCTGCGAGTGGGTTTAAATTTTTTTGAAGGAGATCCATAAACTAAAAAAAATAATAGTAGGGGTGAAGACAAGTTGATTTATCAGCTGGATGACCCAAATCCCAAAATTGAAGGCTCCAAGAACCTTCTTCAAGTAATCCTATTCCACCTTGTCATACACTTTGGAGAGGTCCACTTTCATGAGGAAATCCTCCTTCTAAGAAACAATCAAGGATTGGATATTTTCATGCACTACAATGATAGAGTCTAGAATTTGCCTTCTAGGAACAAATCCATTTTACTAGATAGAAATCAGCCCTGACAAAAAATTTAGAATACGAGAGGTGAGGACCTTTGAAATAATTTTGTAAAGATAGTTGCAAAGACTTATAGGTCTAAACAAGTCTGCAGTGTCTACCCCCACTTTTTTAGAAACACAAACAAGAAAAGTAGCATTAGATTCTTTCAATAGATTTCTAGTACCAAAAAATTCCTTAATAACATTAAAAACATCATTTCCTATAATATGCCAAAATTTCTAGAATATGAACATAGTGAACCCATCAAAGCTCGACGCTTTATCTCCTTCAAAAGACATAATAGCTTTATGAGTTTTAGCTAAAGAGGGAATCACTTCCAGGATGTTGTTATGATTTTCAGACACTAGTTTGGGAATAGAATAAACCAACCTCTCATGGTCAACCAAGCTTACTTGGTGATCAACAGTGAGGAGAGAGGAAACATAATTCATTAATTCTCTAGCGATGTCTTCATGCTTGCTAACTTTACCATTGGTTATATTAAGAGATGAGATTTGATTAGCTTCTCTATGTTTAAGAGTAGACAGGTGAAAGAACTTAGTGTTGTAATTATCACCTTCCTTCAGCCAGATGGATCAGGATCTTTGTCTCCAATAATTTCTTTTCTTTTCTATAAGGTCATGATACTTGACAAGAGTATCATTATTCTTATCCAACAAATGTCTACAATAACCTTCCAGTTGTATTTTATCTTGAATCCCCTTTAGTTCCAACTGAACACTAGCTTTAGAATTGAAAATATCTCCAAAGGACTCCCTATTCCACTTCCTGACATAGTCTTTGATATTTCTTAATTTTTTAACCACTCTAAACATAGAAGTTCCATCCACCTTAATATTCCACTAAGATCTAAAGAGATCTTCAAAGTTAGGGTGATGCATCCACATTTTCTCAAATCTGAAGGGAAAGTTCTTCCTAGAAACAACCTCAATGTTAAAGACAATAGGGAAATGATCAAAACCAATCTTAGAGAAAGAGGAGAGAGAAAAAAATACCTTTGCATCCAATCCTGCAATATAAGATCCCGGTCCAGTTTGACTTGGATCAAATCTTCTCCCACTCTCCTATTAGACTATTTGAATTTAAAACCACTAAACTCCACATCTATTAAGGCTTGTTGATTGATAAAGTCCATGAGGTCAAACTTGCTATCTTGCTGGTTCTATCTTCCTCCAAATTTCTCCCATCATTCAATATCATCCAACTCTATAGATAAAATGGGCTCCCCTCCAGCCAAAATAGTGAAATTCTGAGCACCATTAAAGGACTCCATCAAATCAGCTCTCCCTACTTCAAAGGAATCATTCCCTCTCGAAATCAATCTAATAGGGTTTCCTACACTTTTGTTGATTTCCATAGGTTCTCCTTCTTCCTAGGTTTCAGACTCTTCATTGTCTTTTATTTATCCCAATGCCCACCTCCTCACCATTCTAGATTAAAGTGAAGAATGGGTTATTTTCCTTTTCTACATTGTTATTGGCATTGGGGTTCTTGCTGAGGTTAAAGTTTCCTTCCACAAACCCAACATAAAGATTTTCCTCATTAGCTACTTGTGTAGAAGGAATAGGCATAAAATCCAATGGCAGACCACCACAAGGGGGTGTAGGAATCTTATTCTCATTTCCTTTTGAAAAAACCTCATTTAGATTTTTGTATTTCAAGACTATCTTCTTTTCTGGCTTCCTTCCAGCTTCATCTTGCTTTTTAGTGTCCTATTTTACCATATTTGGACATTTCTTCACCTAGTGCCCTGGTTTTTTGTAATAAAAGCATGCAAAGTGAAGGTTTTCAAATTCCACTTCTTTAGACCATTTTACAAGTTTGGAAACAATATCAATTTTTTTCTGGTAGATCTATCAATTGGTGGAAATTGACACAAACTTGCATATAAATAAACCTTGTCTTAGAGGAAGTCATTGGATCTATAGATATAAGTTTCCTGAAAGACAAGTTTACCTCTTTCTAATGTTTCCATTTTATCTTGAAAGATTCTTTTGTTCTGCTCCTTCCAAATTTCCCATATTATAATGGATGGGCTAATTTTCCAGATGGGAGACATCAATGTTGATTTCAAAGGAATAGGCCAACTTTCAAACACCTCTTTTACTTTATTTTGCATAGGTCCTATCCATTACAGTTTGGATTTAACCATTGACCAACATTCATTATCAAAGGGACATTGAACTAGAAAGTAATCCACATCCTTTGAGGCTAAATTACAAAGAACACATTTAGTTGGTCCACAATATCCAAATCTTTTCCTTCTTTCTACAGTTAAAATTCGTTCATGCATTGTGAGCCTAGAAAGGTCCTAGCCTTTGTTAACTAATCTTATCCCAACAAGCTTAGTTGGCCAACATTATAGGCTTCATTATTTTCTAAAGAAGTATAACCCAAATTTACTAAGTGCCACTATTTTGTGCACATCATATGAGTTTTTCCTCCTTTTCTGTCCTCAACACACTCCTTTCTTGAAAAAGGTTTTCCATGAGATTTTTTATGATTCTCATTCAATCTAGCCTGAACCAGACTCCACATCCACTGAGGGAAAACTTGTGTTTCTCTTATTGCAAGGAAATCAAAGACCTTTTTCTCCCCATTTATCTGTTAATATTCTCCTCACATCATCATATCTAACATCATCCTTTAGGGCTTGTAATCCATTCCAAGAGTCTCTCCAAAATAAACCTATGTTTCCATCACCAATCTGCCATGAGACATGATCTATTATGATCTTTTTCCAATCCAAAATGAAATTTCAAATAGCCGAACCATTAAGGAGGTTCCTAACTATAAAAATTCTTTCATTTTTTGGAGAGTCTAGATATTTGGCTCTGACTATCTTCACCCATAGTCTTTGCGGGTTGGAATAGATATTCCACACTAATTTGGCTCCTAATGCTTGATTCATCCTTTGGAATTATTTTACATATCTTATCCCATGCCAACAAGGGCCATTCGTCCTCATCCCCATTTACATTCCAAAATAATTTTCTCATTCTTTTTTCAATAAAACACAAAACTTTATTTGAAATCTTGAGGTATCTCATTGAGTATATAGGTATAGCAAAAATGATTGATTGCACAAGGAGAATTCTTCCCGTAGATGTCATCTATTTACTTTTCCAACCTTCCATTTTCTTTAAGAAATTATCCATAAGGTCTTTCCATAGATGTGGTTTGCATGTCCCTTGAAAGAGTGGCACGCCCAAGTATTTTCCTAGAAAATTTCCCATTTTAATTTCCAAGATAGAACATAGTTTCCTTTACAAATCCAGACTTGTCTTGAAGAAATAAATTTCAATCTTCCTCCAATTCACACATTTTCTCGTTGCTTCACTACATATGTCCAAGGTTGATTTTGATAACTCTAGCCTCCCTAGTTGTGGCATCTCCCATAAGATAATTATCATCCACAAATTGTAGATGCGAACTGGGTTCAACTCTATTTTAGATTACACATTCCTTTCCATTGTCCACCCCATCTCTTGCTAGAGATCAATCTTCCCAATAATTCTTCCATAATTATAAAGAGGAAAGGAAAAATGGGGTCACCTGGTCTAATCCCTCTTGTAGTGTCAAAGAAAACTTGAGGGCTTCCATTGACAAGGACAAAAAATCTCAAGGTATTTATGCAACTTGCAATCCATTTCAACCAAGCCTCACCAAAACCAAATTTCCTAAGAATTTCAATTAAGAAATATATATTCACATTATCATAGGCTTTCTCAATATCTAACTTGATCATCATCTTAGCCACTCTTAATTTTCTAACTGTGTGAATTGCTTCATGTGCTATTATGATCCCTTAAAAAATGGATCTGTTAGGGGGCAAATCCACTTTGTTTTGGTGAAAGTATATGATCCAGAATAGTCTTAAGTATATTAGTTGCCACCTTATATATCACCTTATAAGTAGTATTACACAAAGCTATAGGCCTAAAATCATAAAAGGTCACACAATCAGCCTTCTTTGGGATAAGAGTAATAAAGGTGTTATTGAAGTCCTTTAATATGAACCCTCCATCCCTATATTCCTCCACCACTTCCCAAAGATTTTCTCCCAAAATATCCCAAGTTTTCTGGAAGAAAATGGATGGAAAACTATATGGTCTTGGGGCCTTATCACCACCTAGACCAAAAAGATATTTCCTTACTTCTTCCTTAGAAATTGGGTTCATTAAGAAGGTATTATTCTCTTCTGATATACAATTGGGAATCAGATTTATCAAATCCTCCGTTCCTTTCAACTCTCTTAGGTTTCTAGGGAAAATATTATGATAGAATTCTATAGCTTCCTGATTCATCTGTTGAGGGTCAATGATCATAACCTCCTATTTATTTTGAATGGAATAAATCTTATTTTTGACTCTTCACACTTTTACATATTTGTGAAAGAATTTAATATTTATGTCTCTTTTCAACAAAGTCTCTCTTGATCTTTGTTTCAAAAATGTTTCCTCTCTTGCTAATATCTCTTTGAATTTCCTTTGAAGATCTTGATCTTCCTTAAACACATGTTCATCCATACCTTCCATAATAATTTTTTCATTCAAAGTAGCTAAATTTTGTTCTAATTTAATTTTTTGTACAATTTTTTTTCTAAAAACATCTCTATTCCAGATTTTTAACTGATCCTTGAGAAATTATATTTTTTTTGAAAAAATAAAAATGATTTGTTACCTTCCCATATGGGGTTATTTATCCACCAGTCCTCAATTTTTTCCATGAAATATTCATCTCGAAGCCACATTGCTTCAAATTTGAAGGGATATCTTTTAGGGGTCATATCCTCTTGGATGTTGCATCATATTGGGAAATGATTGGAGCTTGAGATTAGAAGTATGTCAGCCCTGCATAAACAATTGCATCTAGCCCAATTCTCATCTTGAAGAAATCTATCCCAATTTTCTCCTATATTTAAGAATCCATTCCTTCTATTTGTCCATGTGAAGTCTCCCTACCTAAAATCAATCTACATCAATCCATTGTTCATGAAGAAATATGTAAAGTCCCTTTGACTTCTTCTAGACCATCCTCTGCCACCTTTTTTTTTTATTGGACTTAAAATGACATTAAAATCTCCTCCTATCTAGAATATGTTGTCCTTCCATTTTTCTATGAAGCTAGAAATGATTTGACATAGTTCCTTCTTTTTTGTTGGATTATTTGGGCCATAGATATTAAAAACATAGAATTTTGATAGAAGTTTTCTTGCAAAAATTTCTATCCATTACCAATTTTCATATTGGCTTAATGTCTCAACCTTAACAACACTATTATCTCATCAAATACAGAGCCCCCCAGAAGCCTCTCTTGCTTAAGAAAAACAACTATTCCATCTACTAAAAAGTTTTTTAAAACAATCATTATCCTATCTTTTCAACTTTGTCTCTTGCAATAAAACTATTTTCTTCTCTCACTTGATCAAGACCTCTCTTGATCAACTAAATCTGGTCAGGGGCATTTCATCCCTTGACATTCCATGAAAGGAGCCTCATTGCTTCTAGGAAAAGGCATAGCCTTTTCCTGATCTCAACAATTTTGTTTGGTCTTCTACACAACCAACCATTTCTAGTTTCTCCCTATTTGATTTTCCCCCCTTTTCCTTCTTTCACCTATTTTGGGCTTATTTAAATTTGAGTCAGTTTGGTCTAGACTCCTAGGATCCATGATGTTTGGAGTTTCATATAAGCCTAGCTCATCTTTCTCTCCATCCTCACTCTGCGAGCTATATATAGTATCTGAATAAATCAAATGCCTCAACTGTCTCCTCCACTGTCTCTTACATCATCAAAGGATCTCTCCAAATTTTTGATGGGTGAAATCCTTTCATCATTGACATCCAATATTTCCTCTACATTCCCATATTTCTCTTGGTGTTGTGCTTTGAGATCCAAAGGATCTTGATTTATTTCTTCTATAGGATTATCACCTCAATTTTCTTGTTGAGAGATCTCACCATCCATGTCTACAAATGGATAAGAATCTTGGACAAACCCTATTTTTAAGAGTTATGTTTTGGGCTTACCTCTTTGATAATGCACTGTTGTACTGCGTACTCATTAAAAATTTGGTGAAGTAAATGATCTAGGATTTTTTTCTTTCTGAGGTTCTTCAAACCTTACATCATTATTATTAGTTTGAGACAAGTGGAAGGGATTTTCAAAGACCACTTGGGTTGAAACATCCTCATGGGATTTCTCCGTCCATACTTGTGACTCTAAAGTAAAAATCCTGTCAATCTCCTCCTTTTGCAAGCTCCCTGCCTTTCTGTAGGTGAGGTCCATAACTAGAGCAAAGTATTTAAAAGTTTCCAAAAAATCTATTTAATCAAGTTGAATATCCTTACTTTTTGCCATTTATAAAATGATGTCAACTAGCCTTAAATCATATGTCCCTTTCCCTTTCTCCTGCCTATCATCTTGGGATATTGAAACCAATGTATCATTCAACATTTCCTCTTCTATCAGGGGTTGTCTCCATATGTCTTTGTCATTATGTGTTATGATGTGGGAATACAGTTCATAATAGACTTGCCTCCACACAAGAATCCTGGGGGTTATGGAAAAATTATTCTTATTAACAACCTCTTTAAAATTCACATATTTTCCCAAAGAATCACCTAAAATCTTCATTGTTTATGTACCCGTGTATTCCTATGGCAAGTTGTCCACTCTAAACCGTATTGGGATCTCTTTTACCTTCTCCTTCTTAGGATTAAAATTAGCTGTTCAATCTCTGATATAAAACCCTTTTTCATTCATCATATAAGGTCAATTCCCTAATATCCATTCTTTGTCTTCTTTTGTACAGAAAATAATGAGATAGAAGTCATTTGTTAAAGTTTTCATTTAAATGAATAAACTTTTCCATTGTTGTTTACACCATTGTTTTATTTTACTAAATGATGGCCATTGGCATAACCATTTCAAAACCAAGGCTTTATTATTTAAGCAACATTTATAACCATTGAGAGTTGTTAAGAACTATTCTTGAACATCACATAGCTATGGAGGTGTTTGCACTCAGCTCAGGGGACTTCGGATTGGTGCTTTTATTTGGAGTTTTATGGTCTGTATCATCAGAAAATGGAAGCACTTCCATTTAGCACTGGTTTAGCCCTCCAAGTAAGTGGTTTGGGGTCATGTCAAATGCCTTGAATGGGTCTTTGACTTGGATCTGGATTTTCCCCTATCCTACCTTATTTTCTACTTCTTTACTACCTATTTCTGGTATCTTGGTCTGAGATTTTGAGGTTCTTAACCTCAGGGTCAAGGTCAACCTTCCGGATCAAGGTCAACCTCATCCCTAACCTAGGGTCTAAATTTCAAATTCTAAATATTTCCAGGTGTCACGGTTTGGAAAGAATTCTTTCTCTCTTCTGGGTCGACTGCTTTGGGCTTCGAAATGGTGATTCTTAAAAGACATTTAATATAGGTCCACTTCTAAGGGTATGAGCCCAATGAGAATTTATTTCTCATATGTCGGCCTCTCTAGAAGTTGGTGTCCTAGACTAGTATATAAGGAAGCCTTATCCTCTCATTTTGGAGAGGAAAAGAGAAGGAAAGGAAAAGGGAGGATCATTTATGCATAATTTATCAAAGTGAGTGTTCAAGCATTCAAGATTCAATTCATCAAGGAGATCTATTGGTAGCCATTGAAGGATTCAAGCTCTATGGAGCCCTTTTGTTGAAGATTTCTCTATCCATATCCATTCAAGATTTTCTTCCTATTCCAAGATCCATTTAAGATTGGAGTTGAACATCTAAAGGCTATTGATTTGAGACATCCTACATCCTACAATTCTACATCCATTTGGAGCATACATACTTGTGGATTCAAGGATTTGAGTCCTCCACAAGGGTTTCAACATAAGCAAGGTGAATTGTTCTATCTACTTTTTTTATTACTGAAATTTTAATTATATTTAAATGTTAATTCCAAAACCGGGGTTTGACCAAGGAAAAATCCCCATCCAAACAAAAAAACCATTTTTCTTGTAGGTGTAAGTGTGGAACAACGAATTACATAACAGATTCATATACCCTTTTTGGCAAACTTTCAGGATTTGCAAATAGAATTTTCGTCAGAGCAGTGCATGTCAAGGTCGACATAAAGGGGCACAATTGCACCCCTATATTTGGGTCAAGGTCGACATGGTTCATAAAAGAAAAAGATTTCTGGGTTTTCTCTGTCTCTGTGTTTCCATGCCAAGGCAGGTTGTAGAATTTTTAGAAACTCAGTACAAAATCCAGAAAACAACAATTTCTAGATCTGCTATACTTTGAGGTAAATGTTACTCTCTTCCAAAATGGAATGTAAGGTTGTCTTTTGTTTTCTTATTACTAATTGATTGATTCATTTATGCATTGACCATTTTCTTGTGGTTAATCAATTTGGATCTTTCTTTGGGAATTTGGGGTTAAGAAGAGAATCTTACCTTCCTCAATTCTTTTATATGTAAAGGATATTATTTACCTATTGGTGAACACATCAACAATAACCAACAATAATAATTTCTTTTATTCTTTACATTTTGGTGAACCCGCTTACGATAACTCTTTCTTTTGTGGTGTTAGATTTACATTTCATGTTAGATCTTGCATGTATATTAGATTAGCCTTCTTTTATGTGTTTGCATTTACATTTCAAAAATAAAACAAAAAAATCATATAAAGCAAAAATACAAAAACATTTATTTGTTCATGCCTTGTATTTTCCTAATTTAGTTCATTTGCATTGCATTGGTGTATGAGCTTTAACTACCTCTAGTCCTACTACTTATAATATCACAATTAGATGAAGTCACAAACTTGTGGGTTTCTTTGATCCTGAGTCTTCCTCTCATTTCCTTGGGATCCCAAATGATAATTTGATCACTCATGATTCCAATCTTACTATGGATAATAACTCTTCTCACTCATCTCATGATGAGGATGATGCTTTAAGAGTTCCTCCTGAGTAAGTCCAAAAAATTTCAACTGAACTTGATAAAATGGGAAATTGGCTTATTCAAGAAACCTATAATCAAAATTATATTCAAGCTATAGAGGCTCTTAAGAAAATTCTTCGGGATAGTGATCAAGGTGTTAATCTCTTGCATGGTATCACTTATCTTGTGCATTTAAATATCAAACCTTTAGCTCAAGAAGCTCAAGATCTAGGATTCACTCCTCCTATCACTAGTGTGAACCTTCTTCCATTCCTTTATCTAGCATTCCTACTTATAATCCTCCTTTAGTGACTACATCTCTTCCATCTCTTCTTGTGAGTGTTCCACCAGTGTCTCTACCTACCTCACAACCTTCTTACCATCGTGTTTCTTTTACCTATTCCAACACTCTTCCAACTGTAGTTCCAAGTGGTCCACCAGTTGTGTCTTCCATTCCCGTTGCTTCCTACACTTTCCCTAGTGTTCCTAATGTTTCTATGCCTCCTATTTCTTCTAATGATTCCACAATCATTAGTCTAGCTCAAACAGTGTCCTCTTTACAATAATAACTTGCGTCCTTAACTCAATCCAAGTTTAGTATTCCTACATGTGACATGGGTAGTCCTTTATCCCTATATATTATTTGTGATCCTATTCCTCAACAAGCTGATATGCCTCGTCTTGAGAAGTAAAATGGTAAGGGAGACCATGTCACTCATGTTAAAATATTTCAAATCCTTTGTAGTGACTATGCTCATGACATAATCCATCAACCCTAAATCCTTTCTCCATTTTCCCTCTCTCTCCCTCCTCTTTCCCCTAAAACCTAGACAGTACCTAATCCCTAAAACCTAAACCCTATAGCCATAAGATTGAAACCCTATACTAGAATTCTCTCTCTCTCTCTCTAGACAAAATTTAAAGATAGCTTATTCAAGCACACACCATATTTAAAATCACACAAATAAAATGTATCCTGATTCAATTTATAGTTAGTCCATACACAGAATTAATAACAATAGTTCATGCACATTTCATACAAATAACATAGTTAATTCATACACATTTCACACACAAAATGAATGAAAGCTCTAAATGAAATCACTGAAACAACAAGGGATTTCAAAGTTCTAAAAAAATGGTTGGATGAAAGTTCATAAGTGCAAACAATGTGAATAACTAAAAATTAAACACACTAAGTAAATGAAATTCAAGTGCACTTCAAGCATTGCATATAATCAATGGATGTTAAACTTAAAACATACACAAAGTAAATACCAAAGATCAAATACTAAGTAAATGAAACACTCTAAGTAAATGAAATTCAAGTGCACTTCAAGCATTGCATATAATCAATGGATATTAAACTTAAAACATACATAAAGTAAATATCAAAGATAAAACATCCACTTCATAAAAATGATAAATGAAACCAAAGGGAATTCATTTTTAAAGTTAGTTTGTAAATAATTCACATACAAGAATGAATAATAAAGTTAGTTCATGCACATTTTGTACACATTTCACACAAAATGAATATCAAAAGCTCACTAAAATAATAAAGGGATGTCAAAGTTCTAAAACATGCTTGGATGCCAAGTTCAAAAATAAGTGCATACACAATGTGAATACATAAAGATCAAACACACTTCAAAAAAATATTTAGTGAATGCTAAACTTTAAACTAAAAAACCAAGGATTCTCTCTCTACTAAATTCTAAACCATAAGATCTAAACCCTATACTAGAATTCTCTCTCTCTCTCTCTCTCTCTCTCACACACACACACACACACACACACACACACACACACATTAATGTATCATAGGAGTCCTAGGATATATTAAGGGGTCCTCGGATACCTAATGAGTGCTAAGTGGTCGTAAGGGGTCCTAGGATACATTATTATAACCTATGACCCCTAATGACCACTTACGACCCTCATTATCCATTAATGTATCATATATGGCACACACCATTTGACTTGAGTTTGTAAAATTTGATCAAAGTGGAAGAGAGAGAGGGGGGGAATACATTTTTTTTAGAAACATTTGTAACACACCAGATAGGCTTGGTGTGCCCAAGCTTAAGGCTCGACATGCAGAACCATATGGTGTGCGCCATATAGGGCACACACCATATGCTTTTTTTGGGACCAAAAAGTTGAGTGGTACCTTTTTGGTCCCCCGTCTTTGTGCACTTACCCATTTATATGTAGTAATACATATTAAAATATATTATATATATACTATTTATAATTTATATATTTAATATTTACATACATTTAATATATATTTTTTAAGGTAAGTAAATACATTAAATGTATGTAAATATTATATGTGTAACTTATATTAAATTACTTGCCCCTTATTTTAATAATAACTTTATTTTATATATTAATATATTAGATATTTATATTACTATAACTAAATTAATTATATAAAATTTAAAAGTTTTAAAAATTCATTTTAAAAATATTTTGTAAATCTATGTGTCATTTGAAAATTAAATAAAAAATGAAGTTAGATAATTAAAGAGAAGGGAAAAATCTCTCCATTGGATAGAAAAATTAGGTAATTTTGTTGAAAATCTAAATATATCTCAAATATAGAATATTAAAAAAAAAATAGTATTGATTTAATTTTTTTAAACAAACTTTTAAATTAACATGGAAAATACTGAAACACAACCTCATTTCTTAACAACATTAGATGTATGCATGCACATTCATGCGTGAGTGTGTGTTCTATAAAAATTTATCATGTCATCATGTGATTGATGTGCATGCAAAACTATTAAATATTTAATTATCTAAAATTTGTAATAAGTCAATGGGCCCTTGGTCTACTGGTGAAGTTGTTTGGTTCTCAATGAGCCCACGAGGGATCGAGTCTTGTTGAGTGCAAAGGCTCTAACACCATAAGGGTTGAGGTTGGGATCGTGCCCCAGGTGAATTTTTGTGGAATGGATACCCCTTAGCCGAAGAGGTTCTCTCAACAATAAAAAAAATTGTAATGAAAAATAACCTTATCAATTATAGAATAATCTACTTTCAATTTCAACACGTTATAGATAAAATGAATAATCTTAATTTTTAAGAAACATCTTTTGTTATTTAAAACTCTAAAAATATTCTATACAATTTATTTTTTAAGTCTGTCACAAAGCAATTATTTCACGAATCATGATTATGTTTGAGAAACAACATAAATTAAAGTAATTTTGGTTCAATTTTTTTTATTAGATTATAAACGAATATACATACTAACATACATACATACATATGCTAAAAGTGATCTTTCTCGATGCACCTATTTTCATCAGCGCCTCAATGATAACTCTCGATGTATTTTTTATATATTAATTTTTTAATGCATGTATGCTAGTATACATTCCTCTAATGTTTGTTAAAATTATGCATCTCATATTGATTGACATTACAACCTTCAAAAATATTTGTAAACAATAGAAAATTATATATATATATATATATATATATATATATATATAAGTTTTAGTCTTTCAATTTCAATGTTCTTAAAATGTGTGCTCCTATGAATTGAGTGTTTAACAAATTATTATGGGATGTGAAATAATGTCTAAATGAATGTACATTTGAATTAAATTTTTGGAGTGGGGATGGAAACCAATTGTATGTATATGTTTCCTATTTAAATGACAATCCACCAAAACATGTAAACAACTACTTCTCCAATTCCTTCTATTTTGAAATTTTATTATTTTTATATAAGAATATTGTAAACCATGGTTCAAATAGTAAAATAAAATTATTTATAATGTAAAAAAAAATAAAAAAAATTTAAAATGAAGTATCAAAAGGGACATGTTTCTATTGTTTCTATTTTGAATCTTAAAAAAAAAATAGAAGTTTCTTTCATTATTATATTTCTTTCTAAAAAAAAAAATTTAATTGTGAGATATGTTTCTATTATAAATTTTTTTAAAATAACTGAACAAAAATTATTTTATTTGTGAATTTTTTAAATTTCTTCAAATATTTCATTACGCCAAGAGGCGTAAATCGACACTGGCATCAATCCTTCCTATAGGAGGTCATCCAAAAAAATGGTGTAAGAAAAAAGAAACCCTTCAAATTCCAGTGCCAACTCACATTTCCCTATCCATGCATTGAGAAAAGATATTCTAATGTGATTTATTTTTGGGGAATTTTTCCCTTATGGGGTTTATACTGTGGAAGCCTGCTAATATCTTGACTTTTTTTGCATGTTCTTCTTAATGTCAAATCAATCTTATCAGTAGCAAGATTGTGAGAAGATGTGCTGAAGTGTGTGAGATTCAGCTGTTAAGAGGCTCTGAGAAAGCTTGTCCAAGGATCCAGAAGATCCAAATTATTGTTACTTTAAGACATAGCAAGAATTTGATGCGAGACAGTATTAGTGCCATGCAGTTCTGGGTAGCTGTAGAATAACTTTATTGATGATGATTCAGTTATCCTGGTAAATTTGTAAATATATGTGACTTAAAAAGAAACATGTTGAATATCTGGGAATAAGTTCAAGACAGCTAAGAGCTTTTAAGAATAACATGTTGTCTCAACTGAGGCAATTGTTGTTCTATTCTCTGATATTACTTTGACATGATGCACTAGGCTGTCCAGTAGTCAAAGTTTGTTTACTTATAGAATTCCACAAAATGCCTGTGGGGTTGGAAACTGCAGATGTGATGAATAGGATTTTTAGATCTATAGATGAAACAAAGGGACTTGTCAGTCATATTGTTGTATGTAAGGCCAATTTTCTAATGATGGCGTATTATCTATTGGACTTGCGGCAACGGCTGGAAGACCTATCAAGGGAGGAATGTTTCACTAATGCCACATCTTTGGAGGCTTAGGTATCACTCCAAAGTCTAGCTGATGCACTGGAGGTAATATATTCTTTTACAAAGCGTTGTAAGAATAGCAGTCGTATTCTTCTCCTCTATGAATCCAATGCATTGGTTGACCAGATTACCAAACAATTTGGAGAACTGGTAAACTGTTTGAATTTGATGTTGCAGAGGAGCACTATGCTTTCTTCAACAACAGAAGCTCAAATTAAGGAGATGCAAGATAAGTTGAATGAAGCTTTATTCTATGTGGAGCCAGAGCATGAGAAAATAGCTCAGCAATTATCTCAGGCTTTAATAAATGGTCAAGCAGATGATAGTTTAGCAACAGATTTGCTACGTGCCATATTGACCAATCTAAATATGAAATTTTATGAGGCTAATGAATTGATACAGGAACTTAAGGGAGATCTAGAGACAACAAGAATTGAGAGAAGAGAAAAAGAGCTATTCTTACTTCAGAGCCTCCACACATTATTGAATCCTGCAGTTCTTCCTGATGTCAACCTATTGGATAACATTGCAGTTCTTCCTTGACAAATGATTTACAACAGAAAATAGGGTTTCTGCTGGTTTTGAGATAACATGCCCTGATTTTATGATTGCCCCTGCCGAATGGATGTTTGAGGACCCTATATGAAAGGACACTATTGGAATCTTAATTTTAAAACAACCAAAACAAACCATAGCTAATTTTTTTGTACTGTATCGGGTTCTTTCTTTTTAAAAATCATTGGTGAGGGTTCTCGCAGATTACTTTCAAATTAGTGTGGTACAAGCTCGGATTGCACTCTTAGTATTTGGGTTACACTGTAATTTGGGTCATGCTAACTATCTGTGGCCAGTGGTATCAAAATCTAGCTGTTGCACTAATGGGTTTCCTACTTCCATGATCCCTTGACATTGTTATTTATTTTTGCTCCTCGGTACCTTTCTCTTTTTTGATCTAACTTTTCCTTTCCATTCTTAGTGCCCTCGAAGCCCGTGGGTTATATCAGAAATTAGTAAACAAAACAGAAATGCATTTTAATGGAGAAACAAAGACTAACCTTGCAGGAATAAAGAAAAATTTTATGTATTAATAATGCACAATAATAAAATTTTAACTGTCATCTTAAAAGTTTGCATATCATTCAACTCTCTTCAAGTATGAAGACACAGTTTACAACTAGATAATGATTCAAACAATGTAATACTTACCTCTCCGACCCAGTGGGGATTCTGAGAAATTGGCAGTTGCGGCCGAAATGAACAAGCTCTCGTAAGCACAGAAGACCAAGTGTTGGCAGTTGCAGCCGAAATGAACAAGCTCTCGTAAGCACAGAAGACCAAGTGTTGGTGGTTGCAGCAGAAACGAATAAGCTCTCATAAGCACAGAAGACCAGGGGTTAGGGTTTCCAGCATGGTAATCACGTGGATGAAGGAAATAATGCCATTGGATGTGAAAACGTTGGTATAAAAAATGGATGTCAAAAATTATAACAATGCCCACGCGGACCCGACGACCTTTTCAAAATTGGCATTCGAAAACTGGCATGCGAGCCCGATATTCCAATTCCACCTTTTCAAGTGGAAGATGGTATGCCCATTTTTTTGGCAAAATTGGCATACCAAAATTCCAATTCCATCCATGCATGTCGACCACAAACAATGGATTTCAAATTCTGAATTCGCAATTTGGGAATAGCGGCCGATATGCCGTGGTCCAAACGGGCCCTAAGGGAACTAAAAATGCATCCGTAATAATGAAATATGAATAATAACAGCAACAACAATGGAATATGAACGATACAAACAACGACAACAACAATCAAATACGAATGAGGAAATAACAGTGGCTTTTTTGGCAATTTTAATTATAGAATGTTATTCATGTGCATGACTACAACATTTTTTAACATTTCAAGAGATTTTTAAAGAAAAATCTATCAACACCATGTGGAAAACTACGCATACGCTATCACAAGCGTATCTGTAACAAGTGTATATGAACGGTACAAGGATTTGGAAGCACGTAGGCTACTAATATACAATTTTAAAATTGGATGGTGTGCATCAAATCACAAATACAAAGTGGGGGATGAAGTGCCATTGTATGCTAATAAGGTCGGTCCATTTCAGAATCTCGGGTAATTTTTTCACTCTTCCTGTGTTTGTGTTTCGATCTCTATATTTTCCTCGTGCATGTTATATAATGAACAGTACTATGAAAATCAAACTTAACATAAATAATTAAAACACAAAAAGATTTTTTCTTGATAAATTTATGAACATGATAAATTTTCAGCATGTGTGGGTGAATGTGAGGAATGAAGGGGTCCTGGAATATCCAATGGTGTTGGAGAAGGCAGGAATCATTAGGCAAG
Organism: Chamaecyparis obtusa; assembly: GCA_027943335.1. Lineage (NCBI taxonomy): Eukaryota > Viridiplantae > Streptophyta > Pinopsida > Cupressales > Cupressaceae > Chamaecyparis > Chamaecyparis obtusa. Next base: position 2,777,523 of record BSBK01001219.1, read on the forward strand.
GTGCAGAAGAATTTGGGGCAGGAAAATAAATATCGACAATATTTTAATATTTGATTATCATTCCTATTAATGTCAATTCAATCAATTATAAAATTACTTTATTCTAAAATTAATTTTTATTTTATTTTAAAATTTAAAATAAGAATTTAGTTTAATTAGATAATTTAAAATGATTTAAATGAAAAAATAAAATAGAATAGAAATATTTCTTGAATAGCTAAAAATAAATTAGAAAGATTCTATTAAAATCTAGAATTCAGTTTGAATTGACTTAGGTATAATAGAACTGTTGTTTAAATATTTAGAATCTATAAAAATAGAATAGAAATATTACTTATCTATCTAGAAAAAAATTAGAAAGGCTCTATTCATATTAAATTTTAGTTTTAAATTTATTGTGAAACTAATTGTTTTGATTACATAAAAATAGGTTTTGAAAGGACCCAAAACCTTTTACAATAGGAAAACAGAATAAACATTTAAGCTCTAACAGAACAAGTGCAACAACACCAAAAAAAACCACACAAGCGAGTCCTTAAACAAAAAGAACAGCCAAAAGATAAAGGACATCAAAAGGAAAGCAAGACAACAAGGTAATGTCTAAACACATTTCATAAATTCTGCTGCCTGATCAACAAGAATCTACATGTTTGCAGCAGACAACTTCAGATCATCCATGTCATTCTTGTTTCCATCCTCCATCTTCTTGAACCTGGATCTCGTACGCCTGCTAGGGCCCTGATCATCTTTAGTATCTGTGACCTCTTGGTTCCCTTTCCCACTGTCAAGCTTTTTCACCAAAATCTTCACATGCTCATTTGATGCTTTAAGGATGGAAAAGCTCTGCTTAGCAATATTCCCCATGGTCTTCTCTAGCTTGTCAATTCTCTTTTCCATTATCTCAATTTTCTGGGTCATACCATTACTATTTTCAATTTTGACCTCCAAGGCAATAATTTTGTCGTTGAAAACAACAAGACCCTCAGCCCTGGTGACAATGTCAATAAGCTCGTCAATTGTCTAGCCCATAGTTTTTTTTCCCAGGTGCAACCTTTTAAGAACCTCCATCTCTTTTTGCAACTGGTGAATATGGGTCTTCATCGCAGTAATGTCATTCTTCATAATGCTGAGGTTAGTCAAAAAAGCCAAACATCCCAGATTCTCAAAATCCATATTCCCTCCCTCTATTTTCTTAAAACCCTTATTGCCTTCCTCTGTATTCTCCTTAGAGCTTTCCACATTCTCCTTCTCCATGTTTCCCTTATCCTTCTCGTACCCATCTTTCCCAATATTAGTCGCAGCCTGTGTGACCTTGTGCAAGATATTATCCTCCACCCACACATTTTTTATGGTCCCCCTCTCTTCCATAGCAGGGTTGGTGCTCACACGGTCTTCCTGATTAATCTTTTCCTGAAGGGAAGAGCTCTCATTAGAGGAAATAAAAACCCTTTTCACAATTTTCTTCTTCCCTTTTTTGGCTCTAGTGTGTTTGTCGATGGGCTCCATCCTATTTTTCCCCTACTTCTTAGAACTTTCCTCCCTACTCGCTTCATCCTCTAAATCCATATCTATGATCGATTCCTCCACCTTCCTTTTCTTTTTATTTCTCTTTGGACTGGACTCCTGATACTCCTCAAAGTCCCCCTCTTCCTCTTCTGTGTTCTCCATAAAAGGCTCCTCAGATTCTTTCCCATCAGTGTCATAATCTTCAAGGGCTTTTCTGTTAAGCCGAGGTCTTTCCACCTTCTTTGATTTCAACACCTCAAAAATGAGGACCATGAGCCCTTCATGGCAAGCATGATCACCCTCTAGATCCCTTTGCCAATGGAGGATAGAGGCATTCAATGAGCTCAGCAGGTAAAAAGGAAAATTAATTTTTACCCCATGCCTAAAGTGATTCAGAAGGATAAGATGATGGTTGTATATCTTAGTATACCGACCATCAAGGGTAATGTAGCCAATAATAAAAAAATAAAACAAGGCGACAGGGCCTGGAAATACACTTAGGATCAAAGTATGATTTATCCACCTTAACCATTCAATTTCTCTCCTGCTCCGTGGGCGCAAATGCCTCCAAAGCTTTGTCCAAAATCTTCCTATCCCTGTAGAAGTTGATGCCCTCAATCAAAAAGCCAATCGCTTCTGCAATCACTTCCTCAATCACCTCCATACTTTGTGTACCAACCAAAACACTCCCCTTATTCCATGTTTTGATGAAATTTCTGGTCACAACAACTTTCCCTCCATGTGATCTCTCCATATAAGCTGCCAGACCCCCATCTTCAACTATTTTCCATATCTCCTTGTTCTATTTCCAATCACTACAGTTCCCTGGCTTGCACCTCCTCTTCCTGCCACCCATAGCTATGTAATAGATCAGAAATCCCTTCTCCAGATAATTCCCAACACTCTGCAGATTAGCCTTCGAATTGTAATAAAACCTTTTGATGTTCTGCATAACCCATAAATCATGCCAAAGGACCCCAATAATTATCTCAGAATCAACCCATTGTCCTTCATGATCTTCACACAAATTGCTACACTCAATACTCATTAATACCCTCTTCATTCAAAATGTGTTTCTTACTCATCGTCCACTCCTTATTAATTAATTATGAACCTTCACAAGGGAGATCATAACCATGATTCCACTCAATTTCCACTTGGCTTTTGCAGGCCATATTCGCAGCCCAATCAGCCACCGAGTTGGCCTCCCTAAAAACGTGGGTTATCATGCACTTAGCAAAGCACTCAATAATGTTTTTAGCCTTTCTAATAACATTGACTATGGCCCACGAAGGGGTAATTATATTTTTCAAGCAATTAACAATATTTAGGGAATCCCCTTCAATCCAAATTTTAGTATAACCCTTCCTTTTGGCTAGTAGCAACCCATAAAGAGCCGCATTAGCCTCCGCCACCTAATTGGTATTAAAGCCTATAGGAATGGCCATAGTCCCTTTGCAATTCCCATACTCATCTTTGATAACCATACCACAACATTATATATATATATATATATATATATATATATATATATATATATATATATAATTTTCTTTAATTAGAATTTGAGTTGATTTGCATGGAAAAAAGAAAAAAATAGAATAGTAATTTTTCCTAGATATCTAGATTAATTTATATTTTATTTTTCAATTTTACAACTAAAAGGATACTCTATCTTCTGATAAGGCATGTACACATATAATGTTATCTTCAATAAAAAGATTATTAATAATATACTATTTGACATTACTCAAATTGAGGTTGAAATTATGGTTAGGGTCTAATTAAGGTTCAATTTAGATAAAGTTATTATATCAATTAGGGTTAGGATTCAATTAGGATAAGAGTTAATATAAATGTTATATTTTAATTACCTTTATATTTTAGTGAAAGTTTAATTAGATAGGATTACTATTAAATTGATTTTAGGGTTAGATTTTAATTAAATTTGTGAATAAGATAATGATTTTATAAGGATTGGGGATTAATAAGAATTGTACTAGGCCTAGAGTTAGGATTATGGTAAGTTCTTTGTTAGCTTCTAAAATAAGTAGTATTTGAATTTAGGTTAGGGTTCTTCAGTAAAAATAAACTAAATTAAATTATATCTTTAAAACTTAGTTCTCTAACCTGATTTATATATTATGTACCATAACTCTATCCTTATTTCTATCTTTATCCTTAACCCTACCCCTAGCCCAATTCTACCACTTAACCTATCCCTAACTCTAACCTTTACTTGAACCTTAAGGCTAACCTTCAATTTAATCCTATCATAACCACTTTTACAAATTTTATTACCATGTAGGAGACAAGAATACAATTACATACAATTATAGATTAAATCTTTAGAATTTAACCCTAAGCATATTCATGATGTAAATCACAACCCTAAAAATAATCCTAAACTCTAACCATTATCCTAGCCCTAAACTTGACCATAACCCAAGCCGCAAACCTAATTGCAACCCTTACTATCAGATGGATGTTAAATCTGCATTTCTGAATGGAATAATTGAAGAAGAGGTATACATTGAACAACTTGAAGGTTTTGTTGATCCTAATCAGAAAAACAAGGTATGTAAGTTGCACAAAGCACTATATGGATTGAAAAAAGCTCCAAGAGAATGGTATGAAAGATTGCATTCCTATCTTATTAGTATTGGATTTGTTAGAACAAGTGACAACAATAAATTATATTTGAAAGGCGAAACTGATGATAAAATTCTTATTGCTGAATTTTTTGTTGATGATATCGTATTTGGAGGACATGATAATCTATGCAAATCATTTGCTGGTGAAATAAGAAAAGAATTTGAAATGTCAATGTTTGGAGAAATTAAATTCTTTCTTGGCTTACAAATTTTACAACAAAGAGAAGGCATATACATTACTCAATCAAAGTACATAAAAGTATTGAAGAACTTTGGTATGGAGGATTCAAAACTGGTCAATACACCTATGGTCACTAGATGCAAATTGATAAAGGATGATCAATCAACTGAGGTAAATCAAACACTATACAGATCAATGATTGGTAAGTTGATGTATGTTGTGCATATTAGACTAGATATTGCAAATACAGTTGGAATCGTAGCAAGATTTTTTGCTAATCCTAAAGAATCACATATGACTGTTGTAAAAATAATTTTGAGATATTTGAAGAACACTGAAAAATTTGGTTTGTGGTACAAGAAAGAGGGCAATTTTGAACTGAAAGTTTACACAGATGCAAATTATGCTAGAAACATTGATGACAAAAAAAGAACTACTAGTGGAGCATTATTTTTGGGAGAAAGATTAGTTACTTGGATAAGCAAGAAACAAGGATGTATTTCTCAATCCAATACAGAAGAAGAATATGTTGTTTATGTTGCTAATTGTTCAAACATTGCATGGATAAAAACAACTTTTGAAAGGTATGAATAAAGAGATCGCTAACCCAGTGATAATATATTGTGATAAGACTAGTGCTATAAACATTTATAAGAATCCAATGATGCATGCAAAGACAAAGTATATATCTATAAAGTATCACTACTTGAGGGAACAAGTACAAGAAAAGAAAGTGAAGCTGGAGTTTTTGAAATCAAAAGAACAACTTACATATATATTTAATAAACCGTTACCTAAGGATACATTTGAGTACTTAAGGACTAAAATAGGGGTCCATCAGTTGTCTATTGGTCACTAAGGTGATCAGGGGGTTGCATCAACCTATACTTTATCAGAATATCAAATTATGTTGATGAATGATGTTCACACTTTAGGTTTCCTGAAGATGTGAAAGATGAAAGACGGACAAACTAAAACTGCATATCGGTACATGAAAGGTACTTGATCTAAACAGAACACTAGAGATAAAATTTTGGCTATTGAAGATTTTTTTATTCTTTTTGGCATTGTTATCAAAGGGATCAAAGAATCAATGAAATATCTATCTAAAGGAAGAGAAGAAAATAGGAGAGAATAAAAGACATTGGAATAAGAAGATCAAATCTATAGGGAGAGACTGCATGGAGTATTAATGTTGTGTACTGATTAAACATATTAAATGTACAAGCTAGGGAGATCTTATCGAGTTACAACATTTGCTTACAGAGTTGTAGAATTATTTTTTGGTATTCTATGGAATATTTCATATTGTGTTGCCGTCAATGCCAAAGGGAGAGATTGATAAACTACAACTGATTGAATATCTTGAAGGAAAGTTTTACAATAGAATGGATCATTGAAAGACAATGATTGATGATCACCGAGATAATTTAAAGTGTATGTAAAAAAATTTAATCAGTTAATATATTGTCATTGATGTCAACTAGTTTTGACTTTACTTATCATGATGGTTACAAATATCTTAAGAAGGAAAATGGTAAAGGAAAGAGATATCTACATGAAGATGAGATAGATGAGAAAGATATGGATATGGTATACATTAGGTAACTTATTTTTGAGTCAATGGCATTATGTTGATGACTTGGTTGTATTACGTGATTCTTTTATGTATTTAAGATCAAGAATGAACAAGTTTATGTGGTCAGTAAATGAATATTTTTGTATACACCGAGCAAGTGTAGTATATACCTAGTGTAGTATTAACCAAGCTAGTTATCACTGATGCATTTTGGTATTGAATTTGAGTGAAAGAAATAAATAGAGTTTGTAGAAGCTGACTAAAAATGATGAGCTGGACAATTATTTATGATTCCGAGGTAAAAGATAATATTTTTTATGATGATCAAACAACTGACAAAATTCAATGATGATTGGATGAAGGAGAATGAAATGTGTTATTGACACAATTGTCGAGGATGGTTAAAGTGGAAAAATCTACATTAAAGATTAAGAGGCAAAATCTATGGATGGAAATAAAATGATTTATGATGTCTATATAAGGAGACACGAGATTCATTATTGATTCTGGGATTCTTGATTTTGCAGGAGAATTCACATAAAAATGATTGATTTCATGCAACATTGATCAAACTAGTTGAAGACAAAACCAAGAAAAATTGTAGACAACACTAAGCGTTAGAGAAAGTATATACTGAGCAAAATAGATTTGGAGGAAATGAAGATGTTGAATTGATTATTGATCAGAGGTATTTTTGAGCTTAGCATAGATCTGAAAATCTACAAATCAAGTTGTATTTGAATCAGATCATTACTGTATTTGTTTAACCATTATTACAGATAAATCTCTTAACTGAGTGGGACTTAATAGTCTTTATATTTCAATATGACATTCAATGAATGTTGATTATTTTCTTGTGGACCCCATAGTGAATGTTTGGTCAAAGGAGAACTGTTAGTGATAAATCCTCTAGCTAGGTCACACCTCACAGTGTGTTTTGTAACCTTTAACAGGGTTGGCTCTTAACCAAGCTCACTTCAAAAGAGTGAATTATTTTGGGTTACCGGTCCCAAGTGGTTTTTCCCCTAACAAGGTTTCCACGTTAAAAATATATGTGTTATATGTGTATGGATGCACGTTGAATTTTTATTTTACTTTACACATTTCTATAACTGGATAGATTGGTAAACACAATATTTAATTTTTTGGTAATTGGTAGATGAAGAGAAAGGAACAGTTGATATTTTACCGAGTTGATTATTTGATTTGAAAGTTTTGTTATATACATATGGGAGTATTTGGAACTGTAGGATAACTCAAATTAACAGACTCACCCCCCCTCTCATTTACCTAACAGTAAAAATGTAACCCTAATTAAATACTAATCTTAATTAAATTATGACACTCATATAAGTAAGTCATAACCCTAATTCTAGCCCTAATTGAACTATATTCCTAATCCTAACTATAATTAAGTTCAACCCTAAATAACTTAAATGTTTCCCTCTTATTGAAATCCAACACTAATCTAACCTTAATTCTAACCCTAATTGATCTTCAACCATACAACTATTTTAACTATAACTCTATCCCTATTTGAACCATAACCATAATTTAACCCTGAGTATAACTATATTCTTAATCCTAACCATACCCTAATCTAAACCCTAATCCTAACCCTAACCAAACCCTTATCTAAACCCTAATAAAACCTAATATAAATATTAGCCTTAATCATAACTAGAACTCTAACCGTAACCTTAACCCTAACCCTAACCCTAAAATTTATATCAACCCTAACACTAACCATAATTCTAACCATAAACCTAACTATAATCCTAACTCTAACTAAAACTATAACCTAAAACTTAACCCTAACCATAACCCTAATCTTAATAATTTCTCTAACCTAAGAGTGATGTTAAACCTAACTATATCACTAACCTAAAACATAACCCAAACTCTAACCATGATGCAAATGCTAACCTCAGCTATAAACCCTATTAATCCTAGTCCTAACACTCGTGCTAGATATACCCCAAACCATAAAACTAATTATACAATTAACCCAAAACCTATCCCTAATCCCAACCAAGATATAAATCTTAACCTCAGAACTAAAGCCTAACTATAAATTTTATCCTAACCCTAACGCTAACTTAACCTTAACCAAACCCAAATTTAAACCCTAACTAAAACATAATATAAACACTGACCTTAATCATAGTTATAACCCTAAACCTAACCCTAGAAAATTCTAACCTAAACCCTAATCTAACAATAATTCTAACTCTAACCCTAACTATATCCAAACCCCTAACCCTAGCCCTAACCTTGATGTAAACCTTAACCCTAATTATAATCTCAAAACTAATCCAAAACCTAACCCTAAACTAAACCCTTATCTCAAAACCCTTTAACCCTAACTATAATCTCAGAAGTAATCCAAAACCTTAACTAGATAACCCTAATCCAAAATCTAACCCTAAACTAAACGCTTATCCAAACCCTTTAACCCTAACCCCAAGTATTATGTAAACCCTAATAATGACCATAATTCTATCCATTACCCTAAACCCTACCCCAAAACATAATTTTATCTCTAGACCCTAACCTTAACCCTAAAATCAAGTCTAAACCTAATCCTAATTATTTCTCTAGTCTAAGAATGATGCTAAACCTAATTATATAATTAACCTATACCCTAACCATTATGTAAACTATAGCCTTAACCCTAAACCGTAACCCTAATCCTAACCCTCACTTTAGCCATACCCCAAACCCTAGCCCTAACCATTATGTAAATCCTAACTATAGCCATAACCTTAATCCTACTTCTAAACCCTAACCATATTCTTAACCAAAACTATAATTTTAATCATAACCTTAATCTAAATCCTAATGAAAACCCTAACCCTAATCTTGAATATCATGCAAATTATAACACTCAACATAATTCTAACCATAACACTAAATTGTAACATTAAGCCTAACTCTAATTTTTACCATACCCTAAACCCTTACCTTATCCCTAACTATAACTATATCTCTAACCTAAGAATGACCCTAAATCTAACTATATCATCAACCCAAAACCTAATCTTAACCCTAATCATGAAATAAACCCTAACCTCAACTGTAATATTTATCCTAACCCTCACTCTAACCTTAACCCTAACAAACCCTAACTAAAACCTAATCCAAACACTAACCCTAACCACAATTTATAATTTTAGAATGTGTTTGTACTATAAATCTTTCAATAATTGAACTTTAATTTTTATTATTATATTTTTTTTTAAAAATGACCTTTTCTTTTTCTATTATAATTTTAAAAAAAACAATTTTAAAACTTGTTTTATTTATTAACTTATTTAATTCCTTCAAATATTTTATCTTAAATTAGTTATTAAAAACTACACTTTCTAATTTAATAACAAAAGTTTCTATTATAAACTTATTAAAATTTTGAAATTTTTTTATTTTGTATATTTTCTTAACCTTGAGAGTCCATTGCAACCACCTAAGAGAAACTCCTTTGAGGTTCAAATTTCTTATCCACCATATAATGCTCTACTGTGGCACCATTCCACTGCAAAGCAAACATCTTATTCTTCTCTTAAACACATTGGGCAGCAACATGACCAATATTAAAGAATCTTCTACACCTGAATGGTAACCCTTTATAGTCCAGCGACTGAACCCAGAACCGCTTCGATGACTAGAGTAAGATTTCAATAGGAAACCCCTTAGACACATCAAAATCTATGAGGATACGAGAAAATGTAGAATGATATATGTTAGGAGACTCATTATCCACCATAAGGAAATCCCCAAGATCATCTCCCACTTCCTCCAAAAGAGAATCTACCCAAATATGTAGGGGGAGACAATGAAGTCGAACCCATATCGACATTTTTAAAAACATTTTTATAGATCGATTGAAATCAACATGCCATGGTTTAATCCTAAGCATAAATTTATTCTCCCAGCTGAAGAAAAAACTACACAAAACCTTGTTTCTATCTTCAACAATATCAAACTTGGCTATGAAAAAACCCCTTACCATAGGGAAGATGTGTACTATACCTAAGAGGAGAGGTTCCTAGTGTTGAGATATCCAAGTGTGCAGTTGAGGAAGACTAGGCTAAATGCCTCTAAAATGACAAATCATAACATGGGAAGAGAGAACAAAAATGTTGTGGTCTATTTCCTCCTTAGTTTATGATTCTATATCAATGGAAATACCCTTCACAACTAGAATAACTCTGCCATCAGTAGTGCACCTCTTTTCCCTAAGTGGAGCTTGAACAATAGCAAACGGTACCCGAGAAGCACCCTCCCTAGTGGAAACCTTGGAAGAAGGCAAGCTGGAACTTGCTGACCCAATAAATTTTCCATAACTAGACAACCCTACCACTAACACCCTACTCACCTCATCCACACTTGAGAGTGTGGAAGGGACCAGGGAGGTAGAGGGCCCCAACGTAGAGGAAGCCTTAAGATGAATGGGTAAAACCTACATAGAACTTCCACATGCAAAGTCATCAACAAGACCAGAAGTATTCAATCCCTGTGAAGCTCCAGTAGGATCCCCCGCAAATAGTTAGGCCAAGCCAGAGCCATCATTTAATATTTACAAAGGGCACTGAGAGAACTAAATAACAACAAAAATTGCAGAGGAATTCAGAAAAGGGGGAACAACATATGCCTTTGAAGCGGTCACACCCATCAAAGCGCCTCCAATAGAAATAATATGCACTGAAATTGCAAAGCCGCCATCAATTGTAGGACTAGAAGACTTCAAAGTTGACTCCCTAGAAAGAGCACCCACTTTAATAGGGCTGGAAGAATTCAAACCTGGTGGAGACCCAACTATCTTTCTAGTAATACTACATTCGTAGTCAGTTGGGCCAAACTAGAGCCACAATTTGAATTTTTTAGTAAGCAAGAAAGACCACTGGAAGCGTCAATAATAGTTAATACTTGAACATCAATGTTGTTTAATGAATTGTTGATCTTGATAAAGCCTTTAGGTTTTTGAAACTTTGTAAATTAATAGGATACAATGTCGCTCCTATCAACCGAAGCCATTGGAGTGGGGCTCTCAAATTGACTCAAATGAAGTTGATAATTATGAAGCACTGCACATAATTAAGTAAAGGAAGAGAATTTAGAAAGTAATATATTATCTCTAACATATTTTTTAAAATTAGCAATTAAATTATGTTGCACATCAATACTAGGCACCTGATATGTAATCTAAGCATGAAAATGTTTAAATCTACTAATGAAATCAATCACTTTTTCTTTAACACCTTGTTTACAATGCATCAAATCAATCAAAGAAATATTAGGACCAATATTGTTTTAAATTGTTGGATGAAATCATTAGCAAGTTTTTGAAATGAACAGATGAAATAAGGAGGTAAAGAATAATACCATTGCAAGGCCTTATCTTGAAATATTCTAGTATTTATAATTTATCTATGAGTTTATGGTCATGAGAAAAGTCATTGTAGAATGTTTGAAATATCTTCACATGAGTCAAGGGATCACCTTTTCTAGTATACGTCTCGTTGTGAGGTATTTCCATGTACTAATAGACAACAACAAGAATTATATCCAAGGATAAAGGACTAACAATATCACAAGTGGAAATATTGAATTTGGATTGAGTCATGAAGATAATTTGTTGTTGTAAGGATTACACAATTTAAGAAAGACTATTGATAGTGGATTTGGTGGAAAGGTTGGTATGACATGTGCAAAAGGTTTGGAGAATCATACAAAATTGAAGGAACATTGCAGGAATACGAGAATCACATATTGTTATAGGTAGGCATGGGTAAAGGTTGGGAAAAACATAGAACACTTAAAGGAGAAGGAAAAATATGATTAGGAATACTTCCAAGACTAAAATGTGGAGGATTTAATTTTGGAACGAATGTAGTCATGAGAGATAGAGCGTATGTAGAAATAGGAGGTAATAAAGTAGTAATAGTTGGATATAAGTCTCAACACTATTGTTAGGTTGAGTTAAACCAAGATCTTAAGCACAATATTTCACAAGTTTAACATTGATATGAATGAGATGGGAAATAGCATGCAACAAGTCAACACTATTATCATCATTGTGAATCATCTTCTTCATAATTTCTACTAAAGATATGGCTTTCGTATTATAATGTTCTTGTCCTAATCATTGCTCAAATTTTTCAAAGTCACAGGAAAAATATTGTGCTTGATTAGGAGACACTCTTAAGGTTTCATATTCATCACAAGAAGAGTGGAAAGAAGGATTATCAACAATAGTGGGAATGTCATTAGTAGGTATGTGTATTTCATCTAGATTCCTAGGAAACAAAGAGGACTTGGGAGAAAAGGAACCCATATTTCTACGACTTCTCCTAACCAAAATGCTATAGGAAAGACTTGATGTTCTAATGATCATACACAAGGAAATGAAAGAGAGATATGTTTAAACAATGCAAAGAAAGGAAAATGCAAACACTCACCGGGTTTAGGCAACATGAATTGTATTAAGCATAATTGCACATGAAACCTAATGGAGAGCACATATAACCATCAAATCAAAGATATGATAATGGATACAAAGGAGATCTAACCATAAAATTCAGAATGGAAATGTTATAAGTCGGGTTCACCAAAATGTAAAAATAGGAAAATGGGGTGTTGTAATGAAATAGAGAGGGATTGTCTACCTTTTGCTAATGTACACAGAAAAAGAAGATGACCCGATAGGCTCAAGTAGGAATTAAGTGCTTAGTCATTGTAATTATGCTTCGTGATAATGATTAGGATGAGTTGGATTTGAGGGAATATGATGGGGTGATGCAAGGTAGAAGGATAAATAAGAAAATATGACAAGTTTCAATAAACACAAACTAACATAAAACAACCAAGAACTAGTAAGTACTTAAAATAATAACCAGATGATGGTACTAACCTGTAGTTTGAATTTGGAGCTGAATTATAGGGAAGAGGATACCTTGGCCATCCTGAACCTAGGAAGAGGTTGCAAAAACCATCTTATTCCTAATTATTTTAGTCAATCTTAGTTACAAACTTTTCATCAAATATGGTACTTCCTAAATTAATTCCTAATAGGTTCACCACCTATTCCTATACACTAAAAAATTGGAAAATATTGGGTTGGAGGATTTTTCCTTAGTCAAACCCCATATGAGGAATCAACCTTGAAATATAAATGAAATTGCATGAAAGGAAAGTATGCAAATGTAAAGGTAAATGTTAGATCTACCTTGTAAATATGTATACCTTTATAAACTGATATTGAGATCGTGATGTCTATGAAGATTCTTTTATATTTATTTAATGTAGTTGTATGATAAATTTGAATCTTGGAATGTAGGAAGGAATAAAGGATTCCTTTCACAAATGGATCTATGTATGCTCCTCAGATATCTTTAATGTTGTTATGCTTGATGGACTCTTGCCCTGAATAATGGAAGGATGAAATACACATAGATTAGCAAAGTGTCTTCTTTCTTGATTGAGAAATCCTCTACTTGGTCATAATGGAAGATAATCTTGCTATAATGGATAAGATTTCCTTAAAAATTCCTTTGAATGCTTGAGATCTTGATCTTGAATTCTTGGATGCAAAATTACAGGATAGCACTTGCTTGCAAATCAACTTACATTGCGTGTATCCCAAAATGTAGAGAAATACACCACTTATATACCTGTATCGTCTTAAAATGGAAGCATTTCCATGATAAGAGCATTTAGCCCTCTGAGTAAATTGTATGAAGTCATGTCAAGCACCTTAATTGGTTCTTTGCATGGATCTGACTGTTCCCCCTGTTCTGATTTTATCTACCTATTTCCAACCTCATTTATGGAAAGTTTATCTAAGAACCTGGAAAGTTTGAATTTCTAGGTCAAAGATGACCTGAAGTGTCAAGGATGACCTAGTCCCTAACCTAGGTCAACCTCATCTCTGACCTAGGGCAGAGATGACCTCGTCCCTGACCCGAAGTCCAAAATTCAGATTTTGAAAGTTTCAGGATGTCGGGTTTCGGAAAGAATTATTTTCCCGCTTCCGAGTTGGTTGTTTTGGTCTCCAAAATGGTAAACTCTTAAATGAATTTAATCTAGGTATATTTTCTAAAGGTATGGCCCAATTCGAATTTAATTCCCCTATGTGGTCCCTCTGGAGGATTGTGCCGTAGATCACTATAAAAGGAAGCCTTCCTCTCTCATTTTCACATCCACAATCAAGCAATTTGACATCCACTTTTCATGATCAAGACTTCTAGCTCTCAAGAGATCAATCAATTATCAATTAAGAAAGAAGGAGAAAGGAATGAAGAAAGCATTCATTCATCCTCAAGCATTCAATCATTCAAGCATTCATCAAGGAGATCGATTGTTAGCCATTGAAGGATTCAATCTCTATGAAGCCCTCTTGTTGAATTTTTCTCCATTCATCCATTCAAGCCTCTTCTTATGCAAAGATACATTCCAGATTGGTGTTGAAGATCAAATGTTATTGATTTGAGACATCTCATACATTCTAACATTCATTTGGAGCATCCCTACTTGTGGATTCAAGGATTCGAATCCTCCACAAGGACTTTAACATAAGTAAGGTGAATAGTTCCATTTACTTTGTTTATATATATATATATATATATATATATATATATATATATATATATATATATATATATATATATATATATATATATATATATATATATATATATATATATTGCAATTTCAATTCAATTTCAAGGTTAATTCCTAAATTAGGGTTTGACCAATGTAAACCCCCCATCCAAACAAGAAAAAACATTTTTCTTGCAGGTACAGGTACATGATGGTGAATTGAAGTTCATATCTTAATACCCTTTACAGTGAACTTTCAAGATCCGTGAACAGAATTTCCGTCAGAGCTATCCAAGTCAAGGATGACCTGGAGGTAGTCTTTGTCCCTTTATCTACGTCAAAGACTACCTGTTTCCAGAAAGACAAAAAATTTCTAGGTTTTCTCTATCTCAGCATTTCTAGTTCGAAGCAGGTTGCAGAATTTCCTAAAACTGTGTACAGACACCAAAAATGAGCATTTTTGAGATCTGCCCTATTTTGAGGTTAGTATTTGCCTTCTATTCATTTCAAGTACATAATTTCTATAGATGATTATAGTATTTTCTCCTTTCTTCATATTCTCCATTTTTCTATTCATTTGTGCATTGATCACTTCTTTGTGATTAATCCGATTGGATCTTTCCTTTTGGGAATTTGGATTGAGGATAGATTATATATTCCCCCTTTCATATCATATCTACCATTATTCAACCCTATACCATAACTATCCTATCCATAATAATAGTGGACTCATCACATACTTCATTTCCATCTAATTCATTTTGGTGAACCCGACATACTTAGCCTCTTTTCTTTTGTGGAATTGGATGCCCTATTGATTTTATGGTGTTAGATTTCCCTTTATATTATCTAGTTGATGTTAGATTTGTCTTTTATGTTAAATCTTGCATGCTAATTAGATTTCTTTCTTTTATATTTCAAAAATACAAAAAAATTATAAAATCTCTTTCAAAATACAAAAAAAAATTCATGTTTTGTGCTTTCTTAGTTTAGTTCATTTTCATTGCATTATTTTATGAGCTTTACTACTTCTAGTCCTACTTATAATATTCTAGTTAGAAAAAGTCATAGAATCATGGGTGCTTTTTATCCTGAATCTTCCTCTCCTTTCCTTAGGATCCCGGATGATAATTTGATTCTTCATGATTCCAATCCTATTATGGAGAAAAACTCTTCTCACTCATCTCATGATGAGGATGATGCTTCAAGATTTCCTCCTAAACAAGTCCAAAAAATTTCAACTAAACTTGATAAAATGGGTAATTGGCTTATTCAAGAAAACCATCATCAAGATTCTATTCAAGCTATAGAGGCTCTTAAGAAATTTCTTTGTGATAGTGATCAAGGTGTTAATCTCTTGTGTGGTATTTATCATTTCATGCATTCAAATGTTAAACCTTTAGCTCCAAAAGCTCAAGATTTAGGGTTGATTCCTCCTATCAGTACTATAGAACCTTCTTCTATTCCTTTACCTAGTATTCCTACCTATAATCCTTTGGTGACTATGACGGTTCCCTCTATTCCTATGAGTGTTCCTCTTGTGTCCTTTCCTACATCATAACCTTCTTATCATAATGTTCCTTTTACTTATTCCAATCCTCTTCCAACTGTAGTTCCAAGTGTTCCTCCAGTTTTGTCTTCCATTCCTGCAGCTTCTTACACTTTACCTAGTGTTTCTAATGTTGCTACTCCTCCTATTTCCTCTAACGATTCAACAATCATCAGTTTGGCTCAAACCGTGTCATCCTTACAACAACAACTTGCATCCTTGACTCAAAACAAGTTTAGTATTCCTACATGTGACATTGGAAGTCCTTTGTCTCAAGATATCATCCGTACTCCTGTTCCTCAGCAAGTTGATATGCCTCGTCTTGAGAATTACAATGGAAAAGTTGACCCTATTCATCATGTTAAAACATTTCAAATCCTTTGTAATGATTATGCTCATGACCATAGGATTTTAGCCAAGCTATTTTCTAGAACCTTTCATGAGAAGGCCTTACAATGGTATTGTTCCTTGCCACCTTATTCTATTGATTCATTTCCACAACTTGCCAATGCTTTTATTCAACAATTTCAAAACAACATTGGCCCGCAAGTGTCTTTGACTGATTTGATGCATTGTAAACAAAGTGCTAAGGAAAAATTGACTGAATTCATTGGTAGATTTAAGCATTTGTATGCTCAGATTTCCTATCATGTTCCTGATATTGATATTAAACGTATGTTTATTTCAAATTTGGAAAAGGATATTAGAGATAAGATTTTGCTTATTGAATTTACCTCTTTTCAACAACTTTGTGCAGTGCTTCATCATTATCAATTACAAGTGAGTCAATTTGAGAGCACCACTCGAATGGCTCCTGTTCCAGTTGATAAGAGTGATGTTGCTCCTAATCCAAACAAGTTTCAAAAATTCAACAACTATGTCAAGATAAACAAACAAGTGAATGCAGTTGTTGATCAAGTTATTGTTACATCTCCCAATGCCACTTTTGCATCCACTACTTTTCAATTAAATTGTATGTTTACTCCTCTTTCTAACTCTTTATATTATATTATGAATAGGTTGTCAACTGCTTATATGATTACTTTACCTCCTATTCGACCGCTTTTACCTACTACGATTGCATCTAAATCTTTTGATCCTAAAGCTTTTTGTCAATATCATCATCAAAATGGTCATGATACTGAGAAATGTTATTCTTTAAAACATAAGGTTCAAGACTTTGATTGATTCTAATGCCTTATCTGTTGATAATATTGATGGTAGTGGGAACAAATCTATCTCTCCTCCTAATAAAAATCTTCAAATCTATATGAATCATTTACCTGTGCATGATACTAATACCATTGCTCAGCCATCTTCTATGGAAATTGTGTATGATTCAAAGATGGATGATCTTAATCACATTGTTAATCAAGTGGAGCATGTTGTTCAATATGTATCTCTACCTCAGCCTGAACCTCAAATTCAACCTCAAGTTCAATCTAAACCTAAGCCTAAATTGAAGATTCAACCTAAACCTTGACAACAACCTAAGAATAAAAGACCTCGGGAACTTTTTATTACCTTTGATGATTCTGAGACTATTAAGGCTCTTGATGGTCCCCTTTATATTTATGCTAGGATTTATCAGATACCTACTCTTGGTTGTCTTATTGATCCTACATCCTTAGTCAATGTTATTACTGAAGAAAATCTTTTTATGAAAAATTTTCAACATGATTCTTATGATACATCTTATGTGTGGATTCAAATTTGAAATGGTTTTCTTTATCCATCATTTGGTTCTATTAATTTTTTGGTTGAACTTTGTGGTAAAATTGTGAACACTACCTTTGTTGTTGTTCCTACTTCTGATTAATTTCAAGTTAAGCTTGGTTTTCCTTGGTTGAATTCCATGCATGTTGTTGCTTTACCTATCCATAAATGTCTTAAATTTGTTCATGATGAAGAAGTGAAGATGGTTAATCATAGTTTATATCAACCTTCTAGGCCCAGAGATTGTGCTACTCTTGATTTCTTTTGGCCTTCATTACCTTATTCATGTCCTACTCGACCTGATACTCTTTTTCGGTCATATCAAGCCTATAAGCATCATAAGATTCTTGAATTAAGCGTACCTCTTTGGATTTTAATTGTGGTCTTTTACCTACACCTTCCATACCTCCTTTATCTATGGCTTCTAGTTCTATTAATCAAGCTGCTCCTGTTGCTTGTCAATTTGCTAATAATCCTACTAATCCTCCTATAGAACCTGTGAAGGATCCTGTGATTGTTCCACCTAATTCTCAACATATTTCAAGTAAAGAAAAATGAAATCAATCTACTAACAAATTTCATAAGAAGTGTCGCACTCAAGCTAAAGCTCGTAATTCTTCTCTTCAAAAATCTTTACCTTCTTCGAATAAACCTATGCATGATGTGTTAGAAGAAGTTTTTACTAATAATGATGTTAAGATGCATGAATATGATGATCCTATTTGTATCTTAGATCCTATTTTAATTAATCTGGATGAAGAAGATGCTCTCGATGATACTGATGATATTAATGATGAATATGAGACTATTGACATTGACATTGACATTGATTTACCTAATATGCTTTCATCTCAATTAACACTTATACCAAGTATCAAACATTGTGATTCTCAAGAGGATCCTTGTTTGGAACTGGCTATCATTCCTACTATGTTGGATATAGTCCCTCTTGCGAGTTACCCACCTTCCCTAAATGATATAGAATGAGATGGGGAGAGTAGGCAATGTGCTTGATCATCTTTTCCTTTATGGTAGCTTTTTTGTGTCTTTTCCAATTGTACTATGATTTTCCCATGATGTGTTTGCTAAGTGTTGTAATTAGATTCTTTTATATGACCCTTGCTACTCAGTTGGTGCAAGGTGATAAAGGAATCAAACATGTTGTTCCATTCTTCTATATGTATCTTTATTCTTCTATATTTTGTTTCATGTTATGTTGTACTTGTGCTATTGTTTGTACATGTTTCCTTGTGTAACTACTTGGATCTAGGACTTGGTAGAACTATTTTTTTTTGGTCTCCAGGTCATGGTCCAAAAATATTCTTCTTTGTATGCCTTATGTAATCTTTCCTCCTTTGTGATTGTAGTTCTACTTTCTTTGGGGAATGATGTCAATTCATTTTCCATAATATATATATATATATATATATATATATATATATATATATATATATATATATATATATATATATATATATATATATATATATATATATATATATATATATATATATATATATATATATATATATATATATATATATATATATATATATATATATATATATATATATATATATATATATATATATATAATTTATGATCATACTGACCCCATGGAAGGTAGATCCCTTCTGTGTTCTCTGTATGTTTATTTCATATTTCTCTTGATTTGTCTTCATCTGGGGTTATCTCGTAGTGGAAACATAATCAGTAGAGTTGTTTATGTTTTTGTTAAAGCCATTGCTCTTGTTAAATTGTTATCAATGACTTTAACATGGGGGCATACACTTTGCTCACCTATTGCACACACACTTTTCGATACACATATGTTATTTTTCAAGATAATTTTCTCCCTTTTTGGATTAGTGAATAATCCTTAAAGCATGGATTTATATTTTAGGATCTCTTGATCCCTGCAGTTTCAAATTTTTGATCCCTCCAGTTTCAAATTTTTGATCCCTTAAGGTAATAGGTGTCCTTAAGACCGGATCTCTTTTGTTTGGCTTTGCTCTTATGGAATAGAATATTCCTAGGAGTGAATCCTTGATGGGTTGACTAGTGTGTAGACACATTTACTAGGCGGTTCAACTTCATCTTTCTAGTTGCACTGTTTCTTTGTGTGGTTCATAATGGGACATAAGTTCTCATTGGGTGAGATAATCACACCCTCTCTCTCTCTCTCTCTCTAGATATGTCTCTCTTATTGAGATCTTGGAGTCGAAGAAGACTTGAGTCCTTGGGGGCTTGAGGATCTCTTTGTCCATTTTATTTTAATAAGATTATCTTTTCATTTTGATCTCCTTTACCAAGAGTTTGCATCGAGTCCATACTCTTGCTAAAGTGGGGGCTTAATGTATCATCTTAAAATGGAAGCACTTCCATGATAAGAGTGTTTAACTCTCTGAGTAAGTGGTCTGGGGTCATGTCAAGTGCCTTGATTGGGTCTTTGCATGGATCTGACTTTTTCCCCCTGTTTTGCTTTTGTCTCCCTGTTTCCAACCTCATTTCTGGCAACTTTATCTGAGAATCTAGAAAGTTTAACTTTCTACATCAAAGATGACCTGAAGGGTCAAGGATGACCTAGTCCTTGACCTAGGTCAGAGATGACCTCATCCCTGACCTAGGGTAGAGACAACCTCATCTCTGACCCCAAGTCCAAAATTTAGATTCTGGAAGTTTCAGGATGTTGGGTTTCGAAAAGAATTGTTTTCCCGCTTTCAGATCAGTTATTTTGGTCTCCGAAATGGTAAACTCTTAAATGAATTTAATCTAGGTATATTTTCTAAAGGTATGGGCCCAATTGGAATTTAATTCCCCTATGTGGCCCCTCTAGAGGATTGTGTCCTAGATCACTATAAAAGGAAGCCTTCCCCTCTCATTTTCACATCCACAATCAAGCAATTTGACATCCACTTTTCATGATCAAGACATCTAGCTCTCAAGAGATCAAGCAATTATCAAGCAAGAAAGAAGCAGAAAGGAAGCAAGCAAGAATTCATTCATCCTCAAGCATTCAAGCATTCAAGAATTCATCAAGGAGATCCATTGTTAGCCATTGAAGGATTCAATCTCTATGGATCCCTCTTGTTGAAGATTTCTCCATTCATCTATTCAAGCCTCTTCCTATGCAAAGATATATTCAAGATTGTTGTTGAAGATCAAATGTCATTGATTTGAGATATCTCATACATTACTACATTCATTTGGAGCATCCCTACTTGTGGATTCAAGGATTCGAATCCTCCACAAGGACTTTAACATAAGCAAGGTGAATAGTTCCATTTATTTTGTTTATATATATTGCAATTTCAATTCAATTTCAAGGTTAATTCCTAAATTGGGGTTTGACCAAGGCAAACCCCCCATCCAAACAACAAAAACCATTTTTCTTGCAGGTACAGGTACAAGATGATAAATTTAAGTTCAGATCTGAATACCCTTTTCGGCGAACTTCTGAGATCCATAAACATAATTTATGTCGGAGCTATCTAGGTCAAGGATGACCTAGAGGTACTCTTCATCCCTTTATATGGGTCAAAGACTACTTGTTTCCAAAAAGAGAAAAGTTTTCTAGGTTCTCTTTGTCTCAGCATTTCCAGTCAGGAGCAGGTTACAAAATTTTTTGAAACTGTGCACAGACACCATAAATCAGCATTTTCTAGATCTACCCTATTTTGAGATTAGTATTTTCCTTCTATTCATTTCAAGTACATACTTTCTATAGCCAATTATAAAATTTTATCCTTTCTTCATATTCTCCATTGTTTGATTCATTTGTGCATTGATCACTTCTTTGTGATTAATCCAATTGGATCTTTCCTTTTGGGAATTTGGATTGAGGATAGATTATATATTCCCCCTTTCATATCATATCTACTATTATTCAACCCTATACCATAACTATCCTATCCATAATAATAGTGGACTCATCACATACACTAGTACATTTTGCACCATTTTTCTACCAAAATTTTTGACCATGAAATAAAAAGGTTTTGGTTGGTCGGATTATAGAAGGAAAAATTTCATTTTTTTTAATCCATGTCCATGTATATCAAAATTTTGACCACTACCGTGTACGTCAAAATTTTGACGAACACAGGCATAACTTAAAAAAAAAAGAATTCATTTCTTATTTTATTATCACCACGGTGAATTTTTTGAAGGGGCCACGCGAAACCTCATCGGCCAGGGTGGATTTCGCATTGTGTATAGGGGTTGCAGTAGAATTCATTTCTCATTTGATCATTATCACCATGACAAATTTTTTCAAGGGGCAGCGCACGAAACCTCATCGGCCAAGGTAGATTCGGCATTGTGTATAGGGTTTGTAGTTTTTATCTGGACTTGGGCCTTTGATCTTCGAGCTTGGTTATGGAAACTTGGCTTTTCCTCTCCTTATCAAATGGAAGCTCATTGAGATTGGCTTCTGCTTCAACTTATGTGTCTATAATGTCTATTATTCTCAAATAGGAGCTTTGAAGTCCTATGATATAAGATCACAAGAGAAAGGATGAGATTAGCTTTCGCTTATTTCAATAATATCTATTGTTTTCAAATAGGAGCTTGGAAATCCTTCTTATAATCGAAGGGTGAGATTGGCTTCAACCTATGTTAATAATATCTATTACTTTCTGCTCATTATTTTCTTCATTTGTGTTTCATTTTTGCAATTAAATGAAGATATAAGATTAAATGCATGAAAATACTAGGGACGTATCAATAGCCTGATACCTCAAGTACTTATAATCAGTATGCCCGACAAACAAAGACTTAGTAGTAAAAGCATAAGGTAGATATTTGTTGTTGATTTCATGTTTATCTCTTACGTATGCTATTTACTGAAGAAAAATAGAATCATTCATGAATTTAGAAAGAAAGAAGAAGATTTGCTAACTAATTTTGAGGATTAATATAAAACAAATTTCTATAACAAGGCTTCAGAATAATATAGACTAATGTAAAATAGATTTCCATAAAAAGACTTTATAATAATAAATTTTATATCAGATGTGGATGTGGATGTGCAACCTATATAATTCATCGTCGTCTTTATTATTTTTTGTAGCAAATACATCTGAAGCACCAGTAGAAGCACCATTAGGTCTATCTAGAAATCAAAATTCAGAACCAAAGCCTCGAGATTGTTGTAGTGTTTGTGAAAAGGCTTGATACTTCCGAATATCAGCATCACTGACACTTCTTTGGGCATATTTCATCGACTCCTCAAAATGAGCAGCCTTTATTTCAGCTACCTCATCACTATCATCCTCATCCATTTCCTTGGGGTTCTCACTTCTTTTTATTTCAAGTTCAATATCCTGTAAAAGTGCGAAGGAAAGAGAACATGACAAATTATATTTAGATGATGTTTGAGTTCCTACACCACTGCTTTGATGTTGATAGTCATTGTGTTTCTTTATATTAGAGATTACTTATTGTGATCCTTTGTGCTTTTTTTCATGTATTCATGATGAAAATATAACCCTTGTTAACTTTCAAAACATGAAAACATCAAACCTGTTCTTTGAGGGGTCAATGTCAAAGATGCCTTTTATATTGTGCATAATGACAATGCTTGTCATTTGTTTTTTTAGTTTGCCTTATTTTGAAACATTGCATTTGTTTACTTAATGATATTGTAAAATACTATTTTGATCACTGTAGCTATGTATTGAAGCACCTTGCTATCCTATACTTTGGAATGCTTTAATACATTGATGACTATTTGGAAAGTATTTGGTGGCACTAAAATACAAATCATTTGTGTCACTATTTCTTTTCTCTATGATTGATTATAAATATCATGGTGTTTTATGCCACTTTCATTAATTGTATCATGGTCATGCTCTACTATTGTACTTAACCTTTAACATATCTCTAATGATTACAATGACTTGCACATGCTTGTACCTTATGGTTGTTCCATCTTCTTATTATGATTGGTTCTGATATAAGGCATGAAATGTCAATGTCTTCTTATTGTATTTATTCTATTAGGACTTCAAACTGAGTGACATTTCCTTTTCACATGAGCATAGAATTCAAAATTGCCTCTATAGAAGAAATTGTTCATTAATAGTAGATAGATGTGTTTTTCCCTATGATCTCATGATAATGGCCATATTCAATAGCTCTATAAAATGATGGTTGTTCCTTTTAAGAGAGATGGTTTTTCCATTATTCTAAAAACTGCACTTTGTTGTCCTTTGGACATGATAGCATTATATGTCAGAAAATTTGAGGTTCTCTTACCTTTTGTATGTCATGGCTTCACCTCTATGTAGCTAAATCTCACTCTTAAAATGATCTTCTTTTAGGAAACAATGAAAATCCTCTATGGGTTCATACTTATTGTGACTTCCCATGGTGCACTATCATTGCTTGTACATTGTATTTTTCCAATTCTTTTAAATTGTCATTGTCTTTGAAAATTAATGCCATATGTTGCTTACATTTGATTAAATTTCCATATTAATTACTCTCTTCAGTTGTATTAGGAACTTTTGCCTTAAGCATGTGTGATGCAAACCTAGATATAGATGATCATTAATGCTCAATTGAATGATACGTTTCCATAAAAATGTGAACTCCTATTAATCTACAAACTCTCATGTTAAACAACTACAAAATAAAGTCAACATAGTTAGAGAATTTAATTTTAACTTTGGTTGTGTTAACAAAACTATGTTGACTTTATTTTGTAGTTGTTTAACATGAGAGTTTGTAGATTAATAGGAGTTCACAGGTACTAGTGTGCCATAGTTGCCCATCTATAACTAGTGAGATGCACATAACTCATGTACCTCATGCTAGTGTGCTTGGATACCTTGTATACACTATTTTTCATTAGACTAGACATTATCCAAATAGTGAGTATTTATATAAAGTGCTATAACACACAAATGGTCCTCCTTTTACACCGATTAATAACAATGACAACCCTCACAGGCGGTTGGATAATGTCTAGTCTAATCCAAGCACACTAGCATGAGGTACATGAGTTATGTTCATCTCACTAGATATATATGGGCATTAATGCTCAATTGAATGATACATTTCCATAAAAATGTGAACTTCTATTAATCTAAAAACTCTAATGTTAAACAACTAAAAAATAAAGTCAACATAGTTCCTTTAACACAACCAAAGTTAAAATTAAATTATTCGAAAAAGGGTTTGTGTTTTGAGTTAATTGGTTTATGTAACTAAATGACAATAACCATTGTAAGGACCCACTATTAGACCATTCCAGATGACCCTAATCTAACTTGATCAACTAGATTAGAGTGTCTTTGTGACAGTCGATAGTGCTGGAATAGAGTGGTTAAAGTTAGTTAGAAGATTTAGTTTGAAGACAGTGAATTCTATGCAAAACGACCTTGACCCAAATCCAATAATCGATTGAAGGGAGGAACATAGTTGCAGGCTTAAAACTAGAGAAAGATTGTGATCCTAAAGGGAATCAGAAATCAGGAACACAGTAGCATGAGGTACATGAGTTATGTTCATCTCACTAGATATAGATGGGCATTAATGCTCAATTGAATGATGCATTCCCATAAAAATGTGAACTCCTATTAATCTACAAACTCTCATGTTAAACAACTACAAAATAAAGTCAACATAGTTCCTTTAACACAACCAAAGTTAAAATTAAATTATTCAAAAAAGGGTTTGTGTTTTGAGTTAATTGGTTTATGTAAATCTATTTGTGTTATACCCATATGGATCAATGGCAAGGTTTTAGTCTCTATAACCTATGTGGATAGTTCTTGTTTATATCCCTATTTCATATTCAGTTTTGAAAGTATTGAAGTTGACTAATTCTAGCTCAGGTATAGTTAAATTATCCTTGCTACCCTAGAATGACATCTTTGTTCAAACCATTGATTGCAAACATTTTTTAAGTACTTGAATCTACAATAGAACAATAGTGGTGAATGTATGATTATTATAATCATATGATTATATGTTATAATATTTATGTAATAAATGTAGTAATGATGGTGTGGTGCATTATCGATATAGGCTTGATGGATCTTGTCAATGTGCCAAACTATCAATGTGGTGGTGGGAAGTGTGTGTTGAAGACTTCACGGACACATAGCAATGCTGGACGACAATTTTGGTGCTACCCAAATAGAAAAAAGGTTGCTAATGTGTATATATTTAATGTTTCTAATGTAAATACTATTCATTATATTATAAGAACTAATGTAGATTAGGCATTAGAGGGAAATAATGGTTGTGGATACTTTAGTTGGGTTGATGACAACTCATTTGTATCTATCCACCCATCTCCACTTATCTGTGATGAAGGATTTGAGTGCAAAACATGTCAGGCTAGGGCAAATTCTAAAATTATATTTTTATGATGCCTTCTCTGTATTGTAATCGCATATCTTTGTTGCGACCATATGCAGAGATGAACTCAGGAATTAGTTAGTTTAGTATTTTCATATTGTAACTAATATTTTAATATGGATATGACGTAACTTCTCTTTGCCTCAAGTGTGCATATATATGGTTTGCATCTTTTTTTAGAATAATTATTCATGTTTATGGCTCGGGTGAGCCCCAATCTGCTATCAATCACATGATTTAATGTATAGTGTTTTCTTGGTTATTCCATTTGTTCCTTGACCTTTGAAGGCCGTTTGGTAATTTCAACTACACCTAAGGATCCATCAGTAGTTGTGAAAAATAGGATTCATGTTGCAATGCCCAAGCTACGAGATGGGAAAAGAGAGGCAAGAAGAGTGGAAAGAAGATGATATTCCTGAGATCATGGATCATTTTCAAGCTTTAGTGAGGCTTCGTACCATGCACTATCCACAAATTTGTACGCAATGTTGATTTAGGTTGGAGGTAAACTACATGTGTCATGTAAACAACATGGTTGAATGCAATCTCTTTTGTGCATTTTCAAGAGTTTTCCCACCAATACAAGTGTAAATAATGCATTGAATGTAATCTACGAACACTGCATGGTATGAAGTCTCACTGAATTTTGAAATACAAGAGTAGGTGATATGGATCCCCCACATGATAGAGGCCATGGGGATAATCCTCCCACCCATTAGTGATCTTTATATCTATATCATGTAACATATTTCAAAGTTTTCATAGGTTTTAGGACACATCAGTGACAACAAAGGCCAAACTGCAAAAGATTTCACAATAGCTGACAAACATAATTGTAGGCATCATGGTCACAATTTTTTGGAGACCACGTAATTGAGTTGTATACCTAGATGATGGAAAGCAACTTCCGCTCCTTCGATTCCAAGTTGACACTACGAGATCCAAAGACCATAGATAAGGAATAAATTTAGAGAGTGGAGGAGGGCCATAACGACCAAAATAATATAGGAAAAACCTCAAGTTAAATGAGGCAACTGCAAACATTTTAATACATTTTTATTATTAAATAATGAAATTTACATATTATAGTGTTCTAAGCCCCGTCTATGCAAATTTCATTATTTAATAATAAAATTCTATTAAAATGTTTGCAATTGCCTCATTTAACTTGAGGTTTCTCCTATATTATTTTTGTCATTATGGCCCTCCTCTGCTCTCTAAATTTATTCTTTATCTATGGTCTTGGGATCCCGCAGTGTCAACTTGGAATCGAAGGAGCAGAAGTTTCTCTTCATCATCTAGGTATACCACTCAATTATGTTGTCTCCAAAAAAATGTGACCATAATGCCCACAATTATGTTTCTTAGTTTTTGTGTCCCAGGACCCCTTATGACCCTTTAAGACCATTTACGATCTCTAAGAATACATCTTAGAGGTCTTAAAATGTCGTAAAGGGTCATAAAAGGCTCCTAGGAGGGTCCATATGAGCTTCCAACTTCACGTGGTTGGCCCTATTAAGTAGAGAATGTTAATTAAACTATTCTCAAAATAAAGAGAAGCTCAATAATTTAAGGTCTCAGTCCATGAACAAATTAAATTAGACTTACTAAGCCTCTTATTGTAGTTTGTAGTAAGATTGATTTGCAACCACTAGAGACTACTCTACAAGCTTGAAGAAGTGGTATATTTTGGCAAATGAATGGAAAGAAGATGATATTCCTGAGATCATGGATGGACACAATGTTGCAGAATTTATTGATCCAGATATCTTGCAGAGGCTTGGAGAACTGGAGAGGGAAGAAGGGCTTAGGATGGTGTAATACCCCAAAAATGGGCTATAGGTTCATTAACCTCTTATATTGACACATCAAACAAAATCAACATCAAAGTCCTAACCTAAGGCACATCGGCACATTATCGAATCTTAATTGATTATCCTAAATTCTACAATGGGGAGTATTCTTTATTCCTATTTATCCTAATTATCTTTAATTTAATGATTATTTGGTGATAAATCTTATTTATCCTAAAGTTTGATTAATTGAATATTCTAAATATTTAATTAATTAGATTTAATATTGCCACTCAATTATTTAATTGAATTTAATTATATTTATTCCTAAATTCTATTATTTAATTCTGACAATAAATCATTTATCCTATGACTAATTGATTAAGTCCTTATTTAATTAATTAAAGTCAAATGTCAAATTTAATAATATAGTTTTTGAATAAAAGTTTGATTTAATAATTTATTAACCCATAAATCAATTGTTTTATTTTTAAATCAGTTAAGTTGAGGATAAAACACTTTATTTATTTAATTGATTTATAATTAATTATGCACATCTAAAAAAATAGTTAAGCTTTAAATCAGAAAATCAATTCAAGTTTTAAAAATAAGCTCAACTCTTTTTGAGTTAAAAGCTGATCTCAACTTCTGATTTAAATTAAAAAGTTGATTTGCATGATTTTGTGAATTAATCTATCTCTAAATTCTTGATAACTCAAAAATCAACCTGAGTTTATCAAGTGTGATTTATGGCTTTTTCCATGGATCCCCAAAGCCCTGGATTTCTATAAAAACAAGGCTCGGCTCTTCATAATTCATGTCACAAGTTTGTGTACTTACTCTGCCAAAATCAATCCACGAATTTGCACAATCATGCTGCCGAATTGATATCTGAAGAATTGAAGCTTCTTGCAAATCAACAACTTTTGTGAGATCAATCTTGTTTCCAATTCATTCTAGTTTCATACGAGTTTCAGTGCTAGGTTTTAATTGTCATTTCACTTTTTCAGGTGGTTTTCCATATTTGGACTAACAGCTAACATTAACAATTGAAATTTGTTGTTTCTGATTGATTTCTACTGATTTTGATTGGGAAAAGTGTGAGAGTTTCTAAAAATAGGTAAAAATCTACTAAGCGTGTTACGAGGAATTCAGGTAATCTTCTCAGCTGATAACATTTTGACTTGGACTAAAATGAACATCTCACGTGTCTGGCTTGTGTGACCTTTTATTGCTTTCATATCACAGATTTCATTTTGGGCTACTAAAAATGAACATAGATTTTCTTTTCAGCATCTTTGTTACACATAGTAAATAGGCCCTATGAACACTATTTGTGGTTCTTGAGAGAGTGGGTTTCCAGCAAAACTCTTCTCAATGAAGGAACCCTTGTAGGTAGGGAGGATACTGAGAGTGTCTCACGTTCTACTAGATTTGTGTGTCTTCAACTTTTGATTGATACATTCTCTCTCTGGAGGGGTTGATAGATCATAAGCAGTTGATGTCATAGATCTTTGTGAGATAATCTTGGTCTTAGCATGTCGGATTAATCTGTTTGCTTTGTTTTGGTTAAAAGTGAAAAGGCTAGAGGACTATGCTCTACTCCCTTTTTGGGTAGTATCAGAAACTCAAATCCTTGAATCTAGAACCAATCTCCATGTGGTATCTTTTGTGAGTCACCTTTAGAGAGGGTTAACCATAGTGGACATTCTCTTAATTGGGTCAACCACATTGACAGAACCTCAAGCGGTAATAGCCATTTTCTCTGTGGTAGCAACAACCACTATATAAATGTCCTTGTGGAGGAAATCTTCACAGGTGTGGTCTCTTGTTGGGCTGTCAGATCTCCCTAGTAGCTCCTGATTGATTAATTTCTCAGATTGTGTCAAAACCCCAATGCACCTGGATTGGAGTTCATCCTCTTGAGATCACAAAAGTTGTAGATTTAGACCATTACTACAAACCCTAATGAGGCCAAATTTTCATTTTCTAGGAATATGTGCATTATTACAAAACTTTTTGGAACATACACTATTAGCACTCCTAGGGATTAGCACATTCAGTCACTTGGTTGTTCATGTATAGGGTTTCTTTGTCCCCTATTCATTATTTTTAGACGTGCTTGAAATCACTTGCTTGCTATTTTGCATGCCTATTTATCTATCTGGTTACTAAAAATGAACAAATCTGATACAATCTTAAAATCTAGACAGTGAAATTTGCAAACAATCTAAAACTGAAAACCTAAAAAAAATTGCAAAATCTGATGTCTAACACCTTTCTGTAGTCAAAAGTCATCTCCTAAAGTTAGAAAGTCATACGACTTTTGGCTATTGTCATTTTAGAACCCCCAAATTGTCGTATGGTAGCTGGTATATTGTTGTACGAGTAAATCTGCTAGTCAATTCAAAAAAGTCAAAAACCCTGCTATCAACTGTCGTACGAGTGTTGTAATAGTCGTAAGAATTTTTCAATTATCATTTCATACTATACCCACTATCGTACGAGCCTGTAGAAAGTCGTTTGAGAAATTTTGAAAAATTGCCAGAAAGTTGTCAGAATTGCTAGATACCCAGCTTTTTTAGCCTAATTCCAGAATCTATCAAACAAATCACTGTGTCAGGAACATAGCAGAAACTACTAAGAATCTAATCATTTTCCTAAAGTGGCCTTTTGAATCCGATTCAGCCTTCTGTTTAATCGATTTGAGTCTTTTTCATCTTGTGTCAGAACCTTGTCATAACTATCAATCTTCAATCAATCTTCAAAATGGCTAAGTGTCATGAAATCGTGTCCGCTATCTTTTGGGCTTCTACCCATACATCCAAGGCACATTATCCTTCATCTAAGTCCAATCTAAGCTTCAATCAATCAAACCTTGACAAGGTTGCGTCATCTGATCTTCTTGAATCAATTCATTCTACAGTTGTCTCCATCGTATTCTTTTTCTTCACCCAAGGTTAATGGTGGAAACTAGAGCTTCCTCACACAAGAAATTAGGAGAAACATCTCATACCTTACCTTTGACTCATATCCAGGGTCCAACTCTTGACCAACTCTACAATTCTGGTCTTTACGAAGACAACATTCTTGGCAACTTTTGATTAAAAACTGGTTACATACCTCCACCATCAACTCATAGAGATAATCAACAAACTCCTCCTTGATCTATCCTAGGGAGTCCTAAAACTCCTACCATGTCTCAAGCAAGGACAAACCATGGCTCTCAAAGAGCTCAATCTCAACATGGTGCAAATCAGGAACCCACACCTGAAGAAATTGCCCAATATCAAAACAATGATAAATTCAAAAGAATGATGAAGCATTTCTTGAAAGAAGATAGAGAAACATACTTTTTAGAGTTAGCTCATCAAGGAGCTAAACTTCCTCCCAAATTTAATGTTGAAGATATCATTACGCATGAGGGAGAAACTCCACTCATAGCTATGATGAAACAAATGCATGCCATGCAAGTCAAACTTAATAAAATTGAGAAAGAAAAGGAACCCAAGGAGTTCTCCATGGAGGCCCTATGTCCTTTTCCATTTGACAAAGACTTGTACATGCCACCATTCCTAAAAAGAGTGGAGATGCCTAAATATGATAAGTATGATGGACACTCTGATCCTCAAGATCATGTCAGAGAATTCTGTACACAATCTATGGAGTTCATGCACGAACCAACCTATCTGATGTGTCTCTTTCCTTGATCCCTAGGGGGAGCAGCCATTCATTGGTTCTCTAGATTGCCTTCTACTATCAAAAATTTTGAGGAGTTGATTAAATTGTTCTATCAGCAATACTCCTACAATATTCAACATCCGGTCACCATGATCGACATCTGCAATCTCAAACAATATCCAAGAGAACCATTCCTGATATTTCTCAAAAGATGGAGGAAAAAGTTTTCTCTATATGCTAGGCCTATTCCAGAAACTGAGAAACTTGAAATCTTCATCAATAATCTTGTCCCAAAGATCAACTACCCTTTACAAATGCAAGATCATACATTTTTTGATAAGATGGTAGACAATGCGATCAAAATTGAAAAAGTGCTTGTGAAAAAAGGAGACATCACACTTCAAAAGGACAAGTACGAATTGGGATCCAGTTCTAAAGACAAGAACAAAAATAGGAACAAGAATAAAGGCATCATCATAGATGGCATTGTTCATACTATCTATGCCCCATCAAAGGCACTAGATTTCAATCTAACCATTGGTACCCAAGCTATCAAAGCTTCAGAACAAAAGGTATCTGAACCATCTCAAAAGAAGCCAGAATACAAATCTTGGTTCACTGACAATAAACAAAAGTTCACTCCTCTTGGAGAATCTTTGGAATCAGCTATGAGAACTCTACTGGCTAATAACATCATCTCTTTTCCTAAGATCCAACAATCTGATCCTGACCCTAAGCCAAAATGGTGGAGAGAAAATGAATTATGTGATTTCCATCGGGGTAAAGGTCACAAAACTAATAACTGCTTGCGCTTGAAACATACTATTCAAGATAAAATTGATAATGGAGACATCACGATTGACAATCATAAGAGCAATAATGATCATATAGCATTCACAGAACCATTTCAGAAACATGGTCAAGAAGTTTCATCTTCTTAGCCTAATATGGGGGCAAAGGTCAATTATGCTTACCTTGGAAATAATGTTGTTATCAATATGGTTGAGCCCTGTCTCTCTAAGCGTTGCAATGTCATCACAATTGTAAGAAGAGATAGAGATTATCCTTCAACTAATGCAGTTACTCGATCACAAGCTCAGGCACATCTGAGAGAACAAATCCTAGATTCATCAAATGTCCCTAAGATACCCTTTAATCTTTCTTCCGCTTCCAAACAAAAGGTTGCTTCTAAATCTTCCAATCCTAAAGATATGAGGCCAACATCTTATAGCATTGTTCAACAACTCCAACACACTAATGCAAAAATCTCCATATTTGAGTTGCTTCGAATATCTCCATCTCATAGAGCTATTCTAGACAAAGCTTTGCTTGGATCCAATGTTCCTGACGACCTTGATTTAGATAGGTTCCAAACTATGGTTGGACATCTTACGTCTCTGCAATATATCTCCTTTTCAGAGGAAGATGACAACTCCTTGAGTCACCCACATAACCAGCCCTTGCATATAGAAGTCTTGATATAGAACCATAGAGTCAAACATGTGTTGATAGATGGGGGCACTAGCCTAAACATTTGTTCTTACAGCTTGATCACACAATTGGGATTTTCAGAATTGGCTATTGATCCTAGAAAGAAAATAACTATAAAAGCCTGTGATGAACAAGAAAGATCTTCTAAAGGCACTATTGTCTTACCTATCAAAGCAAGTCTGGTTATCAGGGATACTATATGTCAAGTTCTTGATCTACCTTTGGCTTACAACATTCTTCTAGGGAGACCATGGATACATGAAATGAAAGCTATCCCTTCTACATTCTACCAATGTTTGAAATTTCCTTATGAAGGAGTAGAGGTCACTATTCCAGCGGACATATCCACCACTTGCAATACATTGAAGGAAAGTGTGGATAAACTTGTGCCTAATAACAAAGAGTCTTCCATTAAGTCAACAAAAGAAGCATCCACATCTCAAATGGAAGACATTGCAAAAGAGGTCAATATCAAAGAAAATGGTATGGGAGAATATACTATAGAGCCATTCTTATCTTTGACATCTCTCCCTATCTCACCTAAGTCTTATGGACAGTCTTTAAAATAGTCTAAACCAAACTCTAAAGAACCTCTTGGGGCATATAAAAGAAATTTTGTGGCAGAACAAGTCTCCAAGCAATAATTTGAAGAAGATGAAGCTGTGCTTGCATGGCTATACAAGGATGAACCTAAATCTCAAGTTGTTCAAACTACTGACTCTACAGTATCCAAAATTCCTTCTAAATCATATGGCCCAGGGGGTAAATTGATAGCTAAAATGGGATATCTAGGTAAAGGACCTCTAGGAATTAGAGGAAAAGATCTTATGACACCTCTTTCACATACTGGTAGGGAAAATAAAGATACTATTGACTTAGGCTTTAAAAAGAAACCCTTCCACCTCAAAGGTAATTGTTAACATGTCATAGAGCAGATCGCACTAGGAGAACCCCTCCTTTATAAGGAAGAAATTGAACCATCAGATAGTGATTTAGATAGCTCAGAACTTATTCCTTATGAATGTTTTCCTAAGGAAATCAAAGACCTTCTTGATACGGAAGATGATCCAATCAAAAGAATCAATGTAGTAGAAACACAAGAACCTACTATAGAGAAAGAGATAGTTGCACCACAAGAACCAGTTGATCTCAAAGACAATCAAATAGACAAAGAGGAAGGTGGTAGTTATTCTAAGATAGATTCTCATGAGTATGAATTCAAATCAGAAACTGAGGGTAACCCTTTTTGGGGTATTCATCCTGACTTTACTCATGTTCTTAGATTTCCTAGAGGCATAGATGAAGAATCTAATGACTATGAATGGGGAGCCATTCTAGAGGAAGATGAGCTTATTAAAGAGAAACATGTTGTGTTAGGAATGAATGCAAAGTGTTTTGGCAATCATTCTATAGCAGTTGTTGTTGCATTCATGACTTGGATTGTCATTGATGTCAACACAGTGATATTCTGGATATTAGCATGAAAGCAGGTATAGTTTTGTTTTGCGCACATGTTGTATTGTAGATTGTCTTTTGTGTAGTTTATGGTATGTTCTTTGGTGTGTTATTAACCTATGGTTAATAGTGCAAAAATAAATTCATTCATTTGTAAGAGTTATAAGCATTTTGGTGAAAGCAGTGTTTAGACAGTGTTTCTGTGTAGCGATGTTTGGAAATCGGAGGATATCTCTTAGCTGGGATGGAATCTGATTTTGAACAGTTAAAGGGATGTTGGAGACTCATTAATGATGATGTGGTTCATAGCACAAACTTCGAGGACATGTTTGGAGAAAGTTACAGTAACTGGAAGCCGACAGTTTTATGTGAATTCTGTGTGTAGCGTGTAGAATTTATTATTTTGTATTTGTGGACTAACTCATTTGTAATTATTTGAGTTTGGTATATAAGAAGGAATTTTTTTCTTATTGTAATGTGTACTATGAAGATTGTGATGCGAATATATGCATGAAGTGAAGAAAAGAGCTAATTCAGTGATGAAGGAAGACTTGTGAGTACAGAGATCTGGAATTGTGATCTTGTGTAGTAGAGAGTGCAATTTTGGCATAGTGTGAAGGAGTAATATATTTCATATTATTTTGTTGAATAATTCTAAGATCTTTTGGACAGTGTGTTTAGAGATCTTGCCTTGAAGCTGTTTGGGCAGTGGGTCCTTCTGTCTTCCATAAACTCTTAACCGGGTTAGAATCTTTTAACAGGGATTCAAAATCTCCTAACAGGGATTCATATGTACTGAACGTATTTCATAAGACTCCTAATAGGTCCATCCTCTAACAAGGAACTTTCATATTAGTGCATCATTTTGTGGGCATCATTCCCACCGGGGTTTACTCTTTTCAAGAGGTTCCCTAGTTAACATATCTTGTGTTATTGTGCAATTGTGTATGATTATCTTTCTATGGTTGATCAATACATTGATTATATTATTTAAAGCTATTGAATGGATAAATTATCTAATAACTAATTCACCCCCCCCCCCTCTCAGTTATCTTGGGGATCTTTACTTTCTAACATGTTGATGTTATTCACCAATATGCACTTAAACCCAATGTAAGTCTAGAGTGAAATAATGAACTTATCGAGTCTGATCCACTGATGGCTGAAGTGGACTATCCCAATGACATTGAGCCTATTCAAAAATTGAATGTCTTAAGTTGTAATATCACCTTTGAACTCAAGCATTGGGTTAGGACTAATGATGACAAATCCATATCCATAAACACTATCTCCCAATCTTTCCCCATTTTGACAATCCAACATCCTGATCTTCTAGACCAAACTTCCACAAATCTGAGCCATGGTATTTATACCTTCCCAAATGACTATGCCCTTGCTTGCTACCTCAATGTAGTTGAACCTATGAGGACTTCTATCAGTGAACCGAGCATCAGCATGATGGAGTTAGACATCAAGTATCTTAGTCAAAAGAATAAAAATAAAAATAAAAATAAAAGGAGTTCTGAGGGAGAACACCACTTTGTGGCAGTCTCAAAACCTACAAAAGTAAAAATAAAAGACGTATCCAAAGGTGAAAACCTCTCTGAGGTGCCTAAGGATGAGATATTTGATGTCCTTTCAAGTCATTTATAGGACAGATTTCCAGTTCTAATTGAGCTCACTCAATCCATCAACTTGGGAACAATAGAAGAACCACAGTTGATTCATGTAGCACAATCCTTATCAAAAGAGGAAAAGAAAAAATTTACAACATTCTTAACAGAGAAAAAGATCAACTTTGCATGGAAATATTTAGATATGCCAGGGTTGGATCCTGATCTTATAATGCACCATTTATCTATAGCTCCAAATGTCAAACCTGTTAATCAAAAATTAAGAAAGATGCATCCACATGTTGCACTCTTGGTAAAAGATGAATTACAGAAAATACTAAAAGCCGGATTCATCTAAGTTATTGATTATGCAGAATGGATCTCTAATATTGTACCTATTTCAAAACTAGATAAATCAATCAGAGTGTGCATAGACTTTAGAGATGTGAACAAAGCATGCCCTAAAGATGATTTTCCACTACCTAACATTGATATGATAGTGGACATGACTGCGGGTTTCAAGATGTATTCCTTAATGGATGGCTTTTCTGGATATAATCAAATAAAAATTGCTCTAGAGGATCAAGAGAAAACTCCTTTCACATGTGCATGGGGCACCTTATGTTGGAATGTCATGCCATTTGGGCTTAAAAATGCTGGTGCTACATATCAGAGAGCCATGACTTCTATCTTTTATGAAATGATGCATAGGACTATGGAGCATTATGTTGATAATACTTTAGCAAAATCTATGATTAGAGATGAACATCTAAATGACTTGAGCAAGATACTAGACACAATGGAAAAATTTAGTCTCAGACTAAATCCTAAGAAGTGTGCTTTTGGTGTCACTTCTGGAAAACTCTTAGGATACGTAGTCTCAAAGAAAAGCATTGAAGTTGATCTAGCTAAAGTAAAAGCCATAATGGAGATGCAAACCCTGAAGAATATCAGTCAGATGAGAACATTGCAAGGGAGAGTTCAATCTATCAGAAGATTCATGTCATAGCTTGCAGACATATCACAACCTTTTACAAAAATATTACATAAAGGTGTGACCTTTGCATGGAATGAAGAATGTGAGAGGAAATTTGACCATATCAAATAATATCTATCAAATCCTCCTATCTTGATGCCTCCCATTCAAGGGAAGCCTTTGATCTTATATGTCTCTGCTACAGATACATCACTGGGGGCATTGCTAGCACAGCATGATGATGATAAAAAGGAAAGAGCTATTTACTATATCAGTAGAACATTGGTTGCATATGAGAAGAACTATTCAATGATTATGAAGGCTTGTCTAGCTGTGATCTTTGCATCATAGAAACTGAGACACTACATGTTAGCTCATACCACTCAATTGGTAGCTAAGATTGATCCACTAAATTACCTACTCAGCAAAGCTGCTCTCACGGGTAGATTATCCAAATGGGTCATGCTCTTAAGTGAATTTGACATTGAATATGTGGAAAGAAAAGCTATTAAAGTTCAAGTTATTGCTGATCAATTAGCAGATGCACCTTTGTTTGATGACACACCTATGCAAATGGAATTTCCAGATTCCTCTATCATGAATCTTTCTTCTAGAGAATGGCAGTTGTTCTTTGATGGCTCCTATACACAGAATGGATCTAGAGCGGGCATCTTATTTATCACTCCTCAAGGATACTCCATACCTAAGGCATTTAGAATCAAATTTCCTTGTACAAACAATATTGCTGAATATGAAGCCCTTTTGAATGGTATGAAATTAGCAATTGAGTGGAGAGTAACAGAACTACACATTCATGGAGACTCACAACTTGTTATCCACCAAGTCAATAATGCGTACCAAACTAAAGATGAAAAGCTCATTCCTTATAAGAGAATGGTAGATGATCTAAAGAAGTATTTCATATCTATCACATTTGAGCAAATACCTAGAACAGAGAATAAGGCTGTCAATGCAATGGCAACATTATCTACTTTATTACAGCAGCCTGAACATGAGCTATGCTACGAGTTCCTGGTGGAAGCACTATCTTATCCTGCATATGATTCCCCTAAAGCCCACATGATCTACATTGTTGTTGGTCATGATTCATCTAGATACAAAAACCTTTTTTCCTATCTCCAAGACCAAATCATTCCCGAAACCTTCAACTGACATGAAAAGAGATACCTTATCTGTAATGCCTCCTGATATGTCATCATTGGTCATGATCTTTACAAATGAGGCCTAGATGGTACACTACTTAGATGTTTAGAATGAGAAGAGTCTCAACGTGTGTTAGAGGAAGTCCATGATGGTATTTGTGGGTCACACTCGAACAGTTCAACACTAGCTCAAAAAATTATTAGGGTTGGGTACTATTGGCCTGAAATGGAGAAAGAAGCTATCAAGTTTGCTAAGAACTATCAAAAGTTCCAAGTACATGGAAACTTAATTCATGCTCTAGGGAGAGATCTAATTCCCTTCACTACACAATGGCCTTTTCATCAACGGGCCTTTGATCTTATAGGAGCTATACATCCTCATTCTTCTAATGGACATACCCATATAATCATAGCTACAAATTATTTTACAAAATGGGTAGAAGCAGTCCCTTTGACACAAGCAACTGAAAAATAGATATCTATGTTCATCTTGAACTATATCATATGTAGATATGGGATCCCACATTCTATAATCATAGATAATGGTGGACAATTCAAAAATAAAGACCTAGATGATCTATGTGGTAAATTCAAGATTACACAACATTGGTCTTCTATCTACTATCCTCAAGGGAATGGATAAGAAGAGGCTTCAAATAAAAATTTGTTGAAAATATTTCACCGAACAGTTAATAAAATAGGAAGAGACTGGCATCTCATGATCAATCCAGCTCTCTGGGCCTATAGAACAAGCATCAGAATGCCTACTGGGGCTACACATTTCACTTTAGTTTATGGGTCTGAAGTGGTACTACCTATTGAGGTTGAAATACCATTACTAAGAATCAGAATGCATGGTCTAGTAACTGATGATGACTATAGAGTGTCTAGGTTGCAAGAGCTTGAACTACTAGATAAGCGCAGACAAGCAGCGTATGATCATGTCAAAGTATATCAAAAAAGAATTTCTAGAGGCTACAACAAGAAAGTCAAACATAGAGAATTTCAGGTTGGCGATCTAGTCTTGAGAGAGAATCCTAAAAATCAATCACATAGAGAATACAAGGGGAAGTTTGAACCCAACTGGTTGGGTCCCTTTGTAATCACTGCTACTTTTGGCTCTAGTGCCTATCAACTCTCAATGACTAAAGAAGAACAGCTCTGAGAACCAATCAATGTTCTCCATCTGAAGAAATTCTACGCCTAAGGCATTCAATCTATGGTAAAATGTCCTAAAAAAATCTTTAAAATTGGAAAAAGTCCTGAAAAAATGAACATCTTGGTGAAAACCTAGTAATAGGCACCTTGGTGATTCACAAAAAAAGTAAAAAATATCAAAAGTACAAAAAAATTGAAAAAATGAAAAATACAAAAAAATGAGAAAAAGAAAAAGTGCCTTGGTGAAAACCTGGAAACAGGTGCCTTGGTAGCAAAAATAGAATCTCTGCCAAGATGGTGAAAACTCGGCAAATGGGTGCCACTTGTTTCAAAACGCTCCATCTATCAGCGCAATCTTGGTCTTTCCCAGCTTTCAATCTTGCTTTAGTTTGTACATATTTCCTGGTTTGTTCCTACTTTCCAGTTTTCAATAAGTCAGTTTGTACACCAATCAGCTAAAGCGTTTGTATCCTATCAATGTTCAAACTTGGGGGCAATCAATGTCATATCCTATGGCCTCCAATGTATCTTTAGACATGTCATATCCAGTTAGAGTCCTTTGAAGCTTAATTTGAGTCAATCAGTCTATCTCGTCTCCAGAAAGGATTTTGCATCTACAACAACACAATCAAACATAAACATCAACACAAAACAATCTATGCTTTCACATGCTTTTATCTCCTTGTATGCTTACTGATTCACATTGAAATTTTTGCATATTTTGTCCTTTCGAGCTCTTCGATGATGTCCTTTATAGGATTTAGAGAGTGATGACTGGGGGCATAATCTTTTATTTATTTTTTGCTTGTATGTGAAAATCTAACAACTTTGGAAATTCTGGATTGAAATGGTGTCTGGCTGTAAGAGCCTCTAGCTCGAATTGGATGGCCATGTGTACCTTGACCATTGATACCCAAAAAATTCAAGGAAGTTTGATCTAACTATTGTCTTTTTTTAGTATGTTCTTTCTCCTATTGTGAAATGCGATCTTACCTAAGGATGTGAACGATAAAGGGTCACTACGGGTACTTCACATTGGATTTAGAATGATCTCTTGACTGCTTGATTTGTTTGAATGAAAGGCGTAGTCAGGTCATCACGACATTTATATTTTGATGCTTATACAAATTTCTATATCAAAATGGACATGATATTCGGGTCATCCTGGCGTTTGTGCCTTGGTGCTTATATCTAATCCAACATTCCGAAAATAAAATCAATATTCATATGTCCATGGTTGCCTAACCAGTGGGTGTTGTATTGATTCTTGAGAATACAAATCAATATTCATATGTCTATGGTTTCATAACTAGTGGGCATTGTATTTATTTATCTGGTTACCTAAAAATTCAATGATGAGAATGATTGACACATGATCAATGACTAGGTCCTACATCTTAGGTTGCATTTTTACTTTGCATGTTTGCATGATCTCACAATGGCTAAATGAACTTCAATGCTTAAACAATTCTTCAATTGTCTCTTCAAATCTAATTAGACCTGAAACCTAATTCGAAGGTCTCTTCATAGAATCGCAAGCAGTCTTCCTCCTGGGTTAAACATCCTTTTTGACATAAGACTGAGTACTTGTCTTCATCAATACCTGCAAAGCATATCATCTATATCATTGCATTTACATATCATAATCATCTGTTGCATTACAATTCATCCATGTGCATAAACATAAATCATACATACATCTTTCCATAATCAAATACATTTGCATAACATCCATACATATGAAAGAAATCATTGCATTGCATTGATCCATACATACATTCTACACTACTCATAGCATAAACATCACATGATATCATCATAAATCAAAAACATATCATAAGAGCTGAATCTCACATGAAGGTTCCTCCAACGAAATAGCAAGTAGAATTTTTTTTCGGGATCAAAATCAAAATCTGAGATCATTTACTATGTCAAAATCGTGATTTAAATTTTTCGGACCCAAGATGGTCTGCTACTTGCATCATCAACCTTCAATCATCACAGAAATCTAGTATTCAACTTAACTGATTATCTTACATCAAACTATCAAAATTTCAACTCGGTCAACTATGGTCAACTCATGGTTTAACCTAGTCAAACTTGGTCTTCTAGACCTCCAAAAGATGCAGAATGCCTTCTCGGAATTTTCTTGTCAGATTTCAATTTTCATCCCGAAGGGGGCATGGTATTGCACATCATTCAAAGTCTGTAATCTAATTTGAAATCATATCTTTCCTCAGTAATCGAGACAACAACCACGTCTAGTTGTTGATTCATCAAAATACCTCATCGCTCGGGGCAAATCAGTCATCGCTTGGGGCATATCAGATTCAACAAGATCCATATCAATTTGGTATTCTTTTAATCTTGTAAACTATATCATTTTTTCGTAACCATCGGTTCATTAGTGTTATTTCCTTAGTTCTTCATAACTGAAGGGTTCAGATGTGATACCAATGTGATTCTTATCGACAATCAGGTCTGGAATCGGTCACTCACTTCTTCGCAATCATAAGGTTCAGAATCAGGCATTTTGACACTTCTTCGCAATCATCATTTCATTGTTGTTATAGTTAACATTATCTTTGGTCATTCAGGACCTAATATCTTCGAATCTCATATCACAGTTTCTGTCTCATATCAATTTCAATTTCAACATCAAACACAGACTGTCTTTGAACCACTGCGCTTCGCACAGTAATTCAAAGAGGGGAAAAATGTAATACCCCAAAAATGGGCTATAGGTTCATTAACCTCTTATATCAACACATCGAACGAAATCGACA
Organism: Chamaecyparis obtusa; assembly: GCA_027943335.1. NCBI lineage: Eukaryota > Viridiplantae > Streptophyta > Pinopsida > Cupressales > Cupressaceae > Chamaecyparis > Chamaecyparis obtusa. Next base: position 2,819,792 of record BSBK01001219.1, read on the forward strand.
TTAAAGTCCTAACCTAAGGCACATTGGCACATTATCGAATCTTAATTGATTATCCTAAATTTTGCATCGGGGAATATTCTTTATTCCTATTTATCCTAATTATCTTTAATTTAATGATTATTTGGTGATAAATCTTATTTATCCTAAAATTTGATTAATTGAATATTCTAAATATTTAATTAATTAGATTTAATACTGTCACTTAATTATTTAATTGAATTTAATTATATTTATTCCTAAATTATATTATTTAATTCTGACAATAAATCATTTATCCTATGACTAATTGCTTAAATCCTTATTTAATTAATTAAAGTCAAATGTCAAATTTAATAATATAGTTTTTGGATAAAAGTTTGATTTAATAATTGATTAACCCATAAATCAATTATTTTATTTTTAAATCAGTTAAGTTGAGGATAAATCACTTTATTTATTTAATTGATTTATAATTAATTATGCACATCTAAAAAAATAGTTAAGCTTTAAATCAAAAAATCAATTCAAGTTGTTTTAAAAATAAGCTCAACTCTTTTTGAGTTAAAAGTTGATCTCAACTTCTGATTTAAATTAAAAAGCTGATTTGCATGATTTTGTGAATTAATCTATCTCTAAATTCTTGATAACTCAAAAATCAACCTGAGTTTATCAAGAGTGATTTATGGCTTTTTCCATGCATCCCCAAAGCCTTGGATTTCTATAAAAACAAGGCTCAGCTCTTCATAATTCATCTCACAAGTTTGCGTACTTACTATGCCAAAATCAATCCATGAATTTGCACAATCATGCTAGCGAATTGATATCTAAAGAATTGAAGCTTCTTGCAAATCAAAAACTTTTGTGAGATTAATCTTGTTTCCAATTCATTCTAGTTTCATACCATTTAGCATATCATTTTTAGATTAATTTCATTGCATGTTAGTTTTTCATCTAGAATAGATTCCTATCAGTTTATTTCATCTTATTGCATAGACAATTCAAAAATATAGATTAATTTGCGTTCATCTCATATCTAGATTCTGCATTCAAATCCTTCATTTAGGTGTCATCAAGGTCACTGATCTTGGTCCAATCTGATAATATCATACTCGCACCTACTAGAAGGCAGTAAATCGCATGGTTAGATTAGTTTCCATTTCACCGCATGATTTGATTTCTTCTAACCTCTAATAATTTACTAAAGTGTTGTGTTTGCAGCTAGGTACAAAATTCACACACACAGATGATAGCTAAGGGTGATGAGGATTTCACAATAGTTCACAAACATAATTGTAGGCATCATGGTCACATTTTTTTGGAGACAATGTAATTGATTTGTATACCTAGATGAAGTGCAAATTCTGCACCTCTGATTCCAACTTGACACTGCGGGATGGAGAACAACTTGGAACCGGAGGTGCAGAACTTGCTCTCCATTGTCTGGGTAAACCACTCAACTACGTTGTCTCCAAAAAAATGTGACCATCATGCCTATAATTATGTTTCTCAACTGTTGTGCCCCATTTCCCCTTATGACCCTTTATGACTATTTACTATCCCTAAGAATACATCTTAGAGGTCTTAAAATGTTGTAAAGGGTCATAAGAGGCTCCTAGGAGGGGCCAGATGAGCTTCCACCTTCACGTGGTTGGCCTTGTTAAGTAGAGAATGTTAAACTATTTTTGAAACAAAGAGAAGCTCAATAATTTAAGGCCTCAGTACAAGCACTAGAATTGAGTTTCTTGGCACGGGCTGGGAAATTTTTGTATATCAACATGTGATAGAGTTTGGGCAAAAAACTCTATCGCATGTTGATATACAAAAATTTCCTAGCCGTGCCGAAAAACTCAATTCTAGTGCTTGTACTACATGACTGGTGCCAAAATAGGGCTCTCCCAATCACTGACTGTGACCCACTGACAACAAGCAACAGGACAAATGTGGACACCTAAAGACAAATATCAGATAGGGGAAAAGCACCTACAACAACAGAGGCAATAGCTGTAGATACAAATGAGGACATCACAAATCCCTAATATAATAAATACGGTGAAGAAAAAGAGTAATGCAGAATTTATACTATTTTGGAAGATGCAAATCCAACCAAGGAGATGCTAAAGAGGATAGATGAATTGATGGCACGAGCACGTCATTTTGAAGTAAGCAGTAATGAATCTTTAGTTATAACAAAAGTTCAATAAAGGTTTATATTTTATACTCTTTTATGTCATGAACTAAAATATGTATTTGTTCTTGTTACAGGATTTTTTGCTTGCTCAATTACCTGGTCATGGACATCGCCATGAGGCCAGTAGTAGCATCATACAAAATAATAATAATTTCTGCATTGACTCTTTTTAGTTTTTTCTTCACCGTATTTATTATATTAGGGATTTCTAGGATATCGTCATCTGTATCTAAAGCTATTGCCTCTATTGTTGCAGGTGCTTTTCCCCTATCCTGAACATCAAATTTTGACAAAAATATCAGTAAAACTATCATAATAGCTACATGAGCATTGTTTTAAGTAATTATCTATGAATGTCGTGTATTAATATTGAATTATATGTCATGTTAATGAATATTGTTATGTGTTAATGGGGGATTTAGATTGATGTTAGGGGGAGGGGGGGTGAGGCCAAATGAGATTCCACTTTCATGTGGTTGGCCTTGTTAAGTAGAGAATATTAAATTATTCTCGAAACCAAGTGAATGTGTCATTGTCAGGCAACTATCAAATAAAAAATTAGAAGGGCCAATAGTCAACTTCTCATTGTCATTGTCTAGCATGATTAGGCTTCATTTTGTGTAAGTATTCTCGTATTGAATGCATCAACTTGTCTTGGCCTAATGTGGATTATTTCATTGGTTTGTATTTTTGAGTAGGTGAAGTGTTAAATCAGTTCCTATCTTCTATTCTTAATTCATTCAAACTGCAGGAGGGCCTGACAGATATACTCAACATAGAATTGACTGCTAGTCTAGGCAATTGAACACACTGAGTCTTTGGCTTGAGAGAAAGAGTTGGGTAATGTTGTTTCTGGAGACTTGTGCAATTTTCCTCAGTGGCCTCTCTTTTTTTTAACATGTATTTTTATATATATGTAGTGTCCATGTTTTTTTTAATACAGATTCTATTTGTGTATATGCTAGTGTTATGGAACCTAAATAAACAATTATAAATGTAATAGATAATGTCTTCGATGAAGGAATTGATGTACCACATGTAAACCAAAATCCATGCTTAATGCCGTTTTGTGCAAAATGATTTTGTCTATTAGCATATCAGATTTTGTTACACCCTTCATGACTGTAATGCTTAAGTTAAGTATTGATGCAATTTTCTAAAGTAGCAAGTTCTATTGTCATTGTTTTTTTTCTAGTGGTTCTAAGGAGATTAAGAATTATCAAGGAAAGATATTGAAGTTGAAAGGAAATTTTTTTAAGAGGTTACAAATATTGAATCATCGATCAGGTATACTTTTTTTTAAGTAATCTCTACATAAATGGTTAAGTTTTCCTGAATTTTTAAAATAAGTCATAATTATTCAGTATCATATTCTTAGTTGCAAGTTGTAGGTCTTCATACCATAAATTTTAGAGTTCAACTCTTACATGGACAAAGTTGTAGGTTATATTGAACCATCTTTTATCTTTTTTGACTCTTTAGTTGTCAGAAAGATTAAATTCACATCCTAGTTGTCATTGTGTTTGGGACATAAAGCTTTATTTAACTAAATTAATTCTTTTAATATTGAGATAAAAAAGTACAAATAAAGCCTAGACTAGGGACTACATAGAAAACTATCATATCAAGAACTACTGAAATGGTGGTATCAAAGTTCCTTACAAGCAATCCACATATCAAAATCTAGTTGTAGGATTGAAAAAAAAGACAAGATAAAAAATTTCATAGGCCCATACAAGACACCAACCAAAATATAGACCATCAATTTATAGAACCCTTGCAAGATATCCCAAGGAATGACAAGTAGTGAAACCCAATTTAATGTAGCAAAACCATGCTCACATCAAGGCATAGATGCCAGGATGACTATAAGAACGGTTGTGTGAAAAAAAATAGTCAAGGATGATGCCTCAAATCTCCTAAGTGTTTCAAGGGAACACCAAGAGACACTTAAGAGGTTCAAGACCACACCCACAAGCAGAAAGCAAATAAAAACATGCCCCATGCCCCAAGTCCTCTAGCTATGCATCCCAGAGAGACTTATTAGACAAGGACACTTAATGAAAATCAATAACAGTCAGCAGACAAAGAAAATATCATGACATAGCTCAAGCATTAAGTTTTGTGTTTAAAAATTTAAGTGTGTTAACTGATACCGAGTTTCAAGGATAAGGATCGAATGCTTGCACAGAGGTAAGATCACATGACAAAACTGGGTAAGACCAAACTGATAAGTGTTGAAAAACACTCGATGCCAGGGGTTGTGTTGAAAAAAACAATTAGGGTGGTGTTCAAAAACACCATTTGTGAGGTGTCCTAAAGACTAATGCATCCAAGAGACCAAAGCTAACATAGTTATGCCCCCTAGACAAAGACAAAGAGCAATTCCAAACCAAGGCAACAAGGATAAGGCATGATGGAGAAAGGCTAAGTATCGAGGATGCATTCTAAGAAATAGGGGTGCAAAGGCCTCAAGTAGTGCCCGTTTCCAAGTTTTCACCACTTGGATTTTATTGCATTTTTATTTTTTATTTTTTCAAGACCTTTTATAAAAAAAATTTGTATTTTTTCTACCAAGGCGCTTGTTTCCAGGTTTTCACCAAGGCACTTTTTCTTCTTTTTTTTTGAATTTTTGAATTTTTTTTATTTTTTTGTATTTTTGGAATATATAATTTTTTTGGAGATTCATCAAAGCACCTATTGCTAGGTTTTCACTAAGATGATCATTTTTTCAAGACATTTTCTAATTTTTAGAATTTTTGACAATATATCATTTTTTAGATTTTTTCAAGATCAATTACTATGTACAAAGAATGCCCCCAGACAAAACAGGCATCATGGATAGAACTTCTTCAGGTGCAAGACATTGATAGGATCAGGGAGCTGCTCTCCCTCTTCTGTAGATAATAAATAAGCACTTGTCCCAAAAGCTGTTGTAATGACATAAGGTCCAAGCCAATTAGGTTCAAATTTTCTCTTTTGATCTCTATGTTGTTGGTTCTTAGGATTTTCACATAGGACAAGATCTGCCACTTGAAATTCTCTAGGGTGAACCTTTTCGTTGAAGGCCTTGGACATGCACTTTTGAGAAACCCTCATATGGTCAAATGATGCTTGACATTTCTCATCTAGAAGTTCTAACTCTTGAAGTCTCATGGCACGGTAGTCTTCTTCTGTAACTAGACCTTTGAGGGAAACTCTAAGTGAAGGAATCTCAACATCTAAAGGTAACACTACTTCAACACCATATGTAAGGGAAAAAGGAGCAGCCCCAGTAGGAGTACGAATACTTGTTCTATAAGTCCAAAAAGCTAAATTTATCTGTAAATGCCAATCTCTACTATTCTTAAAAACTATTCTATGTAGGCTTTTAAGAATGGTTTTGTTTGATGCCTCTGCTTGACCATTTCCTTGAGGGAAGTAAATGGAGGACCAATGTTGCTTAATCTTGAATTTCTTGCAGAGTTGTTTAAGGTCCTTATTTTTGAACTGGCCTCCGTTGTCAGTGATAATCTCAGAAGGCACTCCATATCGACAGATGATATTGTTCAGAATGAATAGAGAGACTATCTTGCCTGAGGCAACAGAAAATGGGACAACTTCTACCCATTTAGTGAAGTAATCAGTAGCAGTGATAATAAACTTGTGTCCACCTGATGAGTTGGGATGAATCTGCCCAACAAGATCAAAGGCCCAACGCTGAAATGGCTAATGAGATATAGAAGGAATGAGCTCCCTGTCTAGAGCATGTATCAGATTACCATGTTTTTGACACTTTTCACATGACTTTACAAAAGCTACTGCATCAATTTGCATTATAGGCCAATAGTACCCCACCCTAAGAAACCTTCGGGCCATGGCAAGACCATTGGAATGTCCCCCACAGATTCCATCATGAATGTCAACTAACGCTTGATCAGATTCTTCCTTTTCTAATCATCTAAGAAGTGTTCCATCTAGACCCCTCCTATACAAATCACCAGAGATAAGGGTATGGCGAGAGTCATTTCGAGTAAGGTTTCTGTGTTCAGATTGGTTAAAGGTTTCAGGAATAATGTCATCATGAAGGTATGAATAAATAGCACCATAATGGGATGACTCATGACCAACAAGGGTACAGATAACATGGCTTTCTTGGGGGTCGTAGATAGGGTAATGTAGCTCTTCCACTAGGAATTCAAATATGGATTCATGTTGCTCTAACTGAAGGAGTGAAGCAAGTGTAGCCATATCATTAGCTGCTATGTTTTCTACTCTAGGGATTTGCTGAAACGTGACAAATGTGAAATATTGTTTCAAGGAATCAACCATTTTCTTATAAGGTACCATTTTCTCATATTTTGTTTGATATTATTTATTGACTTGGTTGATTATTAGTTGTGAATCCCCATAGATGTGCAACTCCGTGATTCTCCATTCTATGACCATCTTAAGTCCATTTGTTAAAGCTTCATACTCAGCAATTTTGTTTGTACATGGGACCAATAACTTGTAAGACTTAGGAATCATGCACCCATTAGGAGAAACAAACAACACACCAGCTCATGAACCATTTTGCATAAAAGATCCATCAAAGAACATCTTCCACGTTCTTGTAGTCATATACATGAGGTTCTCATCTAGAAAGTCAACTTGAATAGGTGCACTATCTTGAATTGTGAAATCAGCCAATTGATCTGCTATTGCTTGTCCTTTGATTACTTTACGCTCAATATACTCTATGTCAAACTCAAAAAGGATCATCATCCATTTAGCAAGTCTTCCTGTGAGGGCAGCCTTACTAAGTAAATACTTGAGTGGATCAATCTTTGCTATGAGGTGTACTGTGTGTGCAAGCATGTAATGTTGCAAATTTTGGGAAGCAAACACTAGTGCAAGGAAAGCTTTCTCAATTCTAGTGTAGTTAACCTCATATGAAACAAGAGTAAAACTAATGTATTATATGGCTCTTTCTTTCCCATGTTCATCAATTTGATCTAGTAATGCCCCCAAGAAGATTCTATCACTGAAATGTATAAAATAAGTGGTTTTCCTGAGATAGGAGGCATTAAAATAGGAGGATTTGCTAAGTATTTCTTGATTTGGTCCATGCTCTTTTGACAATCCTCATTCCAGAAACATTTGACTCCCTTGTGTAAGTTCTTGTTGAAAGGTTGACCTCTATCTGCCAACTATGAAATGAACCTCCTTATGGATTGAAGATGTCCTTGAAGACTCCTAATTTGACTAATGTTTCTAGGAGATGACATATCTATGATTGCTTGGACTTTTTCAAGGTCTACCTCTATTCCTTTTGCTGAAATGATGAATCCTAGAAGTTTTCTCGAGGTGACACCAAATGCATACTTCTTAGGATTTAACCTTAATTGAAATTATTCCATGCGATCTATAATGACTTCTAAATCATCCAAGTGTGTGTCTTTTTTTGTAGACTTGGCCAAGGTGTCATCCACATAATCTTCCATGTTTTTATGCATCATATCATGAAAAATGGTTGTCATAGCTTGTTGATAGGTGGCTCTTGCATTTTTTAATCCAAAAGGCATAAAGTTCCAACAATAAGTACCCCATGCATAGGTGAATGCAGTCTTTTCTTGGTCTTCAAGAGCTATCTTGATTTGATTATATCCAAAAAAACCATCCATCAAGGAATAGATCTCATAACCCGCTGTCATGTCCACTATCATGTCTATATTGGGGAGGGGAAAATCATCCTTTGGGCATGCTCTATTGACATCTCTAAAATATGTGCAAATTTGAATTGACTTGTCATGTTTGGAAACTGGTACAATGTTTGATATCCATTCAACATAGTCAATAGCACTTATGAACCCTGCACCAACGAGTTTCTATAACTCTAATTTGACTAGAAGAGCTATGTGAGGGTGCATCTTTCTCAATTTTTGTTTGACTAGTTTTACACCCGAAGCTATGGACAAGTGATGCATGATAAGATTAGTGTCCAACCCTATCATATTTGAATAAGTCCATGCAAAATTGATCTTCTTTTTCTGTAAGAACTTTCTATAAGATTCTTTTTCTTGTGGTAGTAGGGACTGAGCCAAGTGTACTATCTGTGGAGCCTCATCTGTACCCAAATTGACTAGTTGTGTTGGCTCAACAAGCACTGAAGATCTGTCTTGAAAGAAACTAGGGAGATGATCAAGTACCTCATCCTTAGGCACCTTAGAGAGGTTTTCACCCTTGGATACGTCATTTATTTTTACTTTTTTTGGTTCTGACACTGCCACATAGTGGTTTTCGTCATCAGAACTCTTTTTCTTTTTTTCTTTTCTTTTTATTTTCTGACTAAGGTACTTGATGTCTGGCTCTGTCATGTTGGTAGTCAGTTCATTGGTGGAAGAGACTACAGGTTCAATGGCATTCAAGTAATAGGTTATCTCATAGTCATTTTGGAAAGTTAAGAGCTCAGGTTCTTGATAGCGTTGGGACCAATCAATGAGGTTAGAATGAGCAAGAGGTAATTCAATGACTCATTCAAGGTTATGAATGCAAATGATATCATCTCTGGTGACCAAAGAGTCAGAGTCCTTGAAGTATCCTTCTAAGCTACCCAAATCAAGATTCATCCTAACAAGAGAAGAATCATCCACTAAGGCAACATGTGGGTTCAAATCCTCTAATCCTACACATGACTTATCAGCTACCTCAAGTTGAGAACTTTAAGTGTGGATGACATAAATATCCATGTCAACTATGGAAGAATTAGAGAGAGAGTCTTATTCATACTCATGTGAATATGTTTCTGAATCTCGACTAGGGTGTTTACACCATGAAGGTTTGGGATGTCTTGATGTGGAAGCTCTAATGTCATCAAGGGTAACATCTCTCTCCATCAAATGAATAATATCTTTCATTGACATTCTCTAATAGGATCTTCTACATCTGATTAATCTTGTTCTAAGTTTTCATTTGTCGCATGAGCAACTAGATTAACTAAATCTTACCAAAGGAGATTGGTGGAAGGGACCCAATCTTCACACATATCTTGCTGATTTGTCAAATTAGGCATGTATTCCGGTTCATCCTCACTATCTAACTCATCAAGGATAGGAGCAATGTTCTTGTTATGATTCATAAATCCTAGGCCAACCATCTTCTTAGACCTGCATCCAAAAAGAGCATGATCAAGAGGTTCAGCTCTAGCATACAATCTATGACTAAGAGGGCCATGTCCAGGATAACCCATCTGCTTGACAAAAGTATACCCTCTTCCATAAGCTTTAGGAGAGGGAGAGAAGTTCTCATTGTGCATGTACTTCTCTTCTCTATAAATCCAGTCTTTAACAACCACCTCTTCTTTCTCATCTTGGATAGGCACTAAGGACTCTACAAATGTGCCAAATAAAGTCATAGTTGAAGAGGAAGGTCTCATTTCTTGTGAAGGTTTTCCATAAGACCTAGGTGAAACTGGAAGCTATGTGAGGGAGTTGAGTTGATACCCTCCCATGCAAAGGTCTACTGAATTAAGCTTGTCTTTACATTATGCTAAGGTCGCATTAAAATCTTCTACTTCTCTATTGAGGGGAACATGAGTACTTGCTGAAATTGAGTCAACAGATAAAGTGCTATCCCTAGGTATGCAAATATCTACTCCATTGTAGGGGAAATTAACACACTGATGATAGGTAGATGGCACTAATTGCATATCATGAATCCATTGTCTACCAAGTAAGATATTGTACACAAGGGGAACAACATAAAAAATTTGAAATAAAATACCCTTCTCAACATGGCCAATCCTAACAAGAAGGACGGCTAACCCCTTGGAACTTCTTTCTACCTCATCATAGGCTTTGATAGTGATATTCCTTCTGGTATCTATGAATTGTTCAGAATATCCCAACATATTCAAAAGACTCAAGGAACAAATATTAAGCCCAACACCCCCATCTATCAACATGCACCTAACATGGGTTTTATAGATCATGACTTCAATATGAAGGGCGAGATTGTGTGGGTGGCTCAAAGCTTTATCATCATCCTTCAAAAAGGTAAGGTAATGAGGGCTGGAAATATGATTAACCATGTTTTGGAATTGATCAATGTCTAGGTTTTTAGGGACATTCGCTGCGTGCAAAGCATCCTCAAGGACTTGTTTGTGTCTCGGGGACAACTCTAAGAGCTCAAAGATCAAAATCTGAGCTGGGGTTCTTTGTAACTGATCGACAAGATTATAACTCAACTTAGGATTAACTACTAGTTTTGAGGTGACATTCTTGGATGTCACTTGCTTTGGTTTACTGGGTTGACTTGAACTGGGTCCCCTAATGACAATGAGATCTTGACTTCAGGTGACAACATTGAGAGCTTGGGATGACATTCTAGAGTTAGGACCCCTTAGCACCACGATAGGATCTTTATCAAAGATATGAGGAGAGTTCATGTCTAGGTCATAACCATAGGGACCTTTATTTCTCATCATGTTGACATTTTCTTCTACAACTTCAAGCATGTTGACCACATTCTCCACAGCTATGTAATGGACCTTAGCCTTTCCATTCTTAGGTTTAGAGGTTTCCCCTTCTCATACTTGGGCAAAGGTTCTTTGAAAGCCTTCTTATCAGCATTGGTGTTCAATCCATCTATCTCAAGTTTTCCACTCTCAATGAGATCTTGGATAATATTTTTAATTTTCCAACAGTTTTCAATATCATGTCCAACACCATTATGAAACTTGCAGAAGGATTTTTCATCCCACCAATGTGGCTTAACATCAGGTATATGATGCTTTGCAGGGTCTTGAGGATGCACAAGGTTGTTAGCAATGAGTTTTTTCAAGACATCCTCATATGAATCACCAAGTTTAGAAAATTGATGTCTCTCTTTCTTAGGCTTATCTTGATATCTTGGCTTATGCTCTTGTTGGTTAGATGCATTGAGCTTCATGGCTTGAACAACACTAGTCAAGTGAAGAACAGCTTGATCCTTGGGTTGAGAAGAGTCCAAAACTCCATCATTGACCACTTGTTTGTTCCTATTCCAATGTGAGTTCTTTCCTTTATCCTTGTTAGAGTTTTTATTTTGACCATTGTTGTTGTTGTTGTTTCCATGTTTGGTCAGCATTCCTTGTTCTCTCAAAACATCCTCAATCCTACATGTGGTTTCAACCATGGTGTCAAAGGAATCAAAGACCATCTTCCTAACTTCATATCACATTTCGGGAACCAAGTTGCTAACAAGGATGTCAATCTTCTCATCTTCAGGAATGGTCCTAAAGTAGCGAGAGCATTATCGTCTCCACCTTTGCAAGAAAGTGACAAAGGATTCCCCTTGATTTTTCTTTAAGTTGCATAAGTCCAACATGGTGATAGATCTTGAAAGGTTGTATGCAAAGTGTTGGACAAATATATGGACAAGCTCTTTGAAAGTCTTAACAGGGGGAGTTATGTTGGTGAACCACTCGCTTGACCCTTAAGACTCCTTGGGAATAATCTCATAAGGTACAAATCATCTTGATGAAACTCAAAACTCATAATGTAGAATTGGTACACATGATCATGTGGATCTCCATTCCCATCATACTTGTCATATTGGGGGATCTCAACCTTTCTAGGAAAGTCTTTCATACTCACACATTTGTCAAAAGGATTGGGACAAATTGAATCAAGTGAGAATGAACTCTTGGGTGCCAACATCTTTTCCATCATACTCTTCATTTGTTTGATCTCTTCTTCTTGAGATGGACCTTGTTTCTTAATCTTTTTGTCCACATCAAAATTGTAGGGGACCCTAGCACCCTTGTTGATCAAACTCTCTAGGAACTTGTCTTTATTTTTCTCCAAGTATCTCTCCACATACTGTTGGAAGAGTGGTTCTTGTTGTATCTTCATGAAATATTGGGAGTTGAGATCAAGACTTGAGCTACTTCCCCCATATTGTGAACTATGGTGAGCACGTTGAGAAGGTTGTCTTGAGTTCCTAGGAGGTGTTTTTCTCCTATAATGATCATGTTGTGGAGCCCTTCTTCCTCTAGGGCTAGGAGATCGTGAAGGTGTTCTTGAATATCTTCCACTTCGTGGAGTCTTAGGAGGAATGGGTGGAGGAGAGTTGTTTCCACCACCAACACATATGTTGTTGTATTGATCATTAAGTTGTTGAGCCAAGAGTCTATCTTTCTCTTCTTGTGCGACACTCCTTTCTATTTCCAATAAGGCTTGTCTTTCTGACTCTAGGAGTCTAAATAACTCTTCCTTTGCAGCCTATTCATCTAGGAAGGGTTTCTTTTCATGCTCAATTCTCTTGAGTCTTTCACTGGTGTATCTTGAAGTTGTTTGGAGCGGTGAACTTGGTCTTGAATGCTTAAATAAGTCATTGGTATATGTTGCATTCACATGAGCATCATAAAGCTCTTCATCTTGATTGTCATGTTGTGATTGTTCTTCTTGATAGGATTTCTTCATTTCCCTTTCAACCCTTTGGTGAGCATCCAAATATCTAGTTGAGATAAGGGGTGAAATTGGTCAATTTTCATTAGAGGAACTGCCAAATAGAATGGTGTCTCTATGCCTTTCAAATATGTTGTCAAGACTTTTATCCCTTTCTTCCCTCTCTCTTCGAGTCATTGTGTAAATCATATCCATATCTGAATGAGAAGGTGCTAAGGGTGTGCTTAACTCACTAAGATTACTTTTTGGAATAAACCAAACTTCTGAGGTATTCCTAGGGGATTGATCAAAGACAGGCTCTTTTCCCTTACGTTTTTGGTGAGTTTGAACTAATGGTAATTGGTCAAAGAATACTTGAGGTTATTTTCCTTGATTTACTTCATATCTTGTCATAACTGACATGAAAGAAAAGGTACTAGGTGATAAGATGACACTAAGAAATGTTGGTACCAAACTAGGATAGTAAAAGCACTCAATTGTCCAAAAGAGAGGTGATAAGATAGAAATTTTGCAAAAGGCATAAACCAACACTGCCACAGAGGTGCCCAAAAAATGGGTGAATACCCTAACACATATGGATCAGGAGGATGATTTACCCAAGTTATATTGAATTTGAATTTTTATGGAAGTGAATGGACAAGAGATTACTAAAACTCTACAAGCATGTTATCAAAGGATCCAAAGGTTTATCTTCTCAACAAGGATGGTTTCTAACTTACCGACTCCAAGAAAGGTCACTTTTGAAATCAAAGATTACTAGTCCATGAGGTCAAGAAATAGGAACCCAAGGTGAAAACAAGCTTCCAACAGTGAGGTAAGTGACCTGATCGGACCTGGATCGACTGAGGAAAACTAGGAATGGCAGGATAGCAAATCAGGCAAGTTGTAAAAAGTTGGTGTTTCAACTCAGGAAATCAGTTTTTGTTCATTTTAAATGACCAACTAGATGCATCAATAGATTCTTATCATTGATTAAACACCTAAGACAACAATCAAAGGGTTCAAGCAAACAAATGTCTTCAAACAATGAGCAAGGGGAAAAGCAACCTTTCACATGAACAAGAATAGTGACATAGTATTCTACTCCCTAAAGATGCTATTTGTGTATGTTCTCAAAATGTTTTTCAGTCATGCACATAGTCCTAGCAAAGAAAAATTTGGTTTCACTATGGTTCGTAGTAATGGTCAACTGTGCAACTTTTGCAATCTCAAGAGGGCGAACTTCAATCCAGGCACACTGGGGTTTTGACACATTCCAAGAATTTAATCAATCAGAGATGCTGAAGAGATTTGACAACCCAACAAGAAACTACACCCATGGAGATTTCTTCCACAAGGACATTTATATAGTGGTTTTTTCTACCATGATGAAAATGACTATTACCGCTTGAGGTTCCATCCACATGGTTTACCCAACAAAGGGAGTGTCCACTATGGTTAACCCTCTCTGAAAAGGTGACTCACAAAAAGGACCACATGGGGACTTGGTTTAGATTCAAGGATCTGAGTTTCTGATACTACCCAAAAATGGAGTAGAGAATAATCCTCTAGCCTCTTCACTTCTATCAAACATATCAAGCAAATTCATTGACGCGCTAAGACTGAAAACACCTCACCAAGGTTCATGATGTCAACAACAATGTCTACCGAGCTCTCTAAGTGGGTCCAAGAGAGAACGTACCGATCAATGTTGAGGACTAAACCAAGTAAGACCGTGAGATAATAACAATATCCTCCCTACCTACAAGGGGTTCTATCATCAAGAAGAGCTTTGCAAGAAGCTCACTCTCTCAAGAACACCATAAATAGTGTTCATAGGGCCTAATTACTATGTGAAACATATATGCAAGAAAGTGAATCTATGTTCTTTTTAGGGCCCAAAATTGAAGTGTGATCTATGAAAGCAATAAACACTCAAGCCAAACACATGAGAGATTTATTTTATTCCCAAAATACAAATGTTATAGAGATGCAAAAAAATACCTCAAGTCCAAAGCAACATGCTTAGTAGATTTTTGTTGAGCTTTTTTTGTGCAAGCAAGCCACGAACTCTCCAACAAGCAAGCAAGATATGCAATGTATATCCAACTTATGCAAAACCTGGGGTTAGATCTAAAAAATCAATTTTTAGGAGAAATAATATTCAGAAAATAATCCAAATGACAACTCATATAAAACATTGAACCATGAAAAATAAGTGCATACTCATCACAAAATTTTATTTTTTTTGCATTTGACCTAGTCAACAAGATCTAATTTTTTTTATATGATTTTGGCCACAAAAATAGAAATAAAAAATAGAGACCCCTACTAAAAAATAGAGAGCTTTCTAAAAATGTAAAAATTTCATAAAAATCTCTTCATTTGTGCCCTAGAGACCCATTTTACCAAAATAGACCAGTTTTTGTACATCAACTATTTGAGCTATGATATTGCATTCAAATTCAAAACACAAAGAATGGACCCCCTATATAATCTAAAGAGCTTTCTGAAAATGTAAAATTTTTCAAAAAATATGCTAATTTGTGTGGAAAATTATTTTTTTATGAAAAATTAAAAAAAAATAATAAAAAATTCAAAATACCTCCCAAAATTCTAAATTTTTTTACGGAAGCTTCTCTAATATGTCACCAAACTACAAAAAACATTTCAGATGAAAAATCCAAGCCGTTTGGGAGATATGATCAAATCTTTGAAAATATAGGGTTTTAGTCTCCAAACAAATCTACACAAGGGGGTTAGCTCCAAAAATAACCAAAACAAGCATGTAAAGGTGGGTTGCCCCACGGTGGGTGCCAAAAAAATGTGTGCTAAAATGTTGACACACTTCTATGAGTCATTATATCTAAGATTGCTCAAGAATGAGGTCTCAAATGGTGACTCATAGCTCTCTATTCATGGAGTGCAAGGGTTTATGATGGAGGCCCTCATTTTAGACCTAGTTTGTGCCCATGCAAGTACACCATAAAATGAGAGATTCAAAGAGGAAAAGAAATAATGATAGTCTCCATGATCATCAAGTATGCATGCAAATGAAAATGGAAGCTATTCTATATGATAACAATGCATGAAAACAAACTATTTTATGAAAGGAAATATGAATCTAATTTAATATGCAAGTGCAATATTAATCTAAATAGATTTCCATGGACGCATGAGAGAAGAAGACAAGAAAAGAGAAGTTGCAATGTCCAAGCTCAAGTGCTCAAATTCTCCTCCAAAATCGTTCTCCAAACTTGCATAACAATAACATAAATTTTGATCTCTAAAATGTCCATGCCTAAATGAGAAGGAGAGGGCACCTTATAAAGGATTTTAGAAATGAATGGACGGTCAAGATTAAGAGGAAAAAAGAAATGAGCAATGGTGGAGATTAAATCTTGGTTGATCCATGTGCTCAAGATTCTCAAGAGGCAAAAAAATGGACCATTGGAGGCAGGGCCTGAGTCTGGGACTGCCTCATAGACATGGCGACCGTTCACAATAGGGTTTTAGGAACCAGAAGGCACACAATGGACGTGCTCCTTTCAGAAGACACAATGGTTTGGATTATAAGGGGACTAGATGGCCTTATCGCCCCTTTTTTCAAAAAAATTTCATTGAATCTCAGGCTGGGAGGTTCTCAGAGCGATCACGTTGGGAGCATTCTTCCAATGAGGATAGGTTTTTTGGGCATAGGAGCAATAGAAAAGGACTAGGAAGTCATCCAGTTAAATGCTTCACATCAACAACCCTAGGGGGTAATGTGGATTTCAGCCAAGTGGCTCAGAAATTTTGGAGACCAAAGATTGCGGTTAAACAAGACCAAATGAAGGATATGGATCCCATTGTTCTACATTGCACGGTGATAGGTGTGAACATCTCAAACCCTTCGGTGATGGAATCAGTAAGCTTCTTGCAAAACCATGCCTTTTTTCTTGAAATGGGGGGGAGTGTGGTTGGCAGTTGGAAAGGTTAAGGCTTGGTGTGATAAACAGTGGGGCTCTGTTAATGGTTTTAAAGTTTTAGAGAATGGGTTCATGATGGTTTTTGTTGACAGTGCCTCAGATAGAGACTGGATTTTGAATAGTGGACCTTATTTTTTAGATGGGAAGGGGTTTTTTCTTAAGAAATGGGAGAAAAACTTTGATCCAACAAAGGAGACTATCTTTACCTATCTGATTTGGGTTGGACTAAGAAGCCTCCCACAAGAATATTGGAATGAGGAGTCTTACAAATGTATAGGGGCAAAGTTGGGAACCTTTGTTAAAGTGGTAGAGATGGTGGATAAGATTTCCCTCCAGATGTTTCCAAGGATTTGTATTCTTTGGAATGCCAGTCACCCCCTACCGGAGATGTTAGAACTGATCACTCTGGATGGAAAATGGAAACAACCTCTTTCCTTTGAAGATTAACTTAAAGTTTGTGAGGTGTGCTTGAGCAATGAACATGATTCAAATGCTTGTGTGGTTTTGAATCATGGAAAAGTTAAAGATTCAATGGAGGGATGGTTATTCAATCGGGCGGTGTTGCTATCGGGAAAGCTTGAAGGGGAGCAGGAGAAATCTTGTAAGGACCTGATTGCAATGTCGGCGGCTTGGGAATGTGAGATTGTCCCTAGTTTTCAGCAAAGATCTTCTCCAATGTCATCTTTTATGCCCTTTGAGGATGATGTTTCTCCTTTTCCTGCTATGCCTCATCCTTTGTGTGATTTTTCTCATGCTAAAACACAAGAACCTATTTAGCTTTCTTTGGACGCTTTCTTTGACAAAGGGGTTACACCAGCTGAGCCCTCAGGTACTCCTTCTCCTCTTTCTGTTGAGGCTGAGATGCATTATGTGGAGGTGGGAAAGGAGAACTTATCAGAGTGTTTTGTGAATCAGGAGATAGATTTCCCAAATGATCTTGAGCACCTCTACACTTATGTCTTGAATCCAAACTCTCCAATGGAGAATGTCGTCAAAGATATCCAAATTTCCCCTATTCACAATCTAGATTTGCTTAATTATGAGCAAGATTGGAGTGATGATGGTCAGGACTCAGACATGGAAAATGAGATGGACCACATAGAGGAAGAGTATTTTTTGGGTCTAGGGGGGTAGTAGGGTTTTAATGTTAAACAGGCTCTCTCTCAAATGGATGCTTTAGGCTCTAAGGTCAAGGTGGGTGAACAAAAAAAGAAGGGTCACAAATCAAACAAGTCTTTTATTCAAATAGCTGGTAGTGCAGTGGGTCAAAGAAAATTGAGATCGGGAAGAGCATATGTCTCTTCTCGGAAGCAATGATGTTTCTTTCATGGAATTTTAGAGGCTGCAATGCCTCTGACAAGCCACGCTTGGTCAAGCCTAGGTTGGTAGAAAGTAAAGATCCCCAAGATAATTGAGAGGGGGGGGTGAATCAGTTATCAAATAATTTAACCATTCAACTGCTTTAAACAATATAATTAATGTATTAATTAACCATAGAAAGATAACCATACACAATTGCATAATAACACAAGATATGTTGACTAGGGAACCTCTTGAAAAGAGTAAACCCCAGTGGGAATGATGCCCACAAAATGATGCACTAATATGAAAGTTCCTTGTTAGAGGATGGACCCTGTTAGGAGTCTTATGAAATACATTCAGTACATATAAATCCCTGTTAGGAGATTTTGAATCCCTGTTAAAAGATTCTAACCCGGTTAAGAGTTTATGGAAGACAGAAGGACCCACTGCCCAAACAGCTTCAAGGCAAGATCTTTAAACCCACTGTCCAAAAGATCTTATAATTATTCAATAGAATAATATGAAATATATTACCTCCTTCACACTATGCCAAAACTGCACTCTCTGCTACACAAGATCACAATTCCAGATCTCTGTACTCACAAGTCTTCCTTCATCACTGAATTAGCTCTTTTCTTCACTTCATGCATATATTCACATCTCAACATTCATAGTACATATTGCAACAAGGAAAAAAATCCTTCTTATATACCAAACTCAAATAATTACAAATAAGTCGGTCCTCAATTACAAAATAATAAATTCTACATGCTACACACAAAATTTCACATAAAACTGTCAGCTTCCAGATACTGTAACTTTCTCCAAACATATCTTCAAAGTTTGCGTTGTGAACCACATCATCATTAATGAGTCTCCAACATCCCTTTAACTGCGCAAAATCAGATTCCATCCTAGCTAAGAGATATCCTCCGATTTCCAAAAATCACTTCACAGAAACACTGTCTAAACATTGCTTTCACCAAAATGCTCATAACTCTCACAAATGAATGAATTTATTTTTGCACTATTAACCATAGGTTAATAACACACCAAAGAACATACCATCAACTGTGCAAAATCTAATCTACAATACAACATGTGCACAAAAAAAAACTGTACCTACTTTCCTGCTAATATCCAGAATATCACTGTGTTGACATCAATGACAATCCAAGTCATGAATGCAACAACAACTGCTACAGAATGACTGCCAAAATACTTTTCATTCATTCCTAACATAGGTTGGATCAAGCAAGGCCAGACGTGGTTTTGTTTCAAGAAAAAAAGATTAAGCAGGACACTTTTTTTTGGTTTTAGCAAAAGTTTTAGAAGATGGCAGTGCTCTTGGGTTCTTATGGATGAAGCTTCGGGGGGTTTAGGGGTGCTTTGGAAGGAGGATTCTATTGAGCTTGTAGTTATGCAACAAAATCCTCACTGGAAATGGTGCAAGGTGAATTCAAAAAAACTTAGAGTTTCCTTTAATCTCATCAATGTGTATGGCCCTACTCAGGATCGTGAAAAGAGAAGGGTGTGGAGAGAGTTGTCGAATTTGTTAGGTGTGTTAATTGAGGAAATGGTTGTGTTAGGGGGAGATTTCAATTGTGTTATTTTCCCTATAGAGAAAAAGGGTGGCTGGGGTTGGCTTCTCCCAAGCTAGGAAGATTTTAATAAATTTGTGGTGGACAATGGCCTCTTTGATATTCCTTTTAAGAAAGGTGATTTCACATGGACGAACCAGAGATCGGGATTTGTTCATATTGCTGAAAAGTTGGATCATTTCCTAATGTCTAAGGATTGGTCAACTAGTAATTGGAATGTGGAGGTGGTTATTTTTCCCATTCATGGCTTGGATCACTTTCCTATAGCTTTGCATCTACGGGAAGAATCAACACCCGAAAGATGTCCTTTCAAATTTGAGGTGATGTGGCTTCGAGCGGAAGGTTTTACAGATCTAGTTAAACAATGGTGGATGCTAGCCCCTACCTTTGAAGGTAACTGTGCTTTCTCCTTTTTCAAAAGATTGCAATTTTTAAAAGAACAACTTAAAATTTGGAACCGGGTTCACTTTCAAAATCTTTTTTCCCAAAAGTTAAGATTGGAAGAGGCTCTCAAGGTTTTGAATGAGAAGATTATTACTGATGGAATGAGGGCTGAGGACTTTGAGGAAGAAAAATTTCTTAGCAAGGAGTATGCAGAGGTTCTTGCTAAGGAAGATATTTTCTAGAGACAAAAGTCAAGAGAAACATGGTTGGCCGATGGTGATTGCAATACTAAATTCTTCCATAACTCAGTAAAGGTGCGCAGAGCACACAATAGAATTTTCTCTATTATTGGCAGGGATGGTAATTTGGTGGAGGATCCTGGGGAGATTAATAAGGTAGCATTGGAGTTTTTTTACTGAACAGGGGCAGCGTCACCCATATCCACCTTTAGTGGTAGAGGAGATTCTGAACTGTATCCCAAGGGTTGTTTCAGAGGATTAGAATAAAATGTTGACTAAGACTGTGTCCTTAGTGGAGGTGAAATGTGCTTTATGGGGTCTTGGTAGGGATAAGGCGCCTGGTCCTGATGGCTTCCCGACCTTTTTTTTTCAAGCCTTTTGGGATCTGATGGCCAAAGATATTCTGGAGGTGGTGGAAGAGTCCCGTAAAGGTGGGTTTATTCTCAAGGACCTTAACAATACCTTTATCACCCTCATCCCTAAAAAAGATAAGGTGGTGTCCTTTGATGATCTCAGGTTGATTTCTCTTTGCAATACTATCTATAAGATTATTTCCAAACTTGTGGTCAATAGGCTGAAAAAGGTTCTCAATGCGGTGATCTCTACTAAATAGAGTGGCTTCTCTCCTGGGAATTCAATCTATGAAGGTGTCATTATTGCTCACGAGTTAATCCATTCTATAAGACTAAAAAAATTGGAGAAAATGATGGTGAAACTTGACATTAAGAGAGTGTATGGTGAGGTTGATAGGAAATTTTTGATTAAAATTTTGCATAAATTTGGTTTTGATCAGCATTGGATTTCATGGGTGTATAGTTGCATTAGCACCCCTAGGTTCTCTGTATTGGTTAATGGAAGCCCTCAAGGGTTTTTTGAGTTCTCAAAAGGCCTTTGGCAAGGGGATCCTCTTTCCCCTTTTCTATTTATTATCTTAGCAAAAGTCTTGGGCAGGTTGATTTCCTACAAAAGGAGGGATGGGTCTTGGAGAGGTGTTAAGGTGGCAGTGGGATTGAGGCAATCACTCATCTTCAATTTGTAGATGACACCTTTCTTGTAGGGGATGCCTTAGAAAGGGAAGCTCGGGTTATGAAAAAAACCTTGGATGTCTATGGGCAAGTTTCTGGATAGGTGATTAATTGGCAAAAATCTAAGATTTTCTTTTTTAACTCTCCCCCTAGAACTCAAAGGTCTGTTTGTAGAATCCTAAATATTAAAAGAGGTTCCTTGCCGGGGAAATATTTAGGTATTCCTTTGTTCCAAGCTAGAAATAAGGCTGTGTTATGGAAATATCTCTTTTCAAAATGTTTTAGATGTTTGGAAGGCTAGAAATGAAGGTGGCTTATGATGGCTAGACGCATTCTTGTGCTAAAATCTGTGGTGTCTGCGGTCCCAATTTTCTCTATGATGTGTCTGAATCTTCCAAAGAAAGTGTCAGGGGTTATTAAATAGAAGATGAGGAAATTTTTTTGGAGTGGTCCTTCAGAAATGGATAAAATGCCTCTGTTGGCATGGAAGAAAATCTATAGGCCCAAGGCCTATGGGGGGGCAGGTTTAAGGGATTGGAGTGTTATGAAAATTGCCCTTGGGGAAAAGCTTTGTTGGTAGCTGTATAAATGCCCTGATCAATTATGGGTGAAGATACTAAAAGAAAAATATTTGGATAGGGGGGATAATGAAAGGATCTTTACTATAAGAAATCCACCGATGGGCTCAGCTATATGGAATTTTCTTATTTCTTATAGGCAGGTCATAATTGATCACATTTCATGGAAAATAGGCAATGGTCTTAAAGCTCACTTTTGGGAAGACTCTTGGAATTGCTATCCCATCTTAAGATATGATAATAAATTGAGAGATTTAGAGGTAACTCTAAGTGCAAACTGGGGATGTAAAGTGGGGGACTATTTGGTTTGGCAAGAATCTCCCTTGGGTGGTTCATGGTAGTGGAAGGATCCTACTACGGTAGGCCTCTCGAAAGCAAAGGTGAATTTAGTGAAGGATATTTTTAAGAATAGGGAAGTGTATGTTGTGAATGAGGAGGATGTTGTTTTCTAGTGTGGGTCTACTTCAGGGGAGTACTTGGTAAAGCTTGGGTATCAGTTGTTATCCAGTGGGGTAGAGGTTGGGTTTGCAACTACTGATTTATGCTGGAGTTCAGATTGCCTCCCCAAAGCTGGAGCCTTTACTTGGTTGGTAGTCCAAAATCGTGTTCTCATAGCAGAGAGGCAAAAGCGTTTGGGTTTTTTGGGCCCAACCAAGTGTGTTATGTGTGAGTGTCAGGAGGATTTAGCTGACCACCTATTCTTAAGGTGCCCAGTAGCAGAGAAATGTTGGTTGATGGTTCAAAAAAAGCTCAATTGGCAGGGGTCGTGGCTCCCTAATTTTAAGGCTTTTTTAGAGAGTTGGACTTCGGTTAAAATGAAGTCTTTCCTGTCATGTTTGTGGGTTATTTTCCCTTCTTTAGTAGTGTGGGAGATATGGAAAGAGAGAAATAGAAGGATCTTTCAGGATCTTTCCAAACCTTTGGATAGACTTCTCTGGTGAATTGAACATGCAATCTCATAAGTGGTGAATTCAGTCCTTTTAAGGAAACCCTCTAGGAGATTGCCTTTCACTAAAGATGATGGAAGGATGCTGGATAGATGACTAGATATCAAGCTTAGACATGCTCATTGTAGCATTAGAAATGTTGTCAAAGAAAAGGAGAAGTTGCTTGCTTCTTAGAAAGCCCCTGATTGTGGATGGGTTAAAGAAAATTTTGATGAGGCTTCTAAAGGAAACCCGGGCCCTTCAAGGGTAGGCATAATTCTTAAAGATGACAGTGGCTCAGTTGTTTCCTTTGGTGCTAAGTGATTGTCTGATGGAACTAATAATTCAGCAGAGGTAAAGGCAACATTATGGGTGGTGGAGTGTGAAAAAGTTGCGGGGGTCACTAAACTACACCTAGAGGGTGATTCTCTAGTGATCATTGAGGCTATTAAACAATGCAGAGTGGAGGCTTGGCATCTAAGAAATTATGTTAAACTAATTAATTTGTTTCTTATGGAGTTTGAGGATTTCAAAATAAGCCATATAAGGTGGGAAGGCAATGGTGATGTGAATACCTTATCAAAATGGGCAGTGACTCTGGCTCCTGTTGGTTTTTTAAATTTTGAATTATGTAACCATTGGGATTTCTTCAACGGTCAGTCCCTGCTTCAAGAGTAAGTTTGGTTGAGTGTAACTAGACTTTCTAGTTACACTAGGAAAGGATGACGTGGGTGAGTTATGATTATGATGACATTGGCGGGCTGTGTTTTTATGATGCGTCGTATCTGTTTGGGGTGCGAAGTTTATTTTTCATGGCAGCGGTGTTGGTGAGCTGATGCTCTCATCAAGAATGAAATTAATGTCACACGTGTGGAAGGTTTTATTTTGGAGTCTGTCATTTCTTTTTTGTAGGTTTCAGGTGATTGCGACAGGTGGAAAATATGGAGCCGACTTTCACCTTTAAAACTCTTCTACAACATAAGGCTTTGTTTGGGCCAGTAGCAGATCTTCGGCTGAAATGTTTGTTAAAATGTCTGACACCAGGGGTGATCAAGGAGGTCAAGGGAACTTTGGGTGATTTATTTCAAGATTCTTGGCATCATTGGAAGGTGAATGCAGATATTATTGCGATGGTCTTGGCGTGGGGTTTAGAATTAAATGATAATGTTGACACTGTTAAATGGGTTGTCACATCACTATTTCCAAAAGCGTTGATTGTGGGTCTTGATTCTCTACTTGAATGAGACTTTGTTGGATTTGGTTTTAATTATAGTGAATGTTTTGATGACCTGGTTGAAGGTTGGGAGAAAGGGGTCTTCTCTTTGTTATGGTGGCCCTCTCAAGTGGACAAGGAGGCTTATAAGGGTAGGATTGCGGGGGAGAAGTTGAAAGATGAAATCCACATGTTTGAACAATCTGGAAGGTGTAGAGTGGTGGGTTTTCTAGTGAACCACCCGCATAGGCGGCGTTCATCTCTCCCATGTCGCAGGGGTCGATTTGTGCATCTTGTGTGGCTATAATTGAGTTTCTCTCCTTTTGGGAAGGACTTATGTGGTGGTTTCTGGTAATGGTGGCCCCGATTTTGAAGCGTTCACGTAGCAGTGCCCTGTTTTATTCTACTGCTATATAGATTCGAAGCTTTTTCTGATGTAATATGTAATGGGGGCCTGCAGGGGGGTTTATGGTTTTCAGCAATTGATGCAATGTAATGTTTTCGGGTGGTTCGGGGTTTAGCTGACAG
Organism: Chamaecyparis obtusa; assembly: GCA_027943335.1. Classification (NCBI taxonomy): domain Eukaryota; kingdom Viridiplantae; phylum Streptophyta; class Pinopsida; order Cupressales; family Cupressaceae; genus Chamaecyparis; species Chamaecyparis obtusa. The sequence continues at coordinate 2,844,111 of BSBK01001219.1, forward strand.
TTTCCTTTTGATCAAAATTATGGCTTAAAGCTTTGATGTAAATTTTATTTTCTATATAATAAAATATAATCTTATTACTGAGCAAAAAAAAAAGATTCTCAAGAGGCAAAATCAATGGACATGGTTAAGAGGCAAAAAGATGTGTGGAAGTGATTAAGAGGCAAAAGGAGATTCCACTCATCTTGGAAAGTGTGCATTTAATGTGTAGACAAAAAGTCTTTTTCTTTTTATTTTTATTTTATTATTTATTTATTATTTTTAGCAAACTGGTTTCCATTATTTAATTAAAAGATTTTTTATTTATTTAAAAGATATTTGTTCTTTTAATTAAATGTGGCTTAGGATAAAGTGATTTTATTATTTAATTAAAAGATTTTTTTAATTTAATTAAAAGGGAGCATGTTCTCTTAATTAAATAAAACTTAGGATAAAATGATCAAACCTTAAGAAATATTAAAATAATTGAATTAATTACGATTTGATCAAGGAAATTGATTTGAATTGAAAATATTGCAAAACATTGATTCAGGAAATTGATAAATTGATGAATGGGGCCCAAAGTCTAGGTGACCATTTTAGGGTGCATACAAAGGGTAATGAAAGTATTATTGAGATCTTTTAGTACAAATCCACACATCTGAGATTCCTCCACTACCTCCCAAATATCCTTCCCAAGAAAGTTCCAAAACTTCTGAAAGAAGATGGCATGGAAACCATCAGGGCCTGGGGCTGTATCCCTCCCTAGACCAAACAGAGCAGCATTGACTTCCTCCAAAGAAATAGGTTTAGTTAGGTCCCTATTCTGATCTGCCAATATCAAACAAGGAATGACATCTAGAACTTCCTCTGATAAAAGTCTATTTTCCCCTAGCACAATTTTATTTTTAGAATAGAAATCAATTGCTTCTACATTGATTTCATCTCTATCCTTGAGTTCTTCCCCTTGATCATTTTGAATACAAAATTTTTTGTTGTGAGCTCTACGTTGCTTTAGGGAATTATGGAAGAACTTTTTATTGTGATCACCTTCCTTTAACCAAGTCTCCCTAGATTTCTGCCTCCAAAAAATCTCCTCCTTCTCTAGCCATCCTTCCAGTTGATTTTGTAAACACTTTTCTTCAACAAAATCAGCCTCCGCCATGCCATTCTCAATTACTTTTAAGCTTAGAGCATTGAGTTTTTCCTCCACTTTATGTTTTTCATCAAAAATATTTTTCAAGTGCAACCCATTCAAAAAATTTAACCGCTCTTTAATATATTGAAGTTTTTTGACAAAAATAAAAGCTTTGTTATCTAATCTTTTCAGAGCTTGAGACCATGGCCAGCTCTAAATTAGGTCATTGAAACCATGAGTCGTGAACCACATCAACTCAAATTTAAAGGGACATCTATCTGGGGGATCCTCGTGTTGAATTCTGAGAGCAATTGGAAAATGATCCGAACCTTAAAAAGGAAGAATTCCAGCATTGTAGGTCCATGCCACCTCAGCCTAGTTTCCCCCAACAAAAAATTGGGTCAAGCTTTTCAGCAATGTTTAGGAAACCAGCTCTCTTGTTTGTCCAAGTAAAATCACCTTTTTTGAAGGGGATCTCCACAAGGCCACAAGATGTCACAAAGGCACTAAAGTCCCTTTGGCTTTCACCGCTCCAACCCCTGCCACTTTTTTTTCCTTAAGGGAGAGTATTGCATTAAATTCTCCACCTAGCACAACAACATCATCATCTAAGGTCTCCAGGACACTCGTCAGGGAGTTCCAAACTAACCTTTTTTGGGGCCATAAATATTGAAAACAGAAATATGGCAATGGAGATGTTTTACAAACACTCTTAGCCCTTACCAAAATTGATTGGACCGTAGTACAGTCACCTCTAGGGTTCCTGGATTCCAAAGAGCACCTAAGCCTCCCGAAGCACCTTGTGCTTCAACAAGTTCACACTGCCATCTACCAAAATTACATTTAAAGAATTCACCAACATCTAATTTGATTTAGTTTATTGAAACAACACCAATTCAGGTTTTGTTTGATCAAGACACCTTTTGATCAATCAAATCTTGTTAGGGGCATTGCAGCCCCTGATATTCCATGATAGGATTTTCATGGCTCCCTAAAAAAGGCATAGCCTTTTCATGATCTTAAAAGTTTGGTTTGGTCGGCAGCACTTCTAGCAATTTCCAACCTCATCCTAATAGATTTCACACCCCTTTTTTGTTTTTCCCCAATTCTTGGTTTCTTCAGTGAGGAGGTAGTCTGCCCAATCCTCCGTTGCTCAAAGGAACCAACCTTTTCAAACAAACCAAGGTCGTTTGGATCATTTCCAGCATCTGGGCCATCAAACTTAGAGTCCCAATCCTCTGAAACTCCATCACATTCCTTTTCCTCCTCAAAGGAATTGCTCAGATTCCTTATAGGGGAGATTTCAATATCTTTAAAATCATCCATCGTCTTCTCCTATTCCGTAGTAGCATTTGAAACCCTTGCATTACCAAAGGTAGAAACACTAAAAAGATCCCTTTCTGCTATCCCCAAAGGTGAGCCATTATTGTTATAAGTGTCTGGAATAACAAGAGGAGCACTTACATCTACCGCCATAGAGGGGTGCAAGGTGAGAAACAAATCCTCCTGGCTTGTTGTTTCAACAACTTTAAGAGAAGGGGGACACCTTTATGTTAGGAACCTGTGTGTTCCTTTTGTTTATTCTATTAGTGTAGTGTTGTTGGACGCATATGCTTTGTAAGTCATCCTGTTAGTTTATTTTATTATCCCACATGCATAGGTAGTATTACTTTTCTAGATCGCACTTAGTATATAAGTGGGTGTTGAGTCCTTTGTTGGTACCGAAGAGTTTATTGTATTGAGTTTTCTCAAAGGAGGTTACCCCCTCGAAGTGGCCCGTGATCAATAGACTCATTCTGAGTTCTACTTTGCTCTATATTTCTATTATTTTGTCCATGTTCATTATAGCGTTGCTGGAGGTTCCTCTCATCTGGTATCAGAGCACTTTCTTGGGCTCGGTGGTGGAAATTCTTTTTTTCATTTCAGGTTCTTCAAGTTCTTCTCAAATCTCATCTGTGTTACAATTGGGTTATTTCAAATTATAGAAATTCTTGTTCTTGTGATAGTTCAATTCCATTGTTAGTATCAAAAAAAAAAGAGTAAAATTTTTTCCGTATTTTTGCCATAGCTTCCTTGCTTCTTTCTGGTTTCCTCTCAAAGTTTCTCAGCACCTTTGACATACCCTTTCGCATACTTCCTTCCTTGAGGACCCTAACCCCAATTCCCCATTTTTAAGCCTTAAATCCCTTATTTCTCAAATTTTAGGGTTTGCCCTAACTTTTCCATTTCTCAGCTAATCGCCACCAAATCAAAGCCACAAGGTTCATTTCCTCATTCTGCTCCTTTGTCTCTCTTAGACCGCTCTTCCCATTCTGCCTCCCCACCCCTGAAACCCTCATTTTTATTTTTTCCTTTTCATCAGAAAATGCATATCCACTCTTCGAACCCTTATTACCCATCTGCATTTTGCCCAACTCCAAGTTTTCCCTTACTGAAGAAGTTTCTATTTCTCTTTTTCTTCCCATTCCAAAAAAACAAACAAACCCTGCTATATGGTTGTCACCTGTACAGGAGCAAAAATCATGGAAGAGGAACTTGCCTCCCTCAAGACCAGACTTCAAGATCTGGATGAAAAATTTCTCAGTCTCACTCTTCAACAGTCAAGCCTGAATCGAGGCCATTCTGCTGACACTAGTTCTAGCCCTTTTCATGGACCGAAGCTTGATTTTCCTCGCTTCGATGGTGCTGATCCAACTAGATGGATTTACCGGTCAGAGCAGTATTTCAGTTTGCATAATACTACAGATTTCAACAAAGTTTCACTTGCATCTTTTCATTTGGAGCATGATGCTCTTCAATGGTTCCATTGGTACATCAAGGCTAACAATGATCCCACCTGGACAGAATTGTGTACACTGCTTTTGAAGTGTTTTGGCCCTAGTGATTTTGATGACTTCACAAGCGCACTCACTAAACTATGACAAACAGGCACAGTGAGAGAATACCAAATAGAATTTGAAAAATTAGCGAATCACACAGAGGGATTGTCTGATGAATTCTTTCGTAGTTGTTTTATCAGTGGTTTGAAGGATGCACTCCGATCTGAAGTCAAAATGTTTCGGCCCACTGCTATGATGGAAGCCCTTGGGTTGGCTAAATTAGCGGAGGACAAGATCAATGCTTTACAACGATCCAGATCTAATTTTGTTCCATTCCAAAATGTAGGCTCTCAACACCCTCCAGTCACACCAACTCCCAAAACTACTCCTATCAAGCACTTGTCTGAAACAGAGATGCGAGCCCGTCAAGAAAAAGGGCTTTGCTATAATTGTGATGAGAAATGGTCCCGAGGCCATAGATGTGTGTAGCAAAAGCTCTATCTCTTGGATGTGGATTCCCCACCCGAACAGGAAGAGTATGAAGATGCTCAAGAAATAGTAGATGAAGAGGTTGAACCAGAAGCCCAACCAGAGATATTTGTCCATGCTTTGGCCGAAGTCACTACCCCACAAACCATGCGGGTTCGGGGTTACTTCAAGAAGGTCCCTCTTACTATCCTCATTGATTCTGGTAGTACTCACAACTTTATTGACCCCAGCATAGCCAAACGGGCTGATTGCTTTGTTCATCCCTGCTCTAACTTTGAAGTCATGATTGCTAATGGGGGCACTTTACCTTGCAAAGGGAAATGTCACAATGTGCATCTCTCTATTGGAGATTATACCCTATGCTCTGACATGTTTTCCTTGCCCTTAGGGGGTTGTGATGTGGTTTTGGGTGCCCAATGGTTACGCACTCTTGGTCCCATTCTATGGGATTTTTTTGAACTTTGGATGAAGTTTTTAGTCAATGGGCAACAACACACTTTGACAGGCTTGCAGCCCAGGTCTCTCAGCATCATCAGTTCACATCGTATGGAAAAGCTTCTTAAGAAGAATTCACATGGTGTCATCGCTCAGCTCCATTCCATCCAAATGCAGCCATCAGCAGTCTCTAGTACTCCTGTAGATCTACAACAAATTTTGGATAAGTATTCCACTGTATTTGCTGAACCTACGGGCTTGCCACCATCTCGCCCAGAGGACCACCGTATTCAGCTCCTTCCTGGTAGCATCCCACCCAATATCAGGCCCTACCGCTACCCCTTTCATCAAAAGACTGAAATTGAGATGCTTGTTCGTGATTTACTGAAGCAAGGTATTATTCACCCTAGTACTAGTTCTTTTTCATCTCCAATTCTACTGGTCCGCAAAAAAGATGGGTCTTGGTGACTCTGCATTGATTTTTGAGCCCTTAATAATATCACCATAAAGGATAAGTTTCCCATTCCAGTTGTTGATGAACTTCTTGATGAGCTTCATGGCACTCATTTTTTCTCAAAGTTGGATCTTCGTTTTGGGTATCATCAAATTAGGGTCAATGAGGAGGATATTCCTAAAATAGCCTTCCGCACACATGATGGTCACTATGAATTTTTAGTCATGCCCTTTGGCCTCACTAATGCTCCTTCAACATTTCAGGCAGTGATGAATAAAATATTTCCGCCCTACCTTAGAAAATTCATTCTGGTCTTCTTTGATGATATTCTCATCTATAGAAAAACTTAGGCTGAGCATCTCCATCATCTGGAACTCATCCTACAACTTCTCTCTGATCATCAACTCTGTGCGAAAATGTCAAAATGTGTGTTTGGCCAGAAGGAAGTGGAGTATCTCAGGTATATTGTTGCACACCATGGGGTTCGGGTGGTTCCTACCAAAATAGATGCCATGAAAAATTGGCCGCATCCTCAAACTCTCAAGAGCCTTCAAGGTTTTTTGGGTCTGACCGGCTATTACCGGAAGTTTGTCAAGAATTATGAGAAGATTGCAGTACCATTGACAGCTATGTTAAAAAAGGATGCTTTTACCTAGACCCAGGTTGCTGAGAATGTATTTGCACAACTGAAACAAGCTATGTGTAGTACACCTGTTCTTGCTATGCCATATTTTTCTAAGCCCTTTACTATTGAGAGTGATGCTTGCGGCAATGGACTGGGTGCTGTTCTCCTTCAAGATGACCATCCTATTGCATTCACTAGCAAAGCTCTTTCTGGTAAGAATCTAGTCTTATCTACATATGAAAAAGAAATGATGGTTATTTTACATGCTGTACAGAAGTGGTGACCATACCTCCTTGGGAGTCATTTTTGCATCAAGACTGATCACCAAAGTTTGAAATACTTCCTGGAACAACGAGTATCCTCCCCTGCACAACAAAAATGGGTCAGCAAACTCATGGGGTATGATTATGAGATCACCTACAAGAAGGGTAAGGACAATATTGTGGCTGATGCTCTTTCCCACACATTTGATGATCAAGCTTCACTTTCAGCTATTTCTATGCCAATCCCAAATTGGTTAGAAGCTGTTCAATAGGGCTATGTTAGTGACCCCTCTTTATCTCAGATCATTCACTAGTTGGCCAATAATCCTTCTATGGTACCACATTATTCATGGGATGGTGCTTCTCTCTGCTATAAGGGGTGTCTAGTGCTTCCTCAAAATCCAAATTTGCAACAGGCTGTCTTTTATGAACTCCATGCTTCTCCTTTGGCAGGACATTTTGGGTTTCTCAAGACTTATGAGTGGGCAAGGCAGAATTTTTTTTGGAAAGGAATGAAACAAATGATTCAATAGATGGTGGCTGAATGTGATACCTACCAACGCCACAAGGGTGAAACGACCCTCCCTCCTGGTTTATTGGAACCCTTGCCCATCCCTACATGGATTTGGACTGATATTTTTATGGATTTCATTGAAGGGCTACCTAAATCTGGTGGCAAAATAGTGATTTTGGTTGTGGTTGATCGTCTCTCCAAATATAGTCATTTTTGTGCCCTCAGCCACCCCTATACTGCCTCCTCAGTTGCACAGATCTTCATGGACTAGATCTTTCATCTACATGGCCTCCCTTCTTCCATTGTCTCTAACCGTGATGCAGTTTTTACCAGTCATTTTTGGACAGCATTGTTTCAGCAAGTTGGTACCAAACTAAAGATGAGTTCGGGTTATCACCCACAAACTGATGGTCAGACTGAAATTGTCAACAAATGTTTGGAAACTTATCTTCACTGCTTCACTTCTAAACAGCAACATCAGTGGGCCAAGTGGCTTCCTCTTGCAGAATGGTGGTACAATACCTCTTACCATACAGCATCTAAAATGACTCCCTATGAAGCAGTTTATGGGCAGGTACCCCTAGTACTCCTTCCCTACACTCCCAGCAGTTCACCAGTTTAGGCAGTTGACACAGTTCTCCGCACTAGGGATCAGATTCTTCACACTTTATAGGATAATCTTCACATAGCCCGCAATCGCATGAAACAGCAAGCAGATCAACATCATTCTGAGCGCTCTTTTCAAGTTGGGGATATGGTTTTTCTTCATCTTCAACCATACAAACAATCCTCCCTGAAGCTTAAAGGGTGTCATAAGTTGGCCCCCATATTTTATGGGCCATATAAAGTTCTGCAGAAGATTCGTTCAGTTGCTTACAAACTAGAACTTCCTCCTTCTTCTGGCATTCATCCAGTATTTCATGTTTCTTGTCTCAAGCAAGTTCTTGGCACTAACATCAAAGCACAGACTACTCTACCTGAATTGGATAAGGAAGGATCCATTATTTTGGAGCCTGAGGCAATCCTTGACCGGTGCACTCGTCAGCTTCGCTCTCACTCTATCTCTGAGGTATTGATTCAGTGGCATGGCATGCAACTAGAGGATGCTATATGGGAACCCCTTCTTTAGATTCAGCAACAATTTCCACACCTTAAGCTTTGAGGACAAAGCTTTTTTTTGAGGGGGAGGGGATGTTAGGAACCTGTGTGTTCCTTTTGTTTATTCTATTAGTGTAGTTTTGTTGGATGCATATGCTTTTTAAGTCATCCCGTTAGTTTATTTTATTATCCCACATGCATAGGTAGTATTACTTTTCTAGATCGCACTTAGTATATAAGTGGGTGTTGAGTCCTTTGTTGGTACCGAAGAGTTTATTGTATTGAGTTTGCTCAAAGGAGGTTACCCCCTCGAAGTGGCCCATGATCAATAGACTCACTCTAAGTTCTACTTTTCTCTATATTTCTATTATTTCATGCATGTTCATTATAGCGTTGCTGGAGGTTCCTCTCACTTTCCTTCTCTGGGGCCTCCAAAAATTGGGAGAAGAGTGTCTCTTTTAAAATCTAGGTGGAGAGGTTGTGAGATGCCTCCCTGTAAAACTTATATTCCTCTTCAAAGGATATATCAATGGCATTTTTCAAATCCCTTCTGCTAGTCGAGGAGATAGTAGGAATCCTAGAGATAAATTGATTTGCTAGGTCCGGCTTGACCAACTCCTGCTCGAGAACTGCCTTTCAAGTTCATCTAACAAAGAATCTTGCATCTTCCCTTTATCTTTCCTCACAGACCGATCTACATCAGTAGATAAAATAGGATACATGCCCTTATCCTACCATCTAGTGATCTTTTGAACCCAGACTCTGTTGCCCGTTCCCAGGGTAACTGTGTCTAGAATGGGATTATTTTCCTACAAACTAATCAAAATTTGGGGATGTATCAAAGCATCTTTTTCACAGATCACTTCATCAGATTTTTGAAAAGTTCCAATGCTACTCCCTATCTATCTCAGCATATCTTCTCCCTAGTATTCCATTGGAAGGTTATGTAAACTGAGCCAAACTGGACACTCTTTTAGACTTTCCTTTTGAGGATCAAAATTTTCTTCCTAGTTTTTTAGGTAGATCCCTCCTCCTTCAATGAGATAAGAGCCATTATTTAGGATCTATTCCTTATCCTCTTTCATTGGACACACCCCCATATAGAAACCATTAGAAAGGGTTTTTAGTTTGCAGCCATCTCCCCAAACATCCTTGCACCAGAGCCTAATAGTGCTAACAGAGGGCCACGGTCCAAGCCATTTAAAGAAAAATGCATTCTCCTTCAGGGTTGTGGTCACCTCTTGCCAGTGAGAGTCAGAAACCCTAATAGTAGTGAAGATCTCATACCTAATTTTTTGGGATAAGTCTTCACTAGTTCTGTCGAGGTCGTCTCTTACTTAGTCGACAAGGGTTGCTTTGGTCTATAAAACTTCCCTTCAATCTTCTTGAAATCAAAGTGCTTACCAAAATGCATATAGCTTGGATTTTTCCAATGACAGGGTGTCATCTTCTCCCCTCTCCTTCCATTCCAACCTGAGTTTTGTGTCCATTTGTCTTTTGAGAAATCTATCCTAGGATGTCGAAAGGAGGTGTTGGTTTGAAACCTTGACTAGAAACATTGATTGAAAGGCCAAGTATCACCCTATTGCGATCGATAGGGGAGACCTGCATATTTTTTGAAGTGCCACTACTCCTTGTTTCTCTACTTTCCATCTTGAGAGGTAGTGGGTGACCATTGTAGCTGAGGCTTCTCCCACCTACGCTCCTCCTGCTTGCGCTCCATTTATTTCACAACTTGTTGGATTTAGGCAATTGAAATGTTGACTTGTATATATACCGCATGTTACTAACTTGCCAAGAAAATAAGGAGCAACTGGGAGTGGATTAATCGCATTAAAGAAGAGGCGTTGGAGTTCCAGTTGTGATAGAGAAATCCAACACAATACCGAGGATCATGCCACTACTATAAAGGATCCATCATTCCAGAGAATATAGGAAACAACTCCGCTATATTTCCTCAGTGCTCATTTCTTTGTTATCTGCACTTTATTGTACTTTGTCATGTCTATTATATCTCCTTCTTCTATGGCAAGATTTAGTCAAAACTTACTTTTCATGCTTTCAATAAGCATCAACCCTGTATATAAAGGGATTTGACTAGTTTAGTTGTGTAATGAGAAAATATACATGTTTGTGGTGTTTAGTATAACACAACTACTCTTTATGTGTTTCATGTATTGTTCTATTGCTATGTAGTCAGTTTATGAGAATATAATGAAAGAGTGATTTTGAAGTATCTTTTGTGTTAGTAGTTAGCTGAAGCTAACCAAGGGGGCCCACTTGGGAGGTGGAGTAGATTAGGATAGAGTAGAATTGCTTTCTGCACTTTTTTTGTGTTTTCAAGATAGACATAGTGAACACTTTGAGTTGTTAAACAGGCTTAGGTTAGGTTTACACTCTTTTAGGTAATTTCATTAAGTAGTTAAGTGTGCTTACTTTCCTGTAGCAATAGCATAGGTTTCTTTCATACATTTTATCTTCCTGTAGCATAAGTAGTATGACACTTTGAGGGACTTAGTGCACAAACTGTGCTGTCCCATTTCAAGTCTACACCCCTGGGTTGACAATCTAAATGCATTTCATGATGGGAAAAGTAATCCTTAGTATGAATATATTATTCCTAAGAGAGACAATGGCATGATTATCATTACCTATTGTGAGACTGTTCACTCCCATGAAATTATATGAATATTGTGATATGTGTCTATGATCTTATTACTTTGTTCTCATTCCAAAAATGATAGTGATACTTTATGCTTAGTTTGATAAGGTTTTTCTTATTTTCTATTATATTGTATTGAATCTGGGATTACTTGAATTCACCTGAAGTCTTATAATTGTTTTAGTTTATTGTCTTAGATGTATATTTTATTTTTAGTATTTCTTTTCCCTTTCCTCAAAACCAAGTTTTTGAAGTGTTGACTTCTCAATCATGGATGTCATTTAGTGTCATATGTAATGTCTTCCAATTGCTAAAATTCCCATAAGGATTGTTATCTTTCATAGTGTAAAAACCTAGATCAATAGTTCATTTTTCTTGCACAATTGATGAGACCCTTAGTTTCTAAATTAGAATTAGGTGTATGAGCCATAGGAAAGTTACTAGATCTTAAACTACTTAGTACCTATTTAAATTGCTTCCTCATTTACTATCAATAGCCTAGTCAAAAGCATCCACAATAATTGCACTAAGACCACCTCCTCCTCCTCTTGCAATCATGGCACAACATAACATCATAAGTTAGGACAATGTAAGTCTCCTCATTCCACAAGCTTCATTATAAATCAGGATGCAATGCTTGCACCAACTATAAAAGAATTATCAAATCTTACCAAAGAAGATGAAAAAAAATGTCTAGAGCATATGTTATTAGGCCCAAAATGAGGTAAGCACAACTGATAGGTGGGGGTGGGGGGGTTGAATCATTTGTGTGTACCTATTACTTTTAATTCCTCTTTAATTACCTAGATAAAAAAGATAAATAGTAATGCAAGATCCACAACACATGTAACATAGAACACCAATATTTTTTCTTGAGGAAACCCGATTAAGGGAAAACCCTGGTTGGAGTCAAACTCACTAGATGAATGTACTCTTATAAAAGTACTACCAATTAAGAGAAAATAGAGAACAATGGATGCAATTAAAACCAAAGGCTTATAGCTGAATCAATAGAAACACTACCCAGAGTTCACTTCTCACAATACAATCTTAGATCTGGCCCTCAGTCAGGTTCACCGATCTATCTTCAATTACAATAGAGTGGACGTATAGTCCTTTACATCATAACTGACAAATAGAATCTCTTATGAAAAAATAGTTCCAATGAAGTACAAACTATGCTTCAAATGCATAATAAAAATATCAACATCTCTCTAGATCACATAATTTACCATAATTACAAAATGATCACTCATTTATACTGATTACAAAGAATAATCAATCACTAGGTTGGCTAAGACCTAATACAATACAAGATATAAACATTATTCTCAATATCCAATGTGATCTAAATCAAGTCAGCCAAGAATTAGATAGGACCAAATCTTCATCCACAAACATGCATATGTGTCATCAAGACAACATCAATAATCACAATACGTTACTCCATCAAGTCGGATAAGACCTAAATGAAGAAACGACAATACACTACCAGAATAGAAAATCTGATCACTTCAACCAATGTGAACCAGTAGCATGATCATCACATGATCCTAGAACATAAAAAAGAAACTTGAATACCATCTAGAACCTTCACATCATCTCTAATATTAAATTCAAACTCATCTTTATCTCTAATCAATAGGAACACTAAAACATCAGACTCGGTCATAACAAAAGGTAGCTTGTTAAACTGTGCATCATGAAAAATACTAGTTGAAACACAATGATAAGGGGCCATGTAACCACCAACTTCACAACCTATGAAACATAAAATTCATGTCATAATAAACCAAATACTCATCAACTATTCATAGGAACACTATGACACCAACAACTAGCAAATCAATCATTCCCCACTCATATTGTCATACCAACTTCTATGAATCTCTGAGATGGTCTAAAAACACCTGTAAAAAATACCTTATAATCAAAGCTTAAGATATCAGACATATCATTTGATCAACTTAAATCCTCTCCACCAAACATCTTGAACACACTGTTCAAAACAACAATCAGTATGTTGACATCAATGACAAAACATTAATGTCAGCACATAGAAATCCCAAACTCTATCATGCTCAACAATCTTCTGTTAGAAATAGGAAATACTGAGAGGGGGGGTGAATCAGTATTTCACAAACTTTTTCTTTTTCCCACTTATGGATATAACAGATTACTTTAGTGCATACAAAGATTATCAAGCTGATTAACAAACATAGCAGTAAATAGAAAGAACTCATAACACATGATATGTTCTAGAGGAAACCCTGGCCAAGGGAAAACCACAGTGGGGATGGTAACCACAAAGATCACTAATCAAAAGTATCTTGTTAGGGATATTGGACCCTGTTAAGAGTCAATTTACAATATATAGTAGATTTGTCCTAGTTAAAGGACTTTAGGCCTTGTTAGAAGCCTTAACCCTGTTAGGAGTTAGATTACAAAACCTGATCACCAGCTGAGCTCATTGCCCAAACAGGTAATACAAAATGTTTCTGACTATAGTATGGTACTGCTTACAACTTCACATCAATAGCCTTTGCTGCTATCACAATATACAACTATCGTAAGTTATCCTTTTCTTTCTTTTTACACATCACACACTTACTGTTACATTACATTTCAAGTATGCCTAATATATGAGTTATTAGAGCTAATAACTTTATATGGTCGGCTTCCAAAATCTTTATCCAAGAGTAAACATCTATGATTTTTTCCCTTCATAATGTTAGGTCATTATTTTGACAAGCAAAAATAATCCCTTAACTCTTTCGCTAATACTATCTCCAAAATTGTTTTGTCTGCAAAAACTATCTTCGGTAAACTTTGAATAACTTCGTCTGTACTACTCCAAAATTTATGTGCACTGAGATGGGGTATCCTCATACTCTGTAGAAGCTTCAGTTAACTGCGCAAACAAAAATATTGCTCCAGTGGACGTCGCCAACTAAATCTTCATCGGGTGCTCTGTCAGGATCACTGTATCCATACTTGGACAATTTCTTCCTTCAACTTGCCATACTTGCATTCTAGATTCTGCGCTCTCAATAGAGATCATATGTTTCCATAATGACAACATTTATGCATCCACATTAATTAAATTGCCAACAATCTCCCCCTTTGTCATTGGTGGCAACATATGGGAAAATTGGCTAAGTGTGCAAACAAAACTTCAAAGTATTTACACAAAATTGTGGCCAAATGTTATACAACACATATACAATATTGTACTCCATAGAATAGCTCCCCCTATGAGTATCCTTCCTCAACATATTTTCAATTTTCTGCTATCTCTCCCCCTTTGACAACAATGACAAAGATAGGGTGTACAAATTTTTTTTTTTTAAAAAAACTTGATACCTTGTTATCAGCTATTGCAAAGCCAGTAGGCTTGCAAAACAGTCACCAAACTCTAACTTCCATAATTCAAAATCTTTCTCCCATAACTTCCTGATGAATTCAGCAACATTGAGTAGAGTACTCAATCCATATGCTACTGTCTGACAAGCTTGCAGGGAATTAAAGCTAAACTTCTGAAAACATGTCTTTGCTAAAAGACACTGCTCAATTTGGTCTTCAACAATTGAGGTCTTGATTAAGATATGCTCTCTCAAGATGTTAATCCTGATCATCTTTCTGTTCTTCTCCTCTGCTAACATTCTGATTTCATCATTTAACTTCCTTATGTTCTTCTCTACAGAACTTATCTTTACATTTGGGCTTGTCAAGGTGTTTGTTTCAGCTATAATTGCATCTATCTTCTCTCTGATCTTCTTATCTTCTTCAGCTATTAGGATTTCTGATTTTGTGCATTGTATATACAAACTCTTTCTAGTCTCAAAATGTTTCCTCAAATTCTTTATGCATACATCCAAATTACCAATATCATTTTGAATATTTACACTTAAATTTTGTTGCATTTCTGCTTCAAAGGCTTCCTGAACTTTTATTCTAGCAATATCCTTTAAGTTAGAAAATTCAGAGTCAAAAGAGTTTATTACTATTTTAGCTTTCTCAAGTGGATCCGATTCAAATACCTTAGTGCTGATCACACTCTCAAGTTTCTCTATCAAAACTCTAACTTTTCCTTCAAGGTCCTTCACCTTCTTATTCTTTCTAATAATTTTATTAAGAGATGTGATGAACTCAAGCTGATCATCATCTTCAACCTCTTTTCCAAGGTCTTCAAAAATTGAACCAATTTGTCTCTTCTTACTATCAGGTGCACTAGGGGTAGTGACCTCTGTCAAAATTTGTTTACCTTTAACTGTCTGCTCTGCTGGAACTGATTCTAATACAGCTGGTGCTTCCACTGCCTCTATATCCTTTTCTAATTCTGTAATCTTCTCTTGCTCTTCTAAAGCCAAATTGTCAACAATGTTTCCTAGATCATGAAATACTACATCATCTAACTCTAGTGTCACTTTGGTTCCTTCAATGTCCATTGATTCTTTGCCAATATTGATATGTGAAGAAGATGGGACTTCTTCAATACCAACTTCCTCTGCATGCGGTTCCTCTGATTGCTTCTGCTGAGGATCTGATTCAACATGCTTTCCTCCAACTATATCTGCAAGAACTTGCATTACTGCTTGCTTAGTCTCTTTCTGTACTTCCTCCTTTTTGCCTCCCATTATAAGGATTGTTCTTCTCTTAGTCCTCAATAAAGTTCCAAGAGACTTCAAGAATCTCTTCAAATGATCTTCATCCTCAACTTTATAGAACTGTCTGATTACATGTTCTCTCATCTTTATGTCCTCTTCTTGTGCTCTCTTTTTTCTATTCACAAGTCTGTTATACAAATCTTCTGGGATCTTACCATGAATAGTGCTAAGTTTCTTATTTGTCACAATCATATGTGTAATCATTGCATTTTCAAAATTCAATCTGTCAAATGATCCATATAGATCATAGAATTTATTTATCTTAGTGAAGTCTCCATGCTTCAATATATCTTCATTAACTCTTTCAATTCTTGGATTCCAAGTTTTCTTCTTGATTGAAACTTCATCATCATCTTTAATTTCTGCTACATTTCTAGGTACAGGTGGTACAATCACTTTCTGTCTCTTGCAGGGTCCTATTGCACTCACTTTTACTCTTTTGCTAGGAATAGGAGAAAAAGATTTATCTCCTTCATCTTTTTCAGGTACTTCAACTTTTACCTTTACTGCAATAGGATCAACAGGGTCTACACTAGATGCCTCAAGTGGAATTACAAGATTTTCACTTTGCTTCAAGGCTTCTGCAGTCTTCTTAGCTATGTCAAACTCATGACTTGACATACCTGATTCTTTCAGTATTTTCTTCATAGTAGATTCAACTCTCCTACTAGATTGCTTCAGATACTTCATAGCCAAGAGGGTCTATGAATTCCATTCTAGGCTCAACTGCTTCAATGTAGGTGAAATCAATGTCTACCATAAAACAAATGTCATCTTTATGCTTTTCAACTAAGGATTGAGGAATCCTTGATTTGTTCTTAACAACATTCTGAAAAGTCTTCAATACAAGCTTCACACTGTCATTGACTTTATCAATTAGGTGCTTCATGTAGACTGAGTTTATTCTTTCCATTGTGTTCACATTGTCACTCCAATCAACTATGTAAGGAAATCTTCTCAAAATATGGAAAAACATATAGGTTATCAGAGATGAAAACCTAAACTGTGTGTACTTAGCCTTCTTAATCTTTTCTAAGTTCTCAAATAACTAAATTTTCAAAATTTCACATAGGTCTACTTGTTTCTTCTCAATACACATAAGATAAGCTACATGAACCATTCCTGTAGCCATGTCATCTTCCCTTGAACTACCACAGAATTTAGTTGTTAGGATCTTGCAAAGGTACCTAACATCATCTTGCTTAATCTTACTTATCGCAATTCCTCTACCATTATAACTAGATCCAGTGTTGTCTAAAACAATCTTTCTCATGTTCTTTTCATTCAGTGGAATCTCTCCAACTTTTGATAGTCCAGTAACATCATGAATTAGGTCAGTAGTTATATCAATAACTCTATCCTCCATCCAGAATTTCCCATTGGATTCTACTTAAAATGATCTTGGTACATTCCTCATCATTAAATTCATACTTCATGGAATAATTGATAATTTCATTGTTCTCTAGGTGCCCATAAGCTGGTTTAACTGACATGTCTTGATTATACAATTTCCTATAATCATCACTAAAATCTGCATCTCCCAAAGTTTCAAACTAGCAACCTAAATATCCTTTAACATTCTCAATGTGTAATACTCCGTCTGGTACGGATGATAGTGCTAGTCTGTCATCAATTTCAGCTAGTTCTACCGGTTCTTTCTTAATCTTAGGTCTATTCTTATCCTTAACATTATGAACCATAGAAATATCCATCTTATCAACTGATTAAAGATCAAAAAAAATACCTCAACTTTGCAAATCTAGGGTTTCGATATGATCGTCGCTACAAACTACTTCCAAACTTCTTCAAATCATCCTCAACTCACTTTTTCTTCTTTCAAATCTCTTTTCAATCACTTTGTAATCATGATAACTTTGATTTTGACCTTATAACACTTTACATTAACTCGATCTGACACCGCATTCATTCATTTTGCCGCTAAAACCTCAAAAAGCTAATTCTACAAACCTGCAACCATAAAACTTTTTGCGACCTCGTAAAACATGATATTTTCTTTTGCGCCCTTAACCATAGCATTAGTACAACATAAAAAACTTATATCTAATTGCGCAAAACTTAACTCATTCAAATTCCTAATCTACACTAATCCTAAGTCCTAAACTACATAAACTTACATAATTTAAGTACTTAAAGAAGGGTTAGGTAAAGATTAATCCTTACCATTAGTTACATTACCTTCCTGACTACTTTTAGTGCTGAATATACCTCCTTGATCTGTGCCTTTATCAAATTTTACTTCATCTTTATTGCTACATCAACCTTTCTCTTTGTTTCCTGCATTTTCATTCCTTCTTGCATTGTTCCTAGGGTTAGGGTTATGATGATAACCTCCATTGTTCATTCTACAAACTCTTGCTGAGTGTCCAAACTTGTTGCATATCTGACAAATGATTCCATTGTTTCCAAATCTCTGTCCTTGCTGGTTAATCTGTGACCTGCAATTTCTAGCAATATGTCCTACTTTGTTGCATCTAAAACATACTACCACTTTTCTTTGATCCATTTCTTCAATAGATTTCTTATTTGCATTGTTAGTATTCCCAATCATTCTATCATAATTATTCAAAATTACTTTAGGTCTTCTACATTCGTTAGCTCTGTGTCCAAAACTATGACAATTATAACAATGTCCATTAAGAGGTTTAAATTGCTTACCTGTGCAATCTCTCTTCATGTGCCCAATAGTATTACAAGAAAAACATCTACCTTTGAATTCTCTTTGAATACCTTTAGATGATTCTTCCTTTTTTTATTCTTCTTGCTTTGATTCTTCTTTCTCTCTAGGTGGTTCTTCTTTAGGTGGATCTTCCAATGTGTTCTCATCTAGCTTTATTTCCTCCACACTTTCAGATGTCTTCATATCTGGCTTCTTACTTTCATGGTTTGTTCTAAACATACTAAATCCAAATCCAGTCCTATCAAAGAATGGTTCTTCAAAAGAAATTTGTTTTTTAGTCTTATCACTATTTGAATATAGCCTTTCAAGTTATTGTTTAGATTGAGTTAATTCACCTTTCACAATTTTATTATACTTCTCAAGTTCCACATACTGCACTCTTACTTTTTTAGATTCAGATGTTTCCTTTTCAAGTCTTGATCTCAGATCTTCATTCTCAATTTTCAATTTTTCATTATCAGATCTCAAATTTCCATCTTTCATACTAAGCTTCAGATTTACTATCTTCAACTCATGCTTAAGGATCTCATTTTCTTTTTCTAATTCATCACAATCTTCAACAAGCACATCAGATTTCTTTTCAAATTTCAGATCTTCAATCTTACCTTTTAATTTGTCAATAGCATTCTTTGCATCTTCATATTTTCTTCTTAAGGAGTTTCTTTCATCAGTAAGCATATCAATCTATTCAAGAGCTTCTTCAAGATTCTTCTGAAGTTGATCCATATCCATAGAGATCTTACTCAAGCTGCTAAGCTTTCCTTGAATGTTCCTTCTCCGAGTAACTGTGCTCTGATACCAATTGTTAGAAATAGGAAATATTGAGAGGGGGGGTGAATCAGTATTTCACAAACTTTTTCTTTTGCCCACTTATGGATATAACAGATTACTTTAGTGCATACAAAGATTATCAAGCTGATTAACAAACATAGCAGTAAATAGAAAGAACTCATAACACATGATATGTTCTCGAGGAAACCCTGGCCAAGGGAAAACCCCGATGGGGATGGTACCCACAAAGATCACTAATCAAAAGTATCATGTTAGGGATATTGGACCTTGTTAAGAGTCAATTTACAATATATAGTAGATCTGTCCTGGTTAAAGGACTTTAGGCCTTGTTAGAAGCCTTAACCCTGTTAGGAGTTAGATTACAAAACCTAATCACCAGCTGAGCTCACTACCCAAATAGGTAATACAAAATGTTTCTGACTATAGTATGGTACTGCTTACAACTTCACATCAATAGCCTTTGCTGCTATCACAATATACAACTATCACAAGTTATCCTTTTCTTTCTTTTTACACATCACACACTTACTGTTACATTACATTTCAAGTATGCCTAATATATGAGTTATTAGAGCTAATAACTTTATATGGTCGGCTTCCAAAATATTTATCCAAGAGTAAACATCTAGGATGTCATCCCTTCATAATGTTAAGTCATTATTTTGACAAGCAAAAATAATCCCTTAACATTTTCGCTAATACTGTCTCCAAAACTGTTTTGTCTGCAAAAACTGTCTTTGGTAAACTTCAAATAACTTCGTCCATATTGCTCCAAACTTTATGTGCATTGAGATGGGGTATCCTCATACTCTGTAGAAGCTTCAGTTAACTATGCAAACAAAAATATTGCTCCAATGGACGTCGCCAACTAAATCTTCATCGGGTGCTCTGTCAGGATCACTGTATCCATACTTAGACAATTTCTTCCTTCAACTTGCCATACTTGCATTCCAGATTCTACGCTCTCAATAGAGATCATATGTTGCCATAATGACAACATCTATGCATCCACATTAGCCAAATTGCCAACATCTTCCAACATATGCTGGATGTAGATACATGTAAGAGAAAATAATAATTTGATGAATGCTAGGAAGCTCTTTCTTAGACCACCTATGCTTGATTTTTTTGAAAAATATTAGCTCAAGCACAAAATGAGGCACCACAAAGCACTTCTCCACCTCCTCAATCAGTGTATGTATACCCTAATTCTCAAAGATCTATGAATATATCACCATCCTTTGTGGGAAAGATTAATGACATGAAGAATCTGCTAAGGACTTTCTCAAATGAGTTGATTAATACCAAATGGTAACAAGCTATGCCCTAGTGACCCAATTTCCAAAACTATCAAAATAGGAGGCCAACTTACCAAGAAAATCACTATCAAGGGAGAAATAAGGCTAATGCTCAAGCATGACCCTCCAATCATTTCATTTTCATCCATTCCCCATTTCAAGCTATCTTGAACAATCCAAATGTAGATTGGTGGCTACCCAAAACAAATTTTGCACAAGATCTCAATGCAAGGAATGTCCTAAGAACAAGAATAAGAAATTTCCCTAATTATGTTGTATTTTCTTGGATGGTGGATGGTGGATGGTGGATGGTGATGTCATGTTTACCAATCAAGCAACAACTTTAAAGGTGCCCCAAGCATAATCTAATTATAAAACCCTCTCCAACAGAAGGATCACTAGGGAATTTGTTCCTTAAGTCTAGAAACCCAAGGTTGTTGTTGATAAAATATTTTTTCCTAGATGTTCCTATACAACCTTTTTAGAAGCTACAAGATTTAAATTCATACAAACTCAAGATCTCAAGGTTTCACACAATGCATTGATAACCGTTGTGTAAAAAATAAAGAAACCCTTAGAAAATATATCTCTACGGGATATTCTGGCCATTCTAGAATAGAAGCAACTATTGAAGGAGGCCTTGGAAGGGCAAGACAAACAAGCAAGAGTTTAATTTAATGTAGAGGAAAAAAAATGAAAGGAAAGATTTCAATTGTGTAACAATAAACTCCACAAGTTTAACAATCAACGACATTGATCAATTCAAGTGGCAATAAAAAATAAGGAGGAACAAGTAAGTATAAACCAATGCCTTTCTTCTTAACTCTTATAATAGGAGATAAATTATTTCATAATTAAAAGATAGGTTTTGGGGTGAGTAATACTATCATGCCTAAACAAATAGTAGAATCTCTTAAGATGGAATATTTTTAGGATTAGGAGACAAAAATTTAACAATTACATGCAAATATAACCAATAATGCAAAGGAATAAAGCACACATAAGTAGAACAAGAAGACACAAAGAATTAACATGGTTCACCCAATCTTGGGCTACGTCCACTAAATAGAGAGTCCAATTTTATTATCTAGTAAATTTTTGCCTGTTACAATTTGTAATCCCTTGCAAATCAATACCGTTGCAAGAAGCTATGAAACTCTCATATCAAGAAAACCCTAATCCTAATCCATTATAAAAAGACTTATGTCGATTAACAAGTTAACCCTAAAAAATACTTGATGAGTCAACCTAGGGAAAATATTGACGAGTCAACTCAAAATGCTTGACGAGTTAACCCCCAAAATTTTTTTGGATCGTTGCCCCGAACCCCATGATAAATGAAAAGTGTACAGTACTTTCCTGATCTATCACCACAAACCTACAAATATGATCCTTTAGATAGAGGGATTATGAAATTAGATGGAAAAATATTTCAATCCTCTAGTATAAATAGAAATCTCCACGTGGCTCTATTTTCTTGTCCAAATATTACTCTTCCCCAAGAAATTGTTTTCATTAACATTCCTCTAACATTTAGCCTTTATTTATCAAGATATTTGATAGAAAAAATAGGATGGTATATGTCTCTTGAGTGGTCACACCTAATCTTAATAACTAAACATAGATCAAAGGTTAAAGTATTGTTTGAACATGTGCATTCTAAGCATGTAGTAGATGAGGCTATAAGAAAATTTGAACCTACCTATACTTCCATTACAAAGGATATAATGTATTAGGTTGAGATATTGGAAGAAGTAACTAGTAACAAAATTGAAGAGGACGAGGTCCTTTTGAATCAACTCATAGAAAATGATGCTTTCAAAAACTATCATGCTACTAATATGGGAACTTGCATAATTTATGGTGAGGTCTAGCTAATCCTAAAAGTCACCAAATAAAAATAAGACAAATAAAATGGGAATATTTGAGTATCAAAATTATGGAAAATATCTTTTGATGGAGAAAGATGTAGAGCTGGTTTAGGAGCTAGAGTTCACCTGATTTCTTCATTGAGAGAAGAAGCAAAGAGACATTTACACTTCTAATTCAGTTGTACCAATAATGAATCAGAGTATGAAGGGCTATTCCAAGGACTATATCAAGCATAGGGAGTGGGTGTGAAGCAAATGAAGGCATTCAAATATTTTGAGCTAGTCATGAAACAATTGTAGAATACTTCAGCTACTAAGAATCCCCAAATGAGATGCTGTTGTCATAGAGTCTAGGACCTAATTGAAAACTTTGATTTTTTTAACTTCTAATTCATCCCAAGAAAATAAAACCTAGAAGTTGACTAATTGGCCACAATTGAGTCCTGATTTGAGACAATATCACATTTACTTGTTAATAAGAACTAAGCTTGAGTAATTTTGAAGCCAATTATCCCAAAAAATGAAAAGAACTAGCAAGTATTTCCTAGTGATGATCGAATTGCGATGCTCATCCAACAAGCCAAGGAATCTATTGAAAAACTACAACCCAAAATAGAGGAAGCCTATGAAGACCAAATTATCCATTTGAAAGAAAACAAGCTACCTAAGAGTTTTATAATCTTATAAATCTCTTTGATTGTGATGATGCAATAAATGACAAATTTTTTTTTCTAGATGATAAAGAAGATTATGAATATTTGAATGTAGGAATTGGAACAAAATTGAAAGTTGGCAAAGGAGTATCCTGTGAAGAAAAAAAGAGACTAATATTATTGTGTGATAAATATGAGGGGGTTATAGAATGGAATTATGATGATATAAGAGGATACAAATAAGACAAAATTGAGCATACTATTAAGTTGATTGAAAGAGTCAAACCCATCTAAAAAATAGAATCTATGATGTTGCAAGAGTTGAAGAAGTTGATTGATTCTAAGATCATTGATCTAATCAAGCATAACACATGGGTATCTAATGTAGGTCGATCTAAAATAAGAATGGAGACATTTTATTGTGTGTATATTTCTATGACTTTAATAAAGCCCCCTTGAAGGATCATTACCCATTACCATCCATGGAGAAAAAAATACAAATAGTTGTATGTTTCGCTCTTTTTACTAGATGGTTTCTTCGGTTACAACCGAGTTTGGATGGTAGAAGAAGATTAATAGAAAACAAAATTCACCACTAAGTGGGGAACCTTCGTGTATGCTAAAATGTCATTTGGTCTTTCTAATGTTGGGGCAACATTACAAAGAAAAATGGATATTGCCTTCAAATATTTGATAAATTTGACAATCTTAATTTATTATCATGATCTAACAATAATTTTAGAAAAGGAAGATCATTTTGATCACCTTAAGAATGCAATTCAAAGGCTCCAATAATTTGGGATATCTCTTAATTCCAATAAATGTGTATTAGGAGTTTCTCAAGGAAAACTCCTCTAGCATGTTGTCTCCAAGGAGGTAATTTCATTTGACCCGAAATGAGTAATATCCATCATGGAGATACAATTACCAGGAAACAAGAAGGAATTGTAGTCCTTTCTAGGAAAGATGAATTTTTTTAGCAAGTTTTTCTCAGACTTTTTTGGGTTGGTAAGACCAATTAGTCTTATGTTGAGGAAAGAGAAAGATTTTAAATAGACATTATAAGGGATAATAGATTTGTAAAATATCAAGGGACCCATAGATTTCACACTACTATTGGTTAACCCAGAATTCTTAAAACATTATATCATGTATGTGTATAATAGTGAGCATAACATTGCAATTGTGTTGACTGAGAAAGATCAAGAGAAAAAGGGTAACATCCTATAGCTTTCCTTTCAAGGACTCTTAATGACTATGATAAAAAGTATAATTTTGTTAAATAAGTAAAATTTTGTTATTGTCAAGGGATTGGATAATTTCAAATATCTGATAGCCAAGAACAAAGATCTAATATATGTTGCACACACTAGTTTCAAATAATACATCATGGAATGTGAAATTGCAAACAAAAGAGCTAATTCGATCATAAAGATCCTAGAATATGATGTAGAAGTCAAGCCTAATAAGGTCATCCATCACATAGGGATTTTCAAATACCTAGCCCAAGGAAATGAGGAAGGAGAAGAGATAATTCTGATTAATCAAGAAATAGAAAAAGGGAATTGGGTTGCAAATTGAATCAACTTCATGTAGATGGGTAAATACCCACCTCATCTTCTTAGTTTAAATAAATTATATTATAGGCTACAAGAAGCAAGATATATCATGATCGAAGGAGTTCTATTCAAAGAAATTTTGGAGTCCTACTTCATTGTATTAACAAGATCCAAGCATAAAAAATCCTATAATAAATGAATAGTGGCCCAATTGAAGGACAACTCTAGAAACACCACCACACTCAAAATTATGCGTGTTGGATATTTTTGTCCCACCCTATTTATAGATTATTGCTAATTGGTTAAGAAATGTACAACGTGCCAATTCTTTATTAGGAAGCAAAATAATTTATCTATGTCCTTGAATCCCATAGTAGTTGATGTACCTTTTGCTTAATGGGACCTAGATTTCATCAGAATTATTAATCCATCTTCTAGTGTAGGGAAAACTGGATTTAAATTACCAATGACTATTTCACTTGTTGGACAAAAGAAATACCCCTAAGGAATGCCATGGAAAATGAAATCATGATTTTTTGAGGAGTAGGTATCTGGAATTGGGTCACCAAAAACCATTATCTTTGATAACGTAAAGCCTTTGTTAGATCAATGATGTCTGAAATTGCACACAAAAAGGGTATTTTTTTGAAAACCTCCTCCAACTATTATCTACAAGGAAATGATATGGAAAAATGAATCAAAAAAAATTTAATCAAAATAATCAAAATATTAGGTTTTAAACATCAAAGGGAGTGACACAAACACTTCAAGATAATTATATGGGCTAATTGTATTACACCGAAGAAAGTATTCAAGACTTCTTCCTATGAGCTAGTATTTGTTAAGGAGGCAGTTCTACCAATTTCTATGGAGATTCTCACTCTAAGACTTCTTAAATCACTTAAAATTGAAGAAAATGGAGCCATGAATGTGTGATTGATAAAACTTCTTAGCATGCAATAATCTCATGGAAAGGCTTTCAATTCCCTAGCCAATCATCAACAAGTTGTGGAAAGATGACTTGATAAGAGGTCTTTAGATCCTTATTTCAAAGAAAATGACCTCGTGTTAAAGTAGAATGAATAGGAAACCAAGCCTGGTCAACATGCCAAGTTTGATGCATTATGGGAGAGACCTTTTTGTATTATCAAATGAAAATAAAGTAATACTTTCAAACTGTAGGGTCTTGAAGGTAACCCACTTGAGATACTAGTTAATGGGACCCACCTCAATCACTTTCAGTAAATGACCAGTCTCCTTGGGCCTTATAATAGTAGGTTAGTGGTGTATATGCATTTTTCAATAAGTACTGTCAGGTACATTGCCATATTGTCAAGTTTTAGTCTCTATATTTTATGAGATTGTTTCCCCCATGTATGGTAGTCTGTTTTGTCAAACCTTTAATGATGAGTAGTAGAAGTGTGTTTTTGTTTTATTCCTTGCACACTAGAGATGCGTCACTTTCAAAAATAGTATTGGAGTGGGTTTTGATGTACTATCTCCTATTGTGGGTGTCTTTTGAGGAAAGAGTAATTAATACACATGAATTGGAAATTACCACCTTAGAAATTTGTGTTTTCCTTGTGTCTATCATTTCAAATTAGTAGAAAGGAAAAATTGAGAAACAAGTAGTTACAAGAGTATATAAAATAGAAGATGAAGGGAAATAAGAGGTTGTTGTGAGTGCAAAAAATTACTGGAGGAAACGATTCTCTGTCCCATGGCCTCTAGAGAAGTGACCATGAGTGGAAAATTTGGAGGAATAGTTTTCTCTTTAGGTTTTGTAAATATTTATAGAGATACATCATATGTTGCAACTACGAGAATACCCCAACCTAATATAATGAACACTAGGAGCATCATATGTTGCAACTACGAGAATACCCCAACCTAATATAATGAACACTAGGAGCATTCAAATGGTTAAAGCATGAAACCTAGTTAACGCTAAAGATTTTGTTGATGAGATTCAAGATCCACAACTTTCAATGAGCTTAAGGAATATGGAATATCTGTGAAGGCAATTTGCATTAGAGGATGGAAATGGATAATAGTGTGGTTGGTCCATGGATATGAAACTTCTGGCTTGTTCAATATATGGTTCCTTATGTACACCCATTCTCATAGCTAATTGAAGCAATGTATACCCATTTTGATGCTCAAAATGAGATTATTCAAGGAGAAGGGTTAAATTTTACATACAAGATGAACCTAATAGGTAAAGAAATTTTGATTGAAAAAAGAATGGATTATTACTAGGTAAAAGGAACCACAACTCTCTCTTTCCTCAACACAGAGATGGGTACTAAAGAACCAATGTTGCCACTTTTACCCTTGAGTATCATATCTTTTTAATGTTGGCTATTGTGTCTGGCATGGACAATGATAATATGGTGGAAGAATTTAAAATGGCCTTGGTTTACTATATTAAGCACTCTTTGGATAACTCACAATATAATTTTTCATACCTCATTATAAAAAAAAAAACCCAATAGCTACAAGAGTATATACTTTTTGTTGACATTTAGGTACCCTTCTTTTCTTGTCCATACACTTCTATATCAAAATGCCACTTTATTCTAGAGTCATGTGCCATTAGATATTTTTGATATGGTCGATAGAGGAAAACTAATCACTACATGGGATCCTAAGCTACCAAGGACACATGGTTATTATAATTTTTTTAATTATTTTATGGCCTCGACCCTTCAAGCCTTTTCCAAATAAGAAAATGATGTTAGACTTACCAAAAATCAAACATCTTGGTTAAGGAGGTGCAAGACTAAGGTAGATTAGTTCTATTGAACAAATTTCACTAAGGTGCAAGTGCATGACTTCATCAAAGAACCATTCATGCTCCCTTCTTATGTTTCTAATAGGGTTTTAGATTTAGAGGTTTTTAGGTAGTTCTCCATTGTAGATGCAAACATGGGTATAAGAAAAAAAAATCAATGATTTATATGGCTCCAATTTCCTATGGAGGGGTAACCCTTGAAAAGAGGAAGTGTAAACTAGTGCTAAACTCCAAATTGGACCAATTGGGTCTTGTATTATATTGTGGTTTTCAGGATTATGACCTAGATATGTGCTTAGAAAATAGGATAATTAATGTAACTCATGTCCCAAGGAAATATTAGGAAACAAGAATGAGCTCACCCCAACCATCCACAAATATTTTTGTGGATTTATGTTCAGCCCATGTCAAATCTAGGCACAAATAGTTGGGATTCTATCAGGTGTTGGCCTAACATAATCCTACATAGAGGATACTGCCAAAATTGAAGAATGGTGTACAAGACCTACTTGATTGATCAAAGGAGAAGATAGCGAACTTATGGGTGTATTGATTAGAAATTAAGAAACCATATGCCTCATATGATGATATTGATACTAACCAAAAGTTTGAAGAATAACGACATGAAGTTGAATGCACAATCACCTAAAAAGCCAAGGGCCTCCTCTATTTTCTTAATAGATCTTTCCCAATAAAATCAACCACACAAGGTGTACCCTAAGAAAAGACCATTAGCAAGATGTGTATCTCAACAAAATGGAGAAGTGCATCAAGCTATCAAACATCCATAAACTAAGGAATAGAAGAGGAAAACTCCACTATCTAACCTTTCAAAATTATCCTTAGTAAGTAAAAGTCCCATATGATTAGGTTCCGTCTAGAGAAGAATGGAAAGATAAAACATCATATCATGGAGCAAGAGCCAAAAACAAAAGAAGAAGATATTTTTGTTTTGCACTCAAGCACTAACAACTCCACTTGAGACTATTTAGGTAAGTTTTTCTCCCCCTTTTCTTTCTTCTCAGTCTTTGGTCAACTTTGGTTTAGCTCTTATTGTGTCATCAGGTCCATTTGTTTCTTCCCTACCTTTTTAGGTCTTGTCTTTGGATGTCCCCATTTTTGACTTAGTGCGACCCCAATTTGATTTGCCATAAAATGTAGTGGCTTCTCCTTTTCCATACTATACTCCTTGGACATATCAAATGTTATCAATTTTTAGTAGTTCATATTCAAAGTAAGAAACTATGAGCTCATCATTCTCAATGCATTGTGTGTAACCAATTCCACACTTTTCCCCTATTACATTGAATTTTCCAAAATCTACCTCTCCCAGGTCACAAGTAGATTGAATAGTAATGTATATGAATTTATATTTATCTCTTGGAGCCCCATTTGTTAGAAATAAATCACATCCTAATCTATGATTCAAAATTAGTTAAGTGCCACCAAGAAAGCTAGGCTTTCTAAAGATCAAAAGATGAAGAACATAAAAGATGATAAATTAGCTACTTCAATGTCAAGTTCTCTCTTTGATGAGAAGAGAAAATAGTTCATCATGGTTTGGACTAAATTCAAAATAGAAGAAACAAGCTTCAGATATAGATGCTTCCTAAAAATGATGATACCTATGCAGTTGGTATTGAACTCAAGTTGGCTAAACCTCATGATAGGGTGGAACTGATGGGAGAGTATCAAAAGGAAATGAATCATGATTATTTTAAACCCTCTCTTAAGTTGGAGAAGAAAGAAAAAGATTTATAGGATGCTAGAGCCATAATGGATAGATTCAGGTCGTAGTCCAAGTCTTATGAGTTAGAATGTGCTCGTCTTACAAAGGAAATGGATGATAAATATTCCATAGTTCTATAATTAGAAAGATAAAATATTTCACAAATTCAAACCAGATTTAAGAACTGTTTATCTTATTTGAATGAAGGGAAAGTTCAGGCCTTGATAAACAACTACAATCAAAAGAACAAGAGCCTCTATAGACCCAAAAGTATCTTGAAGATACCTTAAGGAGTATAGAGATTTTAGAGAAAAAGGTAGGGCTTGAAAAGAATAAGCTCATTTAATAGATATTGGACATCCAAACATAGTTAAAAGAGGATGTAAAATAAAAGGAGATATTAGAGAAGAAACTATAAGCAACAAAACAAGATTTTGATAAAAAAGATAAGGAGCTTGTTTCTAATATAGTTCTAAAGTGCCGATTTAACCAAAAATGCAAGATAAAGAAGTTTAGTTAAAGAGAGAAATACAAGTGGCGAAAACATAACTAGAGCTAGAGAAATGGAATCATCAAATGAAAAAATATGCATTACAAGATAGGGAATAGAAATTGATGAAAATCAAACAAGATATATCAAATACCCTACCAGAAATAAACGAGATATAGGAAGCTAGTAAAGAAAAGGATGTGCAAGTACAATAATTGCAAGTCTCTATTATTTTCCTTATCAAGTTGCATTCATTTGGTCCAAATTTATAGTATACATATCCCTTTGGGACAAAATAAAAGTCTACATGCTGGCCTTGACATCGGCTTTCAAATTTATTGCCGATTGCTTAAACTTAATCATTGCAGTTACTTATATGATAGATGCAACCCAAAAGAAAATTATCCATATAGATTTAGAAGCCTAGAACCTGATTGAGAAATTATGTATGATACATGAGAGCATCTTGATGATTGCAAGAATTGATAATAGAAGGATAGTGGCTAAAAGGGCTAGTGAATTTCTTGAGTGTCATAAAGCTGCATTCCACACCGGATAATGTCTAAGGATTCTTGGGCTAATTTATGTTTCACAAATGAAGAGACATTTGCTATGTTCATACATAAAGTTTTTCCCTCTTCTTTTCACTAGGATTGGATGTTACTTGAAGAGGATTAGATTAAGCAGTTGACAAACAACAAAAGACAAGATCAATCTTTTGTGCAAGCCCCTGGGACTAATCCTAATGTAGCTCAAGTTGAGAAAATTCTTTCTCCCCTAGCATATATTCATTTTCACATGGAAGTTAGATTACCAACATTGACAAGCTTCTCTTTTAGAGAAATGATTGAATTAGATGAAATTTTTCATAATTTTAATCCACACAACTACCCCATAGATGCAGATTGAGCTTCACTGCAATTTGCTCTTTCAAGGTTGTAGTTTTCCCACTTTTTGTCGCTCTTCCTTTGCAAGTTTTTGTTTGCGAAACCAAAATTTTTGGGTTTGTATCCTTTCATGTGAGGTTTTCCCAAGAATTTACAAATCTACAAAATCATCTACAAGTGGCCTAAGGGCAGTGAAAGTCAAAATGTTGTTTGACATAGCTCTAGGCATTATTTTCCCTTTTTGCAATCTCAAAAGGTGTTTCGAGAGGTGCGATGGTTGAAACTTGTTAGTGTCTTGGCTCTTTTTGTCCTCCATAAGCCTTGTTTAATAGAGTTTCTAGGTGTCACATTTTCGTAAGTTCTTTGCGAAGGAAAAGAGGACACTTTCAACAATTCCCACTCGTTTAACACGTCCTAGATAAAGATTTGCAAGCAAGGGGCAACAAAATCAAGTTTGTTAAAGTTTTAATAATGACATCAATATTGAGGGAGAAAAAACTCTTCCATGCATCCCATAGATCAATCATTGTAAGATGTCATGTACCCATGAAGTTGTAAATAATTCATGTCGATCTAGTCCATGTGGTGTCAGACACTTGAGGTTTCTGCAATATTCGTATATACACATTTATCCCATTTTTTCCCTACATATTTCATTAGAGTCATTTTTCATTTTATAGCCATTGTCAATTCCCCATACAGCAAAGGAATCCTTGCATCCTCTTAGTGCTTGATCTCCTTGATCGTAGTGGATTAGCTTTCCTTCCAATATATGAGAGCAATTTAGGTGCAAGCCTCCTAGTTTGATTATCCATCCTATTGCTTTTCCTTGCACCTATTTTATTTCATCACAACAACTATCTCAAATTTGGGGACTTTCCCGACGACACCGCTAAGAATACTCATGTATGGATTTGAAATCTCTCAACTTGATTCATAATATTATCTATTACAAATCCTATAATGGTCTTCTTTTACGATGCATTACTAATGCTAGAATACTCCTTGACCTTTGTAAAGCCCATCACGGTTATGCAAATGGGTATGCTAGTAGTAAATCTTTAATACATAAGTTGATCCTTATGGGTTATAAATGACAAATGATGGAACAATATTCCTTTGCCTTTTTCAAACAAATGTCCCTAATTTGTCAACAATACAATACTATAATTTGAGCTGATTGTTCATCATCCAAGAAGGGGAATACTTCGTTGATTTGAAGGTTGGTGCCCCCTAATAGAAGAGATTGGTGTCTCTTGCTAAGTTGGTGCCTAGTTGCATGGATTGACATCTCTAGTGGTTGGCACCTACAAATGTTTGTAAAAGAGTATGTGTGTGTTTATATATATATACATACATGTATATATATATATATATATATATATATATATATATATATATATATATATATATATATATATATATATATATATATCCCCCTAATAGAAGAGATTGGTGTCTCTTGCTAAGTTGGTGCCTAGTTGCATGGATTGACATCTCTAGTGGTTGGCACCTACAAATATTTGTAAAAGAGTATGTGTGTGTTTATATATATATACATACATGTATGTATATATATATATATATATATATATAGATATATATATATATATATACATACATACATGTATGTATGTATATATATATATATATACATACATACATGTATGTATGTATATATATATATACATACATACATGTATGTATGTATATATATATATATATACATACATACATGTATGTATGTATATATATATATATATATACATACATACATACATACATACATGTATGTATATGTATATATATATATATATATATATATATACACACATATATATATATATACATACATGTATGTGTGTATATATATATATATATATATATATATATATATATATACATACATGTATGTATATATATATATATACATACATGTATGTATATATATATATATACATACATGTATGAATATATATACATACATACATGTATCTATATATATACATGTATGTATGTATATATATATACATATATATGTACATACATGTATATATATAGATACATGTATGTATGTATATATATACATACATGTATATATACATATATACATACATATATGTATATATATATATACATATATATATATATGTATATATATAGATACATGTATGTATATATATATGTATATATACATGTATGTATATATATATATATATATATATATATATATATATATATATATATATATATATATATATATATATATATATATATATATATATATACATACATATAGATGTATATATATATATATACATGTATGTATATACACACACACACACAATTGTGGTTTGATTAGATAGTAGATCAAAGTAATTCTTCTTTGTATTTTTTTCCTAAAAGGGTTTCTACATAAATTTTCTATTCTTATTGTTGGATCTTGTGTGATTACTTTTATTGTAGTTCTTAAAAATTTGGTCCACTCTTAATATAAGTGTGTGCTCATCATAATTATATTAGGGTTATATTATGATTATAATAATTTGGCATTCTGTAATAAAGCTTGGGGTTAGGGTGAGGGTTCTATTTAGCATTAAAGTTAGGGTTATGATTATTATTAGGGCTATGGGGATTTTATTTAGGATTTGGTAGTGTTAAGATTATGGTTAGCTTTCAATTATAGTTGGGATTAGAGTTATAGTTTAATCACAATTAGGCAAACATTAGTATGAAGATTAGGAATACCTACTTTTCAATTACAATT
The DNA here is from genome assembly GCA_027943335.1 of Chamaecyparis obtusa. Taxonomy (NCBI): domain Eukaryota; kingdom Viridiplantae; phylum Streptophyta; class Pinopsida; order Cupressales; family Cupressaceae; genus Chamaecyparis; species Chamaecyparis obtusa. The sequence goes on from BSBK01001219.1 coordinate 2,876,789, forward strand.
AGGGTTTAATTGGGATAATGGTTAGGCTTATGATTTTAGTTAGCATTAGTGTTAGGGTTATGATTAGGGTTCAACCAATGTTACAATTCAATTAGAGTTCAAGGTTGGAGTTACAATTCAATTACTACCAAGGTTAAGATTCAACTAAGATCACGTTTCATTTAATGTCTTGCACATATTACATCTATAAATGCTACTACCATACTTTAATGTGACAACTCCATTATTTATGAATCAAAAAAGCCTTTATATTTATCAAAAGTTCTTAATGTAGAAATACATGATAGAAATTGTTAATGGTGCAAAGGTGTAGCTTATTGCACACCCAATAAACCATTTATGATGAATGTAAGAACATGTTGCCAAAAAAGAAGTAAATAGGCCAATATTACACTATAACAAGAGCTGTGTTACAACAGGAGTCCCGCCTAATAGGAAAGAAAATCATGATCAAGGAAAAAATTAAAAAGCTTCTAAATCTCTGTTTATTAGGAAATGAAAGAGCAAGGAATTAAAGAAGAAAAGCTTCAACTGTTGCAAAACACAACTAGTTTTTTTATATGTTACTAATTTATATACAATATTTAAATTTAAAATAATTTATTAAATGATTCGTAAATTAAAAATCATATGACAAGAGAGACAAATTTTGTGCTGGCTTTTATTATTAGAAATGAGGAAGGGACTGGAGCATAAATTTAGTTGAAAGAAGTAAAACTGTACGCTTCATTATATTTGTTTTGCTGAACTATGGTCTAGGAGTAAGTTGTGATGATTATTTCTGCATTCACCCAAGAGTTTGGTTGTCTTATTCTCATATGGTATGTGGCCATTTTATTTATGTACCAGAAGGATTTTGGAGAATTTTGTAAATGCTGGAGTTTAGTACTCTCAAATGTGATACATAAAAGGTATTTGTCAAATCAGAACTACAAAAATTAAAAAAGTGAGTGAACTCAAAAAAAGAAATGCTATATCTGGATTTTTATAATTCTCAATTGCAAAGAATCTTTCTTTAAATCTTATTTCATCAATGAGCCTAAAATTATACCACTACTGAAGCTTTCTGCATTGTCTTTTCTTATTGTTATATCAAAACACAATACAATGTTACAGTTAGTTCTTTTGTCAAAACCCAAAACAGACACATAATATTTCTAAATATATAATTTGTTAAGACTAAACATCCAATTCATCCATTTTTATTTACTCATTTAAAAACACATCAAATATTAATTTATTAAAAACTGAACCGTAATATAATATCACCTCATAAAATATATGGCACCTATAGTTATTTTGTCACAACCGCAAACAGATAAAAAGTATTTACAAACATATAATTATGCTCAAGACAACTAATCATTTATTAATATGAAAAGAACCATATATTTCAAAATATGAAATGTACGTGCATGAGTATCAATGTTTGAGCAAAGCTCTTCACAAAACATCAGTAATGCTTAAAAAATCAACACACGAATGGGCCTTAAGAGTTATTAAACCAAAAACATTATAGAGAATTTCCATACGTGAACACAAAATCTAGGTCCCACCATGTGGTGAATGCTGTTGGTATACCAGCTACATTCTATAATTTAGTTTACATGGAGAAGCTGTGGCATTTGGTCAAAACTACATCTGTCTTATCTGTGCTTCCACATCTTGCACTCTCCTCTAAACATGGCCTATGATATTGCATACAAGTGTTGAAGGTGATGTTATTCGACAACCTTTGCTAGTATCCATCCTCCCTGTTCATGCTAAAATGGGAGCTTTGAAATTGGTATGGACATCCATCAAAGCTTAAAGGGTTACTTTGGTATCAAGGCAGCGGAAGTGGAATCCAGCAACATCCAAAAAAATAATGCCTTGAGTAGTCTGCTGTGAAAAAATTTGGTGTTGTCAATTTTTTAATATGTTCCATATGTGTATCTTTTTCTAAAGATTACTTGTCCTCAACATCATTGCATCTTTTCTTTTGCATAAAGAGCAGGAAATTGATGGGACCGCAGGGCAACAATATGACCATGCGGGAAGGAAAGAGAAAATGAAAATCTAAGCTCTTTCTCACTTGGTTCTATCATTTTTTTATAGATGAAACTAATAATAGGTTTTTTGTCAAATGTTGTAGTTGCAATTGCCCTGGTAGACATGTATGCAAAATGTGGAAGCCAGATTCTTGCCAGTTATCACTGGTAGCTTTGGGGCAGGGCACGGGTATCCATTAAAGCCATAGGGAAAGTGGATTTTTGTGAGGTATACCAGGCATGTGGACTGTTTGACATAAATGCCTCAAAGATATGTCATTCCATGGAATGCAATGATGCAGAATATGCAGCGATTGAATTTGTTGAAAAGGATTTAGAAACTTTCAAGAAAATGCAATTGGTAGGTGTAAAGTTTAATCCTTTGCTCGTGTCCTTGCTGCTTGTGCCCAAATGGAGGATTGGAACAGGGATTTTACATTCATCAAGCATAATTGTAAGGCAATTTTTTTATATATTATAATAGGAAATGTTCTGATAGAATGCATGTAATATATGCAATCATAAATGTAAGAAAAATGTGGAATCATATACAAAGATCCTGAATTATTTCACAGAATAACTCTAAGAGATGTCATCGCATGGAATGTAATGATTGCAGGAATGTAATGATTGCAGGATATGCACAAAATTGGTTTTGCGAGGAAGCTCTCCCAAACTGCATATACAGACAGGAAAGTCAATAAGCATTGCAAGTAAACATCGATTCAATTCCGAAATATCAAAAATTAAAATGTTTATGTGGATATATCTTGGTACATTGCAAATCCTACTTAAATATGGTCTGAGCAACCTCATATAACAAATGTTTGATTATCAAATTAGGCTGAAGAAATGAATACAAAAATCTCAAATATAATTTTCTTTAAACTTACTCAACATTGTAGGCCACTTTTGGTCAGTGAAGTTAAAATTTCTTAGTTTAAGATATGGGAAAATTTTCTGCGAAATGCAGTATTTGAACAGGACTTTTAATTGTATGTTTGTGCTGATGTAATATGGGTAGAGATTTCTAGATAATGATCTCATTTATCTTCTATGATTTTGTTTATTATTTGAACAAATCACAAATACATTGACATTTCCTTATATTCCTAATTAAGTGAACCCTAGGAAAAGCATATAACCAATCATCTTACTTTGGCATGAAGGTGTTTAGTTTCTCTAAGAATGAATTCAATGAGTGAGCTGCTGAGTCCGGGCATGGGAAATGCATTGACATCATAGGTGGGGACATTGAAACAGCACTATGCTCTTCTCTTTAAAGAAGATTGAAGGCAATACTCTCTTGTTGATGAATCAAAGAAGTGTTGATAGCATCTACTGCTAAGCTCTCACTAAGATCCAACCGATCTTTCTGCACACTGCAACCTCAAAACAAAAGATTTAACCAAACATAATGAGAATTAGAAAAAGAACCATGGTCTGGTGGTAACACAGAGTAATTCCTATAGCGATGATTGATTCATGCTTTGTTAAACATGTTTGTGTTACAGAGGAGTGCAAGTGGTTTCCAACAAAGCATTACCAACGCCAATAGCTTTGCCAAACAGGAAACAATCCTAAAACAAAATATATAGCTTATGGTTCCTATATAGCTTGTGATGATGTGATGGAAGTCATTTGTAAGCTATTTACCACAATGGCCATCATTGTATAAGAGGGTTTTAGTCCAGCTAATACCCACTTTCAGAGCCTAATGGTATTCTAAAAACTTCTGTTGCTTCCAATTATGTATGATGTGTAAAAATTTATCAATGAAAACATAACAAAAATAGCCTTGAAAGGAAAGAAACCAACAAAACTATGGCTACTTGCATATGGGTAGAATCCCTTGAAGAATGGGTCAAGCTAGATGCCCAAATGAACCATTTCCCTTTTCCTTGGAAACTTTCAACCCTATTTTTGATCGAAATTTTGTGGGCATCAAGGCAGGTGATCCAAAACGACTTGGAACTCTACAGCTCCAAATTTCCAAAGAGTTAACAAGCATACCTGCTTAATAAAAGCTCTGCGTCTTAAAATTTCTGTTGAAGAGGTCATAAGCTTGCCTGTTAAAGAGGTCACACGCTTGTCTACTGCAAAAAATTCTGTAACTTAAAATTCTTGTTCAAGAGTCAATGGACTTGTTTGCTTGAAATAGCTCTCGAAGATTTAATAGGCTTGTCTGTTATAAAGGGCTCTGCAACTTAAAATTCTTGTTGCTGCTGAATGAAGCTCTTTCGTTTAAGGGTTTCTGCACTAGAAGGTTATCATATGAGAAGGCTCTGCAACTTAAAATTCTTGTTGCTGCTGAAAGAAGCTCTTCCGGTTAAGGGTTTCTGCAGTAGAGGGTTATCTATTATATGAGATCAAAGATAGGGTTTCAACAATCGATGAATGTTCAGAGAGCAGAGTATGGAAACATACCTTGAAAATCGATCTTGAAAATCCACCTGAAAGATGTGCCAGACCACAAAAACAACTAGAAGCCATAAAAAACACTGCTGAAAACATAATGGGCGTAGATGCGAAAGCCAGGTACTGCATACTCTTCAAGACCCATTTTTACAATATTATGATTCATGTTTCCTCATTACTGGGATGAGAAGAATGGTCACTACAGATGGGACTACGGCTGTCACTAACAAATATAGAGACCGATCTGAATCTAGAAATAATACCTTTCATACTTTTAACAGAATGGCGCTGCTTAGACCAAGGCATCCCTTCAACAAAACCCCCAAAAAATTACTCTTCAAAAAAAACTTACTCCTGCAAAATTGTTTACAGAGAACATGGAGACTGTGTTGTAGTATAATGGGCCACTCGGGAAACCAAGGCAAATAATCCCATCATACAGGAACCTAGATGTATGGAGGCTTCCAGAACAAGAAAATGAAATGAGAGAGGAGACTTCCAGAACTAATAAAATTAACGGAGTTAGAATTTGAATTTTCTGGAAATGTGCAGCGAGGTACATGATACTGAAACCTGAGGTATCAAGTGTGGGCCCGCCATTGTTAACTCACACGTAATTGTCCCCCACCTTCCGGGCTTTCTACTTTCACGGTACAAAAAATATTTTGATTTTTTATGGAAAAATGTTAAAAACCACTGGCAAAAATATGAAGAGCCAATTAGAAAAAAGAAATATTCTTTAGAAAATAAAAATAAAAATAAGATGAGTGCAGAACATTACAAATGTAATTTAATATTTATGTAATGGACAGTGTTCTAGGCAAACTAATAGTAGAAAATGCACCCAAAACATAAGTCTCCGCCTATATAGGCGGGACTAATAAGACGATATCAGAAACTATATTCACTCATATTATGATGTAAGTCCTCTTTTTAGTACACCAAATATGATCAAATATTGCTCACAAACACGCTTGAAAATTACAGTTTGCTTTTTTGTGTTTTTTCCACCGTCCATTGGCTTCTTTTTCTCAAACTGCAGCGGTAAGAATGGCTGTTCTGTATATTTCCGTTGAAAAAAAGCAGAAGGTTACCGTTTTAAAAACAAAAAAGCAGAAGGTTACCGTTTCAAAAAAAAATCTGGATCTATTTCTTATATAGTTAGTTTGTTTGAGATACAGGGCAAATGCAGGACAGTTTTTATTTTTGTTTTGTTTCGTCTCTGGCATGGCCATGCCTTCTTTTTGTTTTGCTTGGTTTTGGTTTTGAAATTTTGATCAGTTTTTTTTAGTTTGGGTGATAATTTTTCAATGGCACAAGGAGGAACAATAGAGAAAGATTGTTTTCGAGTAACATTATAACGAATTCAATTATACATTAACCCTTGCAAGTTTCAGATGTCAGAGAGATTGTCTTCCAGGTACATATTTACTTTTCTGGTATGTTTGATTTTAATTATGATTCATTTCTTCGTTTATGCATAATTTTAGCTGTCCTTTTTGTTTCTTTTGGTTGAAATCAAGTAAAAATGTGATGACATGTTTTTTCAAAAATCTGGCCCGCGTTTTCACACTGTTTATGGCTTCTCTTTAAATCTTTGTTTTTAAGCGAATATTGTAATTACCAAAAATGCCAAACTTTAGAGCCGGCCTTTCATTTTATTTCCTGTTTTGTCGTATCACTGTCATTGTTGGGCTTTGTACCGCTCACCGCTTGGGTTTTATATTGTTGCGAGGAATATAGAAAGAAATTTTGGCTATTGGTGTTAGTTGTATTCTGAGTCTATTACACCATTATTATTTCTTATGTGGTCTATTAAAATTTTATTTTCTGAATTAATTCAATTAGTTAAGCAACGAACATCTAAGAGTAAAAAATTTATAGAATCACATAATATTGTCCAGGACAGTTGTGCAGTGGGTTTTTTACATTCATAGTATATAGTACAAATCACATCAAAAAACCACCAAGAAAATGCAAAACAATAGCATACAGAGTTCAGATAGGTTTCAAGACTCTAAACAACTATGTGACTTTTAAGATTTACCAGCCATTTAATGCCAGCACCAAACTTAGAGAAGTTTTAATCTATCTATTAAAAATATATGTTCATAGGAAAAAATCCAGAAATGACATTGTTAACATATCGTTTGTCCAAGACTGTTGATTGATTCTAAGTCCAAGAGAAATTCTGCAGGAAAAGAAAGCTGGTTATGAATTGACCATACAAATCTATTGAGTCTCAACAACATTAGTCATCTGGTAGGCCTGTGGTCAAGTATGGATTCAGATTGAGAAGGCCAGCTTAAGATTCTGCTTTCTATTTCTTGTTGAAGACATTATTTGAAATCTCTCTAAAGCTCATAGAGAACCTATAATCTTTTTTATTGCAAGAAAGAAATATAGGCTCTAAATCAATCTGCATGGTTATCATGGCCTCAAAAAGAATATCAGAGACTTGGAAGGATCCATTACTTGTGACTGGAATGCTTTTTTCATTACTTATCAGCTTAGATAATAGTGCCTGGGGTCTCCCTTAACCTCGATGATTGAATTCCATCTTTTGGCTATGAGACATTATTTTCTCATAAGTATATGGCAGCAGCATCCCATCTCTAATTGCTACCCCTTGTTTTCCCTAATTGTTAGGGGTAATTTAAATTTCATTAACTGTTTGTTATTTTAAATTGCTTTAGCCTCTTACCAACACTCCCTATGCCTATGCTGCCATGGAGTAAGACATGGGTACCATCTAATTTTCAATGAAGAGTAATGATGCCTAAATCTTGCTAGATTCAGGGGAAGGTAATGATGCCTAAATTGTTCGGGGGTTCAAAATCTAGACAGACAGAGTCAGGGGCATTGAATATGGGAAGAAGAAAATGTGATTTTATTTTGATTTGCATTTAGATTTGAATCATGTTACAGGCAGAATTAATATTTTAGTGCAGAATTTTAGATTTACAAGTCAATTGATAGGCATTCTACAACTAACTCAATAAGAATTCTTCTCTAATTTGTGTTATTCAAAATATAAGCAACAGTAGTGTATATAGGAAGCATATCATGAGACCATAAGCTATATGCTTTTTTCAGATGCCAGCCATTTTTTTAAAGGGTTAATTCCAATTTCATTAACTGTGTGTTAGTTAAACTCTTAAGGGCTGCTCCTTACTGGTAGCTTAGTTGATGATGATGGTTTAGAGCATAGTTACCAATGCAGGCTTCCTGGCCATGGATCCGGATATGGATGCCTACGGAAGTGGATCTGGAGGTGGATGCCCTGTGGGTGTCTGTCGGATGCGCATTCCAGGCATCCAGATGCGTGGGGATGCCTGGGATGGCTTCCAGAAAGCATCCACAGGGCATCTGGGTGCATCCGGACGCCTCCGCTGGCCCAGGCCCAAAAAAACAAATTTTTAATGACTTTTTCCTATTTGATTTTTATTTTAACATGTGCAAATAAGAACTTTGTATTCTATTTTTTTGCGAATCCATATGATTCTGATTTTGATTTATGAACATTGAATCATGAACTATATTTTGATTTTGTAATTGTGATGATTTTCTGATTTGCTTTGGAATCGTGAACATAGATGTATATGATATGGTTTATAATCTTATTGAATATTCAGTTATTTAATATAGTTATAACTTATTTGAATTTCAAATTGAATATGTATTGGTGAAGTATCATACTATCAAATGGTGGAGAACTTGTACTCTTGAAAGAGAGGTCGCAAGTTCAAATCCCACAAGGGGGTAGGGTATGTACGCCTCGTTTGTAGCGCAGGTAGGTGCCTCCCGCAAGGAGTACGAGGTAGTCCCATATCACTGTCACCATATGTAGACCCAAAAACATATGGCTGGAGTTGTGGACTATAAAATAAAGTTTAATGTTTAATGCTTTAATTTTGTATATTTCTTTCATTTCTTTGCATATACATAATACACACACACACACATATATATATATATATATGCAAACACATCCGCATCCCCCCCAAAAAAATTTCGTGCATCTGCGCACCCAATTCTCGCATCCGCATCCGTACTCGAATTGGTAACTTAGGTTTAGAGTGACATGGCAAAAAGTCAATGCTATTATACATGTCAGGATTGAGAATTATAATTCATTCCCTCACCATAAATTGTTTTAGCCTGTTATTAATACTCCATCTGCCTGCGCTGCCATGGAATAGGACAAGGGTACCATCGATAGCATAAAAGGAGGAGGTTTTGTGAAATGTAAACATTATGTGGAAACAAATAAAATATTATATAAAACACCTCAGAGAAGATTAGCATAAGGATTAGACTGATTGTGATACACATTTAGAAACTTCCATTGTGCAAATGATGTATTTGATAGTTGTTGCAGCTGCAATGACCCTGATAAGTAGAGTATGCAAAATGTTTGATAGATCTTGTCAAGAAATGTTGTTCTTTGTTCTTTAAGAGTCCCATTTGACAACCTTTGGAGACCTCACATAGTGGCTTGATCACTAGAATTATTTAATATTGATCCATATGACTTCACATATCTACTAGAACTTGACTTTTTTGACAGCTCAATACCATTGGTGAAGTATCAACTATCAAATGGTGGAGAACTTGTACTCTTGAAAGAGAGGTTGCGAGTTCAAATTCCACAAGGGGGTAGGGTATGTACGCCTCGTTTGTAGCACAGTTAGGTGCCTCCCGCAAGGAGTACGAGGTAGTCCCATATCACTGTCACCATATGTAGACCCCAAAACATATGGCTGGAGTTGTGGACTATAAAATAAAGTTTAATGTTTAATGCTTTAATTTTGTATATTTCTTTCATTTCTTTGCATATACATAATATATATATATATACACACACATCCAAACACATGCGCATCCCCCAAAAAAAAATTTCATGCATCTGCACACCCAATTCTTGCATCCGCATCCGTACCTGAATCGGTAACTTAGGTTTAGAGTGATATGGCAAAAGGTCAATCCTATTATACATGTCAGGATTGAGAATTACAATTCATTCCCTCACCATAAATTGTTTTAGCCTGTTACTAATACTCCATCTGCCTGCGCTGCCATGGAATAGGACATGGGTACCATCGATAGCGTAAAAGGAGGAGGTTTTGTGAAATGTAAACATTATGTGGAAACAAATAAACTATTATATAAAACACCTCAGAGAAGATTATCACAAGGATTAGACTGATTGTGATACACATTTAGAAACTTCCATTGTGCAAATGATGTATTTGATAGTTGTTGCAGCTGCAATGACCCTGATAAGTAGAGTATGCAAAATGTTTGATAGATCTTGTCAAGAAATGTTGTTCTTTGTTCTTTAAGAGTCCCATTCGACAACCTATTGGAGACCTCACATAGTGGCTTGATCACTAGAATTATTTAATTTTGATCCATATGACTTCCCATATCTACTAGAACTTGACTTTTTTGATAGCTCAATACCATTGGATTGACACTACTATGTAGTCAAATTTCATAAAACATAGTTTGTTTTCAAAATTGTATGTGCTGGCATCTGAATGCCTCTGTTTAGACAACATTTACCAAATGGTTTAGCTAGAGTTCTTCCCACAGCTCTTTTTTCAACTGCAAAAATCTATATCTATATTCATCCCATCCCACTAGAGGTGGTAGTATTATTTTCCAGACTGTCACTTAACAAAGATGAATTTTTCTCAATATCTGTTGCACCATGTTGAAATATATCTTGGGAAACACTTTGTCCAACATGTTCTCTCTCAGCTTCTTTGGGACACAGTTCAACCTGAAGTTGAGGGTGTTTGTTACTCCCAAAGGGCCAAAACCGTTCGTCACCCATCACACTTAAATTCTTCTTGAATATCTCTTGTTGGTGTGAAAGATCCTTTGTTTTCTATTCCTTACTTGGTGATGATGTCTCTATTGGTTCCAGTTCCACAACTGAAAGCATGCCAGAATTTGCACTTATTGAGTGCCTGCTACAGTCATATGAAGCATCAATAGCTACACCCCGTCTGTATTGCAGAGAATGATTTGTATTAAGGTCAACAATTTTCTTGATGTTGCCCTCCAAAATAACCTCCTTCCTGAACAGAGAGTGAGTTTTGCTTGATAATTTTTTCCAACTGCAATATTCTAAGTAACCACATTCATGCCCTGACAGTACTCTGATAGGGGTTCACTACTGCTTCTTTATGCTCTTGCTTTTGAAATGGTTAAAATGTTGCCATCCACCCTCTCTGTTTGTAGTTTCTTTAGCATTTTGCTGTTAAAATAAATGCTTGTTTTTTTGGTGTGCATCACTTGATACTACACTTAGCTTCTCTGCTATGAGAAGTCTGTTGGTGGAGGGTGAATCTAGTGATTTCCTTTTCTGGACCTTCCAGGCATCCATAGTTCACACCTCTTTCGCAACTGACACAGGGCAATATCCTGTAGAAATTACAGCCATAATATTTTCTGATGAGGAAGTGACTGCCCATTCCACGTCTACTGTTTCAAATTCAGAGGGGTACCTCTTATACTGGGTCACTTTCACCTCTGAAGAACTGTGGTCAACAACTGCCTTCATCTGTGATGCATTCCCCTTAACAGTTTCTAGTACACTTGGACATTGACTTGTTTGCTTTACCTTTCCATGGATGACTTTTGCATCCATAATTGAAATATTTATACATTCTAAAGTGTACTGTGGCATTGTTGGAAAATTTTCACTTTTATTACCAGTTGACACTAGGTCTTTCCCTATTGGCAAAGATGGGCATTTAATAGATGTGTCTGTCAAGTCAATCAGGGTAATTTCTTCCCTGGTGCTATCCCTTAAAACTGGAGAATTTGTGTCAACGTTATCACTGGCTACCACTTCATTGTCCAGCACATTTTGAGGAATTATACCTGCCATGCCTGCAAGATCTAGAATATCTTTGTTTGGGGGACTGTGTCTAAAAGAGAGCTTTCTCTCTATCTGTCCTATGATTTGTTTTCATGCCAGGGCAGATATATTCAACTCATATTTAGATAAATATTCATAAAATGGACACTTTAGGATAGAGATGAAATAACCAGCAATCACAACAAGATCATCAGCCTGCCTATTTGATACAGCATGTGCGCGCTCCACAATTACTCTGACCTATCTTAGTTGAACTTTGCCTCCCTTTGGGTTAAAAAGTACCTGAATGTTACATACTACTACACATCACTAGCTCCAAATAACTAGCTCCTGCTTGAGCAATGCCCACATATTTTAACAGTTGAATACAAATTTGTGCAACATTATCTTGTATACCATATTCAATATATTCCTCATGAAGTAATTCAAATCTGTTGCGAGTCCGCTATTATTAAACCTTCTGATCTTAATTTTGTGTGAACGTCTTGAATGCTTCTTTCATTATGCATTCAATGAAGATCCACATGCTATTCATGGCTCCCTTAGATGCAAAAACATGGAGGGTGCTGCAAAGGGTTGCGGGAACGGTGCTGAATGTGGACATTCACATTTAATTGGAAGCTTCCAAACCTTTAATAACAAATCCATTTTGTACATACTTTATAATCATTGCTGCTATGAGACCACATTCTTGTGCAACAGGTAATTATAACAACTGCATCTATATTCATCCCATCCCACTGGAGCACGTGACTAGAATAACCCCCTCCATTAATAACATTCTTTTTCTCATAATTACTCATATGTTTATTTTTTATCATTTTTAGCTCACTTTCCCTGTAGCAAGGCTCAGATCTAAGTTGCCCAAGTACATGCAAACACAAGAAAGCACAATCATATCTCTGTCACCCTCTTTCTTCAAATTGGTAAACAGAATCACATCAATGGAGTTATGACAGCTTTCTCTTTCCACTATTTTGGCATTTCCATTGTTTTATGCTAGGCAAGCGACTCTTAAATCAATTATTGGGTAGTTGGGCCAGTCAATATCAATATCTTCAGAAAAATAAGAGATGGATTCTTGGTATTCCAAGAAGACAAAATCTTGCTCAGGGAGTTGAATGATTAAAAGAAGATAAAATCTACAACTTGAGGAGGCTTATGTATAGGTTTTAGGTATCCCCGTTAATAATGCATCTACAATCAAATTGAAATAAATGTGAGTTCTTTCTTTTGTACAGAATTTTTTTGAAAACAAAGCAGCAGACATGTTCTAGCTCAAAGAGGACCCTAGAATCTTTCTACCATCTTTGTCTCCATTGCCTGTATCATCTTTCTCTCCATGAATTATAAAACCCCTTTTTTTTATTTGTTTAAAAAATCCAAGCTTTGGCAGCCATTTCATTACAAGCCATCAGTAGGTGCCAGTTGTCTTGGAACGTAAAGCCAAATTGTTCTAAATATAAAGCAGACATTTCTACAGAGAAATAACAGATTGTGTTCTGGAATTCTTCAAGTTGAATTTGTGTATCAGCTGGCCAGAGCAGCAGTTTGACATTCTTGCTCTGTATAGAGCACTACTAGCCTTAATACAGTGGCTACATGTGCTACAGGATCTAACTCAATGGTCACTAGTGGGGATTTTGCTTTAGGCATCTTCAAGAAAAGACTCCATATTTAGATATTGTTAGGCTACACTAGTACTTTGATAATGATATTTTTGTTGCGTATAAGTACATTAAGTAGAAATCTGCATTCAAAACTATATATGTTAGAGTAAACTTGACAGCACATTAGCAGAAATGGAAGGGATAGCCGCCTTCGTGTTCCAAAACTTATCTATAGAGTAAACTTGACAGCACATTAGCAGAAATGCTTGGTTGATTCTGGCCTGCTACACTCAGCTCAAATCAGAGAAACAACTGAAAATAAATTACAACTTCTGTCAAACGTTCAGCAACCATTTTAACATTAATTCTTAATAATTACCTTCTGATATATCAACCCGATCTCCTAATCAATATAAACTTCTGATCTCCTAATCAACAGCCATATATTATTCCCCAGCCAGCCCAGTCCAGTTTCCCTTCCAGCTCATTAGCCCTGTAGTAGGGGTTAGTGGGCAAGTCTCTGCCTTAGGGGTGTGGGCATACAGAAGAAACAAAATGATTGTTGCACATTAGAGAAGAAACAGAATGATTCAGTGATTGGGTACTGTCTATATAGCCATGGATGCAGTCAACTACAATATTGCGACCACAGAGAGCTCTTTAAATTTAGAGTTAAAAGTCAGTCTTTTGCTATAAAACGTTTCATTCACCAGCTATCGATTGAGAAGTGTTTGATGAAAAAAGTGTAATTTATATTATTAATGGCTTCCTAGAACAGAGGAATGATAGTTAAAATAGAATAGGGGCACATGACCTGATAGGCCAACAGAGAAAAATTAAAAACAACTAATCCTTTATTTTTTTAACACTCATAAACCCCAATTCATTTGGTGTGTTGCACAGGTGATGCTCTTCAGTCACAGTGACAAGAATACTCAAGATAGCAATAGGATTCAATCATTTTGAAGGTGGTTTTGGATTCCCAAGTAGCTCTTGCATTCACTTTTTTCCACTCCAGGTTTATCATGGTTTATCACAAAATTGATTTTATCATGGTTTATTCTTACTTTTATTGACAATGTTGAAGTTATATTAATGAGTTTGTCTGGAGAATGAGATTTGGTGTATGTATTTTGATCTTATATCATTGGATAAGTTGTGTTGTTTGATATTGCTTTGAAGAATTACATTATAGTTTTTTCCTTTTTCATAAATGTCTTTAGTTAGGCCCGCAGAATTCCTCGTGTCTAATGGACATATCTGTTTCCACTTTAAAATGGATAAAAAAACGATTCACTAGTTTAAGTCCCTAATTTCAAGCTTCACAAAGGAAATTGTATATTGACCATAAATTGACTTACCAGTACTACTGTAGAGAAAGTGCAGTAGTAGATGATACTTTGTCAACAGCTTAACCACAGTGCAAGTGCAGTGTGAGTCATCACATTAGGTTTACAAAACAGGCCAGTTTTAGTGGCCTTCTTTCAGTTGAGAAAATGTTGTTTCAAGCCAAACCCACTCTTAACAGTGTAGGTGTCAGACCAGACTAAATAAAGAATAGAAAATAATATCGTAACCATCTATTTTTACTCGTCTTCCTAATTTTACATAAGAGGATTTTTCGTCTATCAGAATTGGGTAGATTCACTTTTAAAAGTTCTGCAATATTGGGCAAATCTTGATGTAGTTTCATTAAATTCTAATCTCTGTCATAATTTTATTTAATAACAGTATGCTTGATTATTTTATTTTTTATTGATAGGGAAATTCATATAAATTTAAATCATGGTTGATTTTGGTTATTTGGCATGCAGTCAGTGATTAGGAATATTTTAAAGTTTGAATGAGGAATTGAATCAAGATTGATCTTGATGAAAATGATTTATAAATATTAGTTGAAAATGTTTGGAATAAAAAAATTTGAAAAAATATTTGCATTTTAGAATGGGTTGTTGAAGTTTGATTTAGTTCAATAATGTAATATGTAAACTGATTTTCTTCCTAATAAAATGATTTTTATTTTGAAGGGGAATATTCATTAGTCATGACCATTTTATTAGGCTCAATGTTATTTTTTAAAGGTTGAAATGGATGACCAATTGATTATTCATCAAGCCTTGTTTGTGTTTGTGGTATTTTAGCTCTTTTATTTTTATTTTTATTTCATAAGATTTATCATAGTTTTTTGTTAAAAATTTTCATCACATTTAATGACTATCATTTTATTTGGCGCATTAACAAAAATGCTTCACAATATTCTTTGATCACAATGTATTTTGGTAAATATTGTAATCATTCGCATTGTATTATTATTTTTGGAATCTATTTATTGTTTAGTTAACATGTGTTTAAATTTTTGCTTTTACTTTAATTTGGTAAACTTATCATTTGTGTGGAGCATGGATTTGAGCCTTGATTTACTTATTGTTTGTGTGTAGGTGTGGGTTTGAATTTTGGCAATGACATATATTTAATTCACTTATATGCTTAAAATTGATTCTCTTTGGTTGCATTTATTGTTTGTGTGAATTGTATGTTTGAACTTGGTCATTTACTTTATATATGGTTACCATTTAACATCCACCAATTATTATTTTTAAGTGATCTTGAATTTTGTTTGTTTCATTTTAACATTCAACCAATTATGCATTTGAAGTGTGCTTGATCTTTAGGTATACACATCACGTGCACTTATTCGTTGAACTTGGCATCCAAGCATTGATTAGAACTTTGACTCCCCTTTACTATTTGGGTAAGTTTTTTGTATTTCATTGTGTGTGTTCGTTAAATGTGTATGAAGTAACTTTGATATTTATTATATGTGTGTGAGTTGTGTACAAACTAACTTGATAATTGACTTCTATTTGTTTGAATTGTCATTTATATGGAGTGTATATTTATTATATTTGGTATTTAGTTTATGTATATTTAAGTTTAGTATTTATTAATGTTGTTCAAGTGCACTTGAATTTTGTTTGTTTAGTGTGTTTCATTTTTGTGGTCACTAATCAATTTTTGAAATGTGATCAATCTTTAGTTATTCACATTTTTGTACTTATTGTGTGAACTTGGCATCCAATCATGTGTTTGAGTGAACTTTTGGTATTCATTTTGTGTGTGAAATGTGTGACTTCTGTTTGGTTGAATTTATAATTTACATGTTGTGTATATTTATTATATTTGGTATTTAGTTTATGTATGTTTCAGTTTATTATCTAGTAATTACTTGTTGAAGTGCACTTGGATTTTATTTGTTTAGTGTGTTTTAGTTTTGTGTTCAGTAATTATGTTTTGAAGTGTGTTCAATCTTTAGTTATTCATGTTTGTGTATTGTGTTTGAGTGATCTTTGGGTATTCATTTTGTGTATGAACTTACTTTAAAGTTGAATTATTGTTTGTGTGTATTGACATACATTTTATCTGTGTGAATTATTGTATATTGTGTGTGCTTGAAAAAAATCAATCTTAAGATCATTTATAATTTTAGCATGTTTGAATTTAACAGTTTACTTTTACTTCAAACATGTCTAGATAGACTTTGTGTGAATGAAGTATGTCTAAATTTTGACATTTACTTTATATTTGTGTGAATTTTTTGTATATGTGAAAATCATTTGTAATTTTAGCATGTTTTTATAACTCTAGAATTTACATTCACTTTATATTTGTGTGAATTTTCTGTGTGATTGAAAGCTATTTTTATTAGTTATTTTATTTGTTGTGTATTTGAAAGTTGATTTTCTTATTTACTTTGTGTGTGTTTGAATTAAAATTTCTATTTATTTTGTGTTTGTGTGTGCTTGAAGGATTTTTGAACTTCATGTGAACCATATATTCTTCACTTTTGTGTACAAATGAACTTTAGCTATTCACTTAATTTGTATGTTCACAACTCTAGCATTCACTTAATATGTATGTTTGTCCTCTCAGCATGTATGAATTTGAGTGTTTACTTCATGCATATTTATACTCTATGTGAATGATGTCTCTTTGAATTTTTGCTTGAACTTTTTGTTTGTGTGAATATTGTGTGTGTGTGATTGAAGGTTAATTTTTATCACTTATTTTATTTGTTGTGTGTTTGAAAACTATTTTTTGTATTTAATTTGTGTGGTATGTTTGAATTAATTATTTTATTTATTGTGTCTATGTTTATGCTTGAATGAGCTTTGACCTTTAGTTTTTAGTGTACAAATGAACTTTATCTATCATTGTTGTGGAGTTTATATCTATTTTCTTGCATTTACTTCATGCATGTTTGTACCAACTATGTATCGATGAAATATGTTTAATCTCAAGTGTTTACTTCATGCACGTTTGTACCAACTTTGTGTGAATATGTGGAATTTTGGCTTTTGACTATTTTTTTGTGTCAATATTGTGTGTTATTGAAGGTTAATTTTATCATTTATTTTATTTGTTGTGTGTATTTATTTTGTATGGCGTGTTTGAACTAATTAATTTTTTATTTTATTGTTTTTCTTTGTGTGGGCTTGAAGGAACTTTGGCATTTGATTATTTTGTACAAATGAATTTTACCTATCACTGTTATGGAGTATATAACTGAATTTTTACTTTTACTATAGTATCCACTTAATATGTATATAACTGAATTTATCTTATTTGTTGTGTTTGAAAATTGATTTTTTTATTTACTTGTGTATAAATGAGTTTTAGCTATAATTGTTGTGGAGTGTACAAGTGCATTTCTAGTTTTGTATTATGTGGAATGTGGTTGGAAGATTTGATGTTCTTCCCTTTTTATGTACAAATGAACTTGAGCCATCATTGTTGTGGAGTATGTAATCGATTTTTCTAAAGATAAGTTGTGGACAAGGGGTCCACCCCATGTAAATTGAAACCAAAAAATCAAAACTTACATGACTCAAATGTTTGTGCCTTAGAATGACACATCCTTTAATATTCTTTTTTATTTGACAATCTTAAGTTCATTTGACGCGTCTCAGAATTTTCAAGACTTTCTTCCTTAAATTTTTTTTTTTCACAACCATTAGTTGTAGGAGGCTTGGATAACAAGAAGAGAGCACATTTGCTTAACTTTATGATTTCTTTGGGTTAAGACTATATTCATCAGTAATAACATATTTGGTATTTGTGAACCATATAGTTGAATCATATCAATTGATAGTGCCAAGTGTCGAAGTCTGAGTGCCAAAGGTTGAGTGCTGAAGGCCGAGTGTGTTTTTTTGTATGGGTGTGTGGGTAGACTGTCAACCAAGTGTCATACGATTGTGGTACTAAAGTGCAAAGCGGGTACCTAGAAGGTTGAGTTTGGTTGTCATTGCATTTTAGTGCCAAATTGTGATTGGTATATTATAGTGGTATCATAATTGGTGATCTTGCCAACTTGTTTGGAAATATTGAATGTGGATGAGGAGGTCCCAATCATTGAATAGGATGCAGTAATCAAGCACATAAATGATGACATCATTAAGAGAGTTAACAAGATATCAACAACAGCTCAGTGAGACTTTGACAAGAGGACAACAACAAATTGACGAAATACTTTGGCTTTTGTTGGAAGGAAGAACAAATGGAAATTCATAATGGGGACGATGATAATTTTGTCATTGAGTGGTCACAAACAAAGTGCTCCCACATACTCATTGATGCTAAGGTTTCCTCAAAGGACTAAACAACGTGGAGATCAAGAGGCTACCTTCTTGGAGATGCAAGATCAGTTGAGGTAAGATTGGTTTGATGTCGGATTTGGAGCAGAATTGCCCTCCAAGGATATGTGAAATTACAGATGAGATATTCTAAGAGCCATGGCCATCACAATAATGACATTGTAAGAATTTGCAAATAGAAAAAATTGAACAAAGGATCTAGAGGTTAAATAAAAGCACGAGAGAGATTATATGAATGCAATGATTGATATTGAATTGATCCAATAAATTCACTTTGATACATGATTACATAATAGGCCTCCTTATATAGGAAATGTGATAAGAGAGAAAGATAAGGGGCTGATAAGCTATCACCTATGCTAGGTGTAATCACATGTCCACCAAATGTGGATCATCCTCCATTATGCAATGAAGTATGTGCAATGAGATTAGGATGATAATGTGATAAGAGCACTAAAGGTGGATCTCACACTAAAAGTAGAATTTCTCTGACACCATGTGCTTAATTGAGGTGCAAACTCCTAGGTGTCTCAATCATTGACTACTATGAAATGCATTAACCTAAGTAAGATTAAGTAAAGTGTAATTAGGAATATTTAATTACACCAGCACCCTCCCTTAAGTGCAACTTAGGGGAATGCACTTAAACTCACAATGTAAGATGGGTCCCAGCTACCAGGCCATGTTAGGTACCCATGTACAATATGCAATGCAATATATGAAATGCATAACTCTCATAAAGCAGAGAAAGAGGAAAAACCTCATGGGAAAAAACCTCCACCAAAAAGAGAGAAGAAAACAAGATGCATGGATGGATGGAGTGCTCAAGACCCCCCAAGAACTACATACATCAGGTATATACAAAGAATTATCCCCCCATAAGGATAGTTGGAGACATGATATCCCTCCCATAATGTAGAAGCTCCCATGTTGATGAAGAGTACCTTCAAACAATAGATCAACCAATGTCTACAAGAAACATGTCTCCCCTTTGGAAGAAATAGATACATCAAATGATGATGAAGCCAATCCTCGTGCAAATGGAAGGAGGAAGAAGATTAAGGTCTCCATGTATGAATATCTGAAGACTGAATATGAATCTCCAAGTTCAAAGAATTTATCACCTCATGTGACAAATCAAGTGAAGAAGGAGAAGAATCAAGTGTGCCAATCTCCAAAGAAGGTGAAGAAGTATCCCCAACTATGATGCTATCATCAAAGGAAAGAGAAACCCCCTCATGTATGTCTTCCAAATCTGCATCATGAGAATCAACAAATGATGAAGAGGCATCCAAGTAGTCATCACATTTTGCAAGATTTGAAACACTATGATCATCGTGCTGAATAGTAGAGCCCATGTCTGACGAAGCAGGAGGTGGAGAAGTAGGAAGCTCAACACTTGTCTCAACAACAAAATGATTCAAGTGCCCAAAGTTCTCCTCATAATTATCCCTTGGCAAAGGGATGTGTACATCAAGAATATCATCATCATCATCATCATCATCATCAGCAAAATCTGAAAAAGAATACAAGCGTGATGTATGATCAATAACTCCCATAGCTATGACAACTCTACTCTCCATGTCTCTAATGTAGACAAAATCAAGAGTGAACTTAACAATTTTACCTTGTGCCCCGTGTGTAATTTGGTAAATAGAAAGGAGATTAGTGGTCAAGGATGGTACACAAAGAACATCATTAAATGTCCCCTCTCCCATAGGAATAGAACCTTTCCCACAAACTCTCATGAATGTGTTGTTACCCATCAAAATATTAGGAGAATTACAAGGCTCAATAGAAGAAAACATATCCATAGATGATGCCATATGATGTGATGCACCTGAATCAAGAAGCCATTTACCTTGCTCATGATGTGTGGAAGCCAAAAGTGCTTGTCCTTTACCTTTATCTTTCGACAATGATGGAGATGTAGAAGTTGCCAAATGTGTAGAAGGAGTAGACACTGATGATGGCAACTTAATGTTGCGCTTCTGAATAATGTGAGTTAGCTCATCAATCTTCTTTTGAAAACACTTATTTTCATCATGTCCTAGCTTTTTACAATATGCACATTTATCCCTCTTTCTTTTAGACGATTCCTCTCTTGAAGAGGACTTGGATTCACTAGTATTGTATGAAGGAGATTCATTACCTTTGTCATGAGGCTTAGGATCCTTATGTTGCTTCTTTCCTTTGCCATTAGAAGCCTTTGATGTGGACTCACTTGCAACCAATGCTTGATGTGTGGAAGGTTTCAATTGACCCATGTGTGCCAACTTTGCTTGTTCCCTTGTGAGTTGTGCTGCAAATTCATCAAGAGAAGGCAATTTGTATGCACTACCAAGAGCATCCATAGTAGCATAGAATGTAGAAACAAATATAGAATAATGAGGACCAAGATTGGAAAGAATAGAAAAAATGAATTGTTCATCCCCTTTAACAATACCACATGTAGAAAGCTCCAATCTAATAGAATTGAACTTAGAAAAAAAGTCTTGAATATTGTCAAAATCACTAGGATTTAGACCCATGAGCTCATTCTCTAATCTGCATTTTCTCATTCTACTAGGTTTACCAAAGAGGCCTTCCAATATGACCCAAGCATCAAGAGGATGTGTGCAAAATGCAATATGAAAGTGCAAGTCACGAGAGATGGATAATCTAAGAGAGCCAAGTGCTTTATCCCTTCGATCAATCCATTTTTGCCTTTCTGCAACACCTGTTTGAGGTTCTTGATCCTGCCAGAGAGTCAGTCTAGGCGATACAATACTCAATAAATGATCATTTAAAGATACTTTCAATTCATGGTAGTTATATGGAGTGAGGATTTTGACCTTTGAATTATCCATAATACAACCAAATAATGACTGATAACTACTTATAACTCCTTCAAATGACTAATGCAAATCAGAAAACTAAAATTCAAGGATTAACCAAGTGCAAATATAGCCTCAAATGACCTATTTTTGAAAGTGATATATGCACCCCAAATCATTGAAATATGATTGCAGATCTGTAAAGTAGACAAAAAATCACGCACTTTCAAAAAAAATTCACCTCAATATGTTACCGTATGTGCCCAAACGAAGCCTTGTAAGTTGCAAAAATAGGAACAGACAGGAACAGTCAACAAAATTGGAAATTTATGATAAATCTGGGAACCAAATTGCAAAAATAATATCACCACTGGATTCTTCAAAAAATTCTATCCAATTTAAAAAAAAATTGCTAAAAAATAAAGAGCAAAAATGAGGAAGATAAGGCCCTCTGAAGTTGGATTGCAAAATGAAAAACTCCAATGGTGAATGCTGAGAAAATTCAAACCCTGATGATGTCAGCAGAAAATGGTGTTAAAATTGACGGTTGTATGGATGTCACAAAATGCCCAATTTGGCTTGTTTTAATAGCTGTATGGCCGTCAAATTTAGGCTCATAAAATGGTGACATCAGTGAAAAATTTGGCCCTCTACTGATGTGGCGTTAACATAGACTGTCGCACAGATGGCGTCCCCTGTACAGATGATGACATCAACACATGACTATGCAGGTTGATGTGTCTGCTGGCGTGGCAGAATTGCACATGTCAATCAGGGAGTTGCTGCTCGTTGTTCGATGTGGCGACCTGGTGGCTCGCCATAGCTATGCCATGTGGCGAGAGAGGTGCCGCTTGTGTTGCGTTACGCTGGAGTCTTGCCACGTGGCATCAACATGTCACATAGGAGTCTTTTCGTGTGGTGGTTGTATGTTTGGTAGCACACAGGCTCTTAGGCACTACTGATGTGATAGTTTGCGTGGCGCCTACTCGATGCCGCATGGCTCGGATGTCCCAAGGGCGAGGATTTGAGCCGCTGGGGTAGCAGTGGGGATTTGAGCAGCTGGGGCACAGTGGGATTTAATCCCACATTCCTTGTGTAGAGGAATGTCACAGGGTTGATAAAATAAAATGCTCGGTTAATATGTTAAGGGGCACAGTGTGATCTAATCCCACATTCCTTATGTAGAGGGATGTCACGAGGTTTATAAGATAAAACACCTGGTTAAAATGTTAAAGAACCGAGTCGGGCTCGACCTTGTGCTCACCTTCAGGCTCGAGCTCAAGCTCGCGGTTTGGGCTCAGCTGCAGAATCTCTGCACTGTTTTGAAATTAGTCTGGTGATGTCACTGCTGATATCGACTGTGTCGTCGTTAGGTATAGAAATATACGTAGAATATGTTGTGATTACGCAATAAATGCAGGGCACGTAACGTAAAATTTTGTTGGCAAAATTTTTTTATGTAAAATACATAATTAATTTTTTTTTTTTAAAATCATACCATAGAGGTGCAGATCGGGCCGTATTGTTTTATTTGCAAAAAAAATTTTGCCTCGATTTGGACTTTCACCGAATATAGGTGAATTTATAGTCAATCTTAACCGAAACATTCTCTCGGACATAATGGTGAGGTCAGATCTACTCCAAGACGCCTCTACAGCACGCTGGTTCTTAGATCTAAGATTTGGACCTTCAACACTTGCAACAAGATCTCTTCAAATCAGCTAATCAAAATGCTTCAATGGCTCTAATACCATGTAAGAATTTGCAAATAGAAAAGATTGAACCAAGGATCTAGAGGTTAAAGAAAAGCAGATGAGAGATGATATGAATGCAATGATTGATATTGAATTGATCCAATGATTTCACCTTGATACATGATTACATAATAGGCCTCCTTATATAAGAAAGGCAATAAGAGAGAAAGATAAGGAGTTGATAAGCTATCACCTATGCTAGGTGTAATCACATGTCCACCAAATGTGGATCATCCTCCATTATGCAATGAAGTATGTGCAATGGGATTAGGATGATAATGTGATAAGAGCACTAAAGGTGGATCTCACACCAAAAGTGGAATTTCTCCTACACCATGTACTTAATTGAGGTGCAAACTCCTAGGTGTCTCAATCACTAACTACTATGCAATGCATTAACCTAAGTAAGATTAAGTAAATTGTAATTAGGAATATTTAATTACACCAATAGACATCAAGAGGAAGATCGACAATTTGTATCTATCCACTTTTGATGGGTCCAAAAAGACATCAACAAGAGCATGGGTATAAGAAGCAGATACCTTATTCTAGTTCATTCGCCTTAAGGCAAAGCAATCAAATTTTTAGTTTTACACATGGAGAGAATTGCTTACGAATGGTGGCACCATGGGATAGTCACCCTCGATCATGATCAAGTCACTTCATACACTGATTTTATAGAGAAACTCATTAAACTATCAAGGAGTTGGCACAATTGAGATTGGTTGGATCAGTGAAAAATTTCATCACACAATTTTAGAGGCTGTTAGTGTGGGTTACTGACATTTCTAAGGTAGTCCTTTTCAAGGATGCATTAATGAAACCCCTCAAGGGTTGGGTCAAAGGTTTCAATCCCATTGCACTCACGATGGCAATCAAGAAGGCATGTTACATGACTACTTCATCCTCTTCCTCTAGGTTACACACATACCAAACCACTTTTGAAGAAGTCCTCAACGATTAAGTCCACAAGACAAGAAATCATTTTCAAAGAATCTGCAAAGGATGAATCCATGAGACAAGAGATGAGAAGGAGAAATATTTATTTCACATGCAAGGGGTCTTGGAACTGGGTCACCAATGCTTAGGTAAAGGAAAGAACCATTACATCGAGTTAGTGTCTGATATTGAGGAGGAGAGTGAAGAATATGAGGCACAAGAAGAAGAGACTAAAGAGGAAACTAATTGTGCAAAGAGGATTGCCACACTTGTGAGGAGGGGAGGTATTGGTGCCACACTTTTTGGAACTCTGAGATGTAGTGTCTTTCAACTTCAAGGCACACTCCAGGGCTAGCATGTTGTAATCATGCTCGATATAGGAGCCACACTCAATTTCATTGAATCCTCACTTTCCACCAAAAGGGGTTTGCAGGTTTGCATATGGTGGAACACTAGGGGTTCGAGGTCAAGGTGGTCGGAGAAAATTTACTACCATGTTCTCATTTTCTCCTACGGTTGAGTACTACCATGGGGAACTATACAATGATAGATGATTCTTTTGTGGTAGACTCGGATGATATGAATGTCATATTAGACATTCAATAGATGCAGACTCTTGACTAGTGTACAACGAGTTTCAAGAGGATGGGGTTCTCATTTGAGGTGGAAGACAAGGTGGTGTTGAGAGGAATGTCCAATGGGGGTTTGAGGGAGATCTCATCAAAGCGAATGGAAGCAATTTTTAGACATGTTGAAGTCGTTTGGGTAGCACAATATTTGGTTCAACCGAACCTTTTGAGTGGGTAACAAGCATACTACCATGATGATGAACTCCAAGCCATGTTAGCCAAGCGGTCTTTGCAGACATTCCACCAGGAATACCCCAACATAGAGGTTTTGAGCATGCAATCAAGTTGGAGGAGGGAGCCAAGTCAGTGATGAGTACTCTCTATTT
Source organism: Chamaecyparis obtusa (assembly GCA_027943335.1). Taxonomy (NCBI): domain Eukaryota; kingdom Viridiplantae; phylum Streptophyta; class Pinopsida; order Cupressales; family Cupressaceae; genus Chamaecyparis; species Chamaecyparis obtusa. The sequence goes on from BSBK01001219.1 coordinate 2,901,857, forward strand.
CCATCCAAAGAAGTTCAAGGAAGAGATAGAGAAGACAATCCAGAGGCTCCTCGACAAAGGTTGTATCGGACCTAACTCTAGTCTATTTGCATCTTTGGTAGTTTTGGTGAAGAGGAAGGGTGGAACTCTCAAGATGTGCATTGATTATTGAACATTGAACAAGAAGACAATCAAGAACAAATACCCCATCCATAGGATCGATGAGTTGTTGGATGAACTACATAGAGCACTCTATTTCTCCAATATTGATCTCCGATTCGGGTTTCACCAAATATACACGAGGGAGCAAGATGTATAAAAGATAACATTCAGTTGTAACTATGGACACCAAGTTCATGGTCATGCCATTTGGATTGACCAATACTTCAACTTCTAGTCTTGCATGAACCACATGTTCAACAAGTAGTTGCATAAGTTTTTGTTGGTGTTCTTCAATGACATCCTTATTTACAACAAGTTGTGTGTGGAACATCTGAGGCATTTAGAGGAAGTATTAGGGGTCATGAAGTCACTTCTATTATTTGTGAAGAGGTCCAAATATAAATTTGGGATGATTGAGATCGTATACTTGGGGCATGTCATCAATGCTTGAGGAGTTCAATGCATCAGGAGAAGATTTAGACAATTCTTGATTGGCCAACTCCTAGGACACTCATAGAGTTGCATGGACTTTGGACTGTATAGTTACTTTAGGAGACTTGTGAATGGGTTTTCGCAGCTAGGGGCACTACAAACAAATCTCACAAAGAAGGGAGCATTTCATTGGGATGAGGAGACACAAGGAGCTTTTGATAGGCTAAAGTAAGTCATGAGTACATGTCCAATTCTGGTATTTCCAAATTTCACTAGGTGAAGGCATTGGCATAGTATTGATGTGAGATTGTTATCTCATTTCTTTTGAGAGTTGAAAGCTCTTAAGAGCCAAGCGATTGTATTCAACACCGGCTATGGTGCAACATATTTGCACCTAGCCTCTTACCCATTTGCATGCCCTATCTAATTGTATGCCATCCTTCCCTAACAACTGACGCTTGAACTATGTTGTTGTACCTGTTAACTTTTAACTTAAAAAAATGATATGCATCCTCTATAAAATAATTTTGTTAAGTAAAAATTACGGGTTAACATTTTTTTATTTCAATATTAAAGTAGAATGTTGATATATATTTTGTTTAATTTTAAATAATTTATTAGTAAATTTTTATTTTTCAATTAAGTTTGTCATAAAATATTAAAAATATTATATCATTTTAAAAGAAATTAAAATTTTATATATTTTTTAAAAATAAACTAATGTTTGAATTTATATATTCAATTGATAAAATTTTAAATTTATTTATATGTATTATTTTATGTATAATTTGGGATAATTAATAAGTGTATTAAACTAAACAATAATAAGTTTGATTATAATAGTTGTAATTACTCGTGAAAAATTGAAGAGAATAAATTGATAAATATAATGTTGTCATTATAATTTATTTTTTACAAATTTTTCTTTTAAAATTATAATGATAACATTTTCATATTTATTAATTTATTGTAGTGCCTCCCTCATTTGCCTCCTTGCACAAACATGTAGATGGTGTAGTTTCGACTTTCACACTTGCTGGGTATCATCATGTTGGTCCCATGTGAGGGTGAATCCGCAAAGAGCATATTTTCGATGCCCTGCGTGAACTTGGAGATGTAGGGTGTGGTCTTAGATTGTATTCCGGTGACCCTTAGAGATAGGGATGAGTCGGTCTTGTGAATGCAGTGATTGTTATCCACATTATGTTTTATGATGGCATCGTGAGATGCACCTTATTCAGCTTTGTCATGCGCCAATCAAAGGTTATCATCGGGGTCGTGACGGGTGTATTAAGCAACCTCAACCTGATCCTATCATTGTATTGCTTCTATCTGTATTATGAACTTAGTATTTAGATACGCCATGTTGATGCATCATAGATTTATTTTCTGATGGACAGAGGTTTGACCACACTGATTTATGTACTCTTTTTCATGTTGCTTATGTACTCATGTCAATGTTTCTAGGATGCACTATGTTTTCTTAAGGGCTAAATGAATTCAACTAATTTTCTTACTATAGAGAAATTGAGTACATGTTTTGAGGGGTTTGAATGAGAATCAAACAATTTAAATTATAATGAGATGAGAAGTAAATTATAATAAAGTAAATATTATTTTCCTTGTGTATGTAATTTCTAATAGAAAATGTAGTAGGAAGGTGTGTAGAGTCATGAATTGAGGAGGTAGAATGTACCCTTAAGGAATATTGAAATGTTACTATTGGATATGAATGCTTACAAAAATGACCATTTGAATTTATATTAGGTTGAGATGTGAATTAATCGGAAGTTGATTTTAGGTTTTTGATGTTAGGAAAGAGATTTCCGGGCATTATGCTTTCATTATTGATTCAAGAAATGTAATTCAAAGTGATTATGAAATCAATTGAAATGTTAATATTTTATTGAGTATGAAAGGGATTTTGGGATGCTTGTGAATATTGTATTTTTAGAGATTTTGTGTTGAAAGAAATTCTGAGTATTACGCTTTGATATTATATTGATGCCAGAAATGTGAATCAGTTAAAATGTTGTATGTAAATGATTTAGGTTATTTGTGCTAGACGTGTTTCTTGGAATATCATGATATTGAAATTTAATAGATTTTGAGTAAATATGTTCTTGTGAAAAGTGAATTTCATATGATGTGAAATGTGGTTAGATTTTATAAAGATTTAGGAGATATTTCCATGCTTCGATTTTCAGGTCTGGATGATTATGGTATTTGATGAATATATATATATATATATATATATATATATATATATATATGGAGTTGATCTTTCATGAGCTACTGATATTTTCATCTAGTGTGCGAAAAATTGACCACGGAATTAAATAAGGAGAAATTAAAGATGGATGCATGTGAAAATCTTGTAAAGACAAGGTTAACTCCAAAGGGAGAAATAACCTCGTTGTCATGTACAATGTTGTAAAGTTATGTTTGAATGAATCATTTAAATTATGTTTATTTTATTTTATATTTATGTTTACTTGGCATGCCATGTGTATAATGATGTGTTGTGACTTTATGTGGTGTGAATTGACGCGTGTATGTGAGTTGACATGACCAAGTAAATTATTTATTGGTTATTTTCCACCTTTGAGTCATCTTGTAGTTTCCCAAGGTTAGGTATCTTGGTTGTTGAGCCTTGGGAGAGAATCTTATTTCAAATTTCCGTGGGTCAACTCTTAGTGGACTTTTGAGACATTAAAAGTAGCCCTAGGGGTTGGTTAGGGTTAAAATGAGATAACCCCATAGGCATACCTTGGGTTGGGGATCAAAATTTGACCAATAGGATATTTTTAGCCCATTTTTGCCTCTTCTAAAAATGTCATTTTCGAAGGTGACGAATTTGGGGAGTGTGCCATGTTTTCCTCTTTTGCAATTTTGAATTTCCCTCTTATTAGAGAGAGAAACCTTGGATAGTATGTCCAATCATCTTTGAGGTTAGGTAGGGTTTTCCTTTTTAGTGAGATGGAGAGGAATTTGGTAGGTGGATTTCTCACTCTCCAATTTTGGAGACTTTTAGTGGACTTCGCAGGTTTTGGTGGACTTAGCAAGGAAAGATGGTAGAAAAGGGAGCTTTTTTCAAATCCTCATTGCCATAGCTTGGAGTAAGGTTGGTTGTCTTGTCATGGAAGACTCTTTTCTTTTACTTGTTTGAAAAATGTAGATTTTTGGTGTGTTATTGTTTATGGTTTTGTGAAGCTTTATGCTGGCTTTCATGGATTCTTGTTTATGTCTATTTGCTGGTTTTGATTTAGTGTTCTTGTTTTATTGGGGTGTGCAAGGCAAAAATCACCCTTGGGAGGGAAGAGAGCCTTGATGGGTGAAGGGTTTTAGTTGGGAATGCCCATTTAGTGTAGATTCCTTCCTCATTGAGGAAGGGGATGAGGCATGGATGTATTGGCTTTATGTTGCCATTTTGTTATATTCTCATTTGGGGGTCATAAGGGTTGTTATATGTGTATGCAAATGAAAGAAATGATATTTTGGTTATGGCTTTGTGAAGGAAATGGTATTTTTTATTATGGCCTTATGAATGCATTGATATTTTGGTAATGACCTTGTTGAAGACATGGTTTCACATTTGAATGGCTTCTCCTACTTGGGTACTTTCCACATTCACTCCTCTTATGGGTCCAAGGTGGCCCATTGTGTGAAAATCCTTGGGATGAGAATTTTATGTAAATATGTGTTTGCTGGTTTTTTATGGTGTATGTGTGTTGAAGCTTGTTTGTTCCCACATCCATCTTTGTTTTCCCAAGCTCAGGGGTGCCCATGTAATGGTCTAGGTTGGGAGGTGAGCCTCCATGGTCAAAGTGGTTTTCTTTTGTAGATTTCTAAGTGAAGGAGTTGTTTGTTTTCTTGAAGGAAAAAGTATTTTGTCATTTATTACTTGCAGATTTTTATGTTCTAAAAAGGGCTAAAAATCTATGTGTAAAAGAGTATTATAAAAAGGTCATGTAAATGTCTAAATGCACGATGAATGCTTGTAAAAGTTTGTATTTGAATGTGAAATGTTCTCCATAAATTTCTATGTATTTCTAAAGAAAGAAAATGTAAAAAGGAAGATTCATTATGCTTTGAATGCAAAAAAAGGTTTGTTGGTTTGTTTTCCCATATGCAAAAAAGTTAGATTTTCTTATGATTGTTAATCTCTTCCCTATGTATTCAAAATTTACTTCAAGTATTTATTTGAAAAAGAAAAGTAATGTAGATTTTGCTTTCCTAGTAGCCTATGTTAGAAATAATTTCATTTTAATATCATGTTCGTTCAAAATAAAAAAGACTTGTATATACACTTATGTATATATAATTGTATATATATATAGATGTATATACCCTATTGGAATACATTGCTATGTTGATGTATAAAAAAATAATATGTTGTGTGTGTTTTGCCCTAAGTTTTGAGCATGACATTTATGAACTCTTCAAATTTTCATGATTAATTACAACTATTACAATCAAACTTATTATTTTTAAATTGAATATACTTATTAATATCCAAAATTATACATAAATTGATACATATAAACAAATTCAAAATTTTATCAATTGAATATATAAATTCAAACTTTAGTTTATTTTTTTAAAAAAATATGAAACTTTAATTTCTTTAAAAATGATATTATAATTTTTTTAATATTTTATAACAAACTTAATTGAAAAATAAAAACTTACTAATAAATTATTTAAAATTAAACAAAATATATATGTACATTCCACTTTAAATATTGAAATAAAAAAAATGTTAACCCGTAATTTTTACTTAACAAAACAATTTTATAGAGGATGCATATCATTTTTTAAGTTAAAAGTTAATAGGTACAATGACATAACTTAAGTGTTAGATGTCAGGGAAGGATGGCGTGCAATCAAATAGGGCATGCAGATGGGCAAGATGCTAGGTGCAAATATGTTGCACCATAGTCGGTGCCATTGTATTCGATCTATGATAAGGAAATGCTCGATATCGTGTACGTGTTGGACAAGTTTCGATAGTACCTCATTGGGGAAAGATTTGTGGCGGGGACTAACTACAATAGTTTGAGATATTTCTTGGATGAAAGATTTGAACGAGAGGCAACATAAATGGATGCGAAAAATCTAGGATATAATTTTCACATTGAGCATGTGAAAGGGAAGAAGAATGTAGTGGTTGATGCATTATGTAGGAGACCCACCATATGTACACTGTTAAAGATTTTAGTTGATTGGAAGACTCATTTTTTAGTTGTGTACTACAAGAACACTTTTTCTTGTTAGTTGTTGGTTGGCCAAATTCAGGATGATAGGTACAATGTGGTAGATAATATCATCTACTACAAGGACATGATCTACTTGGTCCCAGAATCAAAGATGAAGGAGAGGATCTTGAAAGAGATTCATGATTCACCTTTGGAAGGACACCCAAGATACCTCAAGATCTATGGGTAGATTTGTGAGAGATTCACTTGGAAAGGCCTTACGGATGGTGTGCTACAATATGTCAAGGAGTATTCCACTTGTCAACATAATAAAATTGAGCATACTTTTCCAGTTGAACTACTCTAGCCCTTGTTGATTCCCAATCAGAAATAGGAGAGTATCTCGATAGACTTCATTACTAGACTTCCAAAGGTGCAAGGTAAGGATTGTATTTATGTTCTGGTTGATCCGTTGACATAATATGCACATTTCTTTACCATTCCTAGGGAGTTTTGGGCAGTCCAAGTGGTAGAGTTGTTCTTTCGAGAGCTGTTTCAGTTACATGGACTTCAACAAAACATAGTGATAGAGACAACTTTTTCCTTTTCTTTTGGGTGGAAATTTTTTGATTGAGAGACATTGAGTTGTCGTAGAGTATAAGCTATCATCCTTAGAGGGATAGTCAAACTAAGAATGTGAATAAGTTGTTGGAGGGCTACTTGAGGAACTACTTCGTAGCACAACATAAATCACATGGATTTGTTGGCTTCATTTGGGAGAGCACTACTACAACACTACCTATCATATGTCTATAGGTATGATACCTTTCAAGGCTCTTTATGGATATGATGATGCATCATTAGTGCATTTGGCATTAGGAGATAGTCGAGCATCTAGGGCCAAGGAGTGTTTGCAAGAGAGTCTTAATATCCTACAGTCCCTCAAGGATAATCTACAACGAGCCTAGAATCAATAGAAGGTGTATGTTGATCGACATAGGATTTAGAAAATTTATGAGGTGGGAGATTTAGTCTACCTTTGATTAAAACAATACATATAGTCTTCTTTTAAGAGAAGCACGTAGTAGTTTAAGCCTCGCTTCTATGGACCATACAGGGTGGTATTGAGAGAAGAAGTTTCCTACAAGTTGGAACTTCCATAAGGGGGTCAGATTCACATCGTATTTCATGTCTCATGCCTCAAGAAGGCGGTTGGGCAGCATTCATGGTCTTTGAAGAGTTCCCACCTGTTGACAAAGAGGGTAGACTTTCTTTGGAACCTATAGAGATCATTGATTTTGGGGAGGAATCTGAGGTCACACAACATCAAGGAGTACCTAGTGCGTTGGATTGATTTATCAGTTGAAGATGACATGTGGGAGATGAGCATATTTTGGAGAATCTAAATTTGCAATTGCTTGAGGGCAAGCAATCTTTGGGTTGAGAAGACTGTAATGTCCATGACATATTTATATAATTTAATTAAATTAATTGGTTAAGTGGTCCCAATTTTGAATAATATCATACAGACTACTTTAATTAACTAATTTAATTATAGAGTAAGAAGTAATCAAATGGTAAATAATAAGTCATGTTGGTCTTTGGTAACCTTCCAAAATCTTCTTGGAGGCCTTTAAATGGTGGTAAATGGCATCGTAGTAAATCATTGTGGAGTTATCTTCTATTACGGATTTGCAATTCTAATCGAGATTGAGTTCTTGTTTGTTGTTTCAAAGGTGCAAAACCCTTGTAACACCTCGTCATGGGACCCGAGAGGACAACAAATAAATACTATTTTTTTATTTTATTTTAAAAACAACAATAACAAATCTAAGTCTAACATAATAATTTAATTACACATGATAAATGACTAAATAAATAATACATCATATTCATCACATGTGCAAACATAAACTAGAAAATATATAATATACATATATAATATGTCGAGATGTATCGAGGTGTTGGATTTTTTCATTTTTTATTAAATTGAATGATGAAAAAATTAAATGCCTCGATACATCTCGACGTATTTTATATATAGATTATATATTTTCTAGTAGTACTCGCACCACATGCAAGGCATTGAATAAATTAAATTTTAAATATAACATATACTCGAAGTGAGGGTTAGGGTTTAGGGTAAAGGTTATAGTTTACATCATGGTTAGTGCTTAGGTTAGGATTTGGGATAGTGATATAGTTAGGTTTAGCACCATTCTTAGGTAGCAATAATTAGGGTTAGGATTAGGCTTAGTGTTAGGGTTTAGGTTACAGTTAGGGTTAGAGTTAGGATTATGGTCTAGGTTAGGGGTTATGATTAGAATTATGTTTAGTGCTAGGGTTTACACAATGCTAAGGGTAAAGATCAGGGTTAGTGTTACAATTTTGATTAGGAGAATGGTTAGGTTTTAGGGTTAGGGTATGGAATATGGTTATAGTTAGGGCTTAAATAATGGTTAGGGATAGGGTTTTGGCTATAGCTGGCTATGAGGGTTAGGATTGGGGTTAGAATTTGAATAATGGCTACCATTATGATTTAGGGTTATGGTTATAATTATGAATAAAAATTAGGCCTAGGTTTTGGGTTTGGATTAGGCTTTAATTAAAGTTTAGGGTTATAGTTTTGGTTAGGATTATGGTTAGGATTTAGGGTTAGGATTGCAATTATGGTTATAATTAGGGTTTACCTAGTGATTAGGGCTAGGGTGAGGATCAAGATTAGGGTTAAGGTTTAGGGTCAAGGTCACATTTTACATCATGGTTAGGGTTTGGGTTAGGATTAAGATTATGGTTATAGTTAGTGTTTACATAATGATTAGGGCTAGAGTTTGGGGTATGAGTAGGGTGAGGGTTAGGGGTTAGGGTCAGGGCCATAATTTACATCACGGTTAGGATTTGGGTTAGTAATATAATTAGGTTTAGCGCCACTCTTAGGCTAGTGAAATAGTTAGGGTTAAGGTTAGGCTTAATTTTAGGGTTAGGGTTTAGCATTCAAGATTAGGGTTAGTATTTAAGATTAGGGTTTTCTATTTAGGAGTATCATTTAGATTAGGATTTAGGGTTTAGCTTTTAGGGTTTTAAGATGAAGGTTTAAGATTTAGGGTTATGGTTAGGTTTAGGTTTAGGGTATGGGTGTGTATCGTAGTTAATGTTAGGGTTTATATTAGTGTTAGGTTTTATGGTTAGAGTTAGGATTATCCATTAGGTTTTTTTATTTAGAATTAGGGGTTAGCATTTACGATTATGGTTTAAATAACTATTATTCTTCTTTTATTATACTTTTTCTTTGTTCTTTTTTTTTAATTATTAAGATAAGTTTCTATTATAGATTTTAAAAATAAATTATTTTGGGGCTCACTACTTAGTATTTTTGTTAAGTGGTGGTGGTGTTCCTACAAAGGTTCCTAAATGCTTAACCTAATCCTAATCCTAACTCTAAATTATAATCTAATACAAACTCTACCCCTAACCATAATACTAACCATGATGTAAACTCATACCCTAATCCTAACCATAACCTTAAATCCTAAATGCTAAACCCTAATCTTAATCCTAATGGATAATCATAAATCCTAATCCTAAATGCTAAATCATAATCCTAACCCTTATCCTAATCATAACCCTAACTCCTAAACTCTAAACCATAATCCTAAATGTTAAACCCTAATTATTAAACCCTAATCCTAAATGCTAAATCCTTAATTCTAAGACAAACTATAATCCTAAATGCTAAACCCTAATCTTAAATACTAAACCCTAAATCCTAATCTCAACCTTATGTTAAACCGTAATCCTAAATGCTAAACTCTAATTCTAAATACAAAACCCTAATGTTGAATCCTAACCCTAATTGTAAAACCTAACCCTAATATAAAATCTAACCTTAACTATGATGCATACCCATATCCTAACCCTAAACCTAAACATAACCATAACCCTAAATATTAAACCCTCATCCTAACCCTAAAAGCTAAACCCTAAACCCTAAATTCTAAATCCTAAGCTAAACCATACTCCTAAATGGTAAACCCTAATCCTAAATGGTTAACCCTAATCTTGAATGCTAAATTTTGAATCCAAACCGTAATCCAAAATGTTGAATCCTAACCCTAATCCAAAATGTTGAATATTGATCCTAAATGATAAACTCTAAATCCAACTTGAAACAATAACTCTAAATTGTAAACCCTAATAATAAATGGTAAACCCTAATAATAAATGCTAAACCCTAATCATAAATGTTAAAACTTAATCTTAATAATAAATGGTAAAATCTAATCCTATTCCTAATCTTAAATGTTAGACCCTAATCCTAAATGCTAAGCCCTATTACTAACCCTAATAGATGAACCCTAATTCTAAATGTTCAACCCTAATCCTAACCCTAACCCTAAACCTTAACCCTAATACAAACCTTGCCACTAACCATATACTAACCATGATATAAAATCATACCCTAACCCTAAATCCTAAATGCTAAACCCTAATCCTAATCCTAATTATTGAGTGACAATTGTAAATGTTACACCGTAATCCTAACCCTAACCCCAAACCTAACCTTATACAAACTCTACCCCTAAACATAATATTAACCATGATGTAAAATTATGCCCTAATCCTAAGCATAACCCTAAATCCTAAATGCTAAACCCTATTCCCTAATGACTAAACCCTAAATCCTAAGCTAAACTATAATGCTAAATGTTAAACACTAATCATAAATACTAAATCATAATCCTAAATGGTAAACCCTAATCGTAAATGTTAAACCCTAATCCTAACTATTGAACCCTAATCATAAATGCTAAACCCCAATCCTTACTCTAACCCTTATCCTAGTCAAAACCTAACCCCAACAAAAGTCCTAATAAAATATAATTATATATTAATTGCTTTAATGTCTTTCAAGTTACGCCGCAACTGCTACTTCTCTTGATGCAATAAGCACCTCTAGAATATATATATATATATATATATATATATATATATATATATATATATATATGCAAATAGATTCTCAAAATAAATTATTTTTGGGTTCACCACTTAGTATGTTTGTGAAGTGGTGGTGGTGTTGTTCCTACAGGGGTTCAAAATTAGTTACTAAAAATCAAACTTTCTAATTGATTAAGTGGTTGTGGTACCTTAAATTAGTTACTGAAAATTAGACTTTCTAATTTCATATCAAATGTGTCGATTATAAATCGTTAAAAGAATGAAGCTTCTATTTTCAATATTTTTTTTCCACTAAAAAACTCTCTTCTTTGTTCATGAAGATTTTTTAATTATAAAGTTAAAAAATAAACTTCAAAACTTAATATTACTTATTTTTAGATTAAGGGAAAAATAGGTTTTAACGGGGATCCGAAACCCCTTAAATAAAGTTACAAAAGATTAGAGAAAAAGACCCAAAGTAAGAGACATTTCTGGCCATATAACACACAACCATCAAACCAACAACCAAAATCAAACAAAAACTAGCAAAACAGAGAGAAGCATAACACTAGACAAGAAACATAGAGAGAAGCATAACACTAGACAAGAAACATAGAGAGAAGAGAAAAGACATAATTAAGCAAGCTCCTTCAGAGCATTAGTAGTCTGGTTCCCAATGATGGTCACCTCTTCCATGGTGTTTTCAAGATGCTGGATGATATTAGAAGAGGCAATGATTTTTTTGTTTAGGCCAGCCCTAGTTCTTTTCACCATCCCATCTTTAGTAGCCTTAGTAGCAACCATCATATGACTACCAAGGTCGACATCCAACACAATACCCTTCATGTCCATCTTCATTGTGAAGTCCTTGATCTTTTGAATGAAGGAGGAGATCTTTCCATCAATGTCATGCAAAATATAATTTAACCCATCCTCATAAATCTTCATATACTATGGGATTTTGCCACATTTTCTTCCAGGATCTTCTTGGCTTTGATTTCCTCATTCAGCTGGGCTTCCATCTTGCCAATATTACTCTGGAGCCCATGAACCTCATTATAAATCCATTGTTCTAGAGCAAGAGAGACATCAACTTTATCTTTGGCCTTGTTAAGGAACTCTAGAGTGGATGGGATGGCATTAGAAAGTTGGATATCACCCTTCTCTCTAGTATCCTTAGGGTTAGCAACTATATTTTCTAGGGGAGTCTTTTCAAGGTTAGAAAGATCAACAATAGAATCAGAAGATGGATAATCAACCATATTTATGTCTGGATTCTTACCATGACTAGAGAAACAAATCTTTTGCATTTTTCCATCAGTTCTCTTGCCAGGAATTGTCTACTTGGAGGAGATTCTATCATGCACATTCACCAGAGGGGGAGGGTTGCTAATGCCAATTTCATCCTTCTTTAAGGAGACAAAGATGCCTTTGGCCTCAAAGTCATCAATATCCATCCCCTTGGCACCATCTTGCCAAAAATTCATATTCTCCTCATCCTCATTCATTTCCTCCAAGCTCTTGACTAAGTCATCCCTGGTCTCCATGCCATTATCGTTGTCATCCAGAGTAATCCTCCCCACTAGACATTTTACCTTCATCTTTTCTCGTATTCTTAATAGTAGATTTTGGGGTACAAGATTTGTAGTATTCAATGAATAATAAGATAAGCCCTTCATGTATAATAGGCTTACTAGATTTCTTGTTGTGCTCAATCACACTGTTATTCAGAGATTTAAAGATAAAGAAGGGGAAAGAGATCCCATCTCTATAACGAAAATGGTTCAGAAGAACAAAGATATAGATGTGGACTCTAGAGTACCTACCATCCAAGGTGAAATACACCCTAATGCAAGACAAAAAATTCCTTCATATAGGTTTGATTTTCTCATTGGCATAGTAGTTGCCCGTTTTCACCAGGGCATTCCTATCTTCATTTTTTGGAAATTTAATAACTGCCTCATATGAAATTTTTCTTTCTTTATAAAAATCTTTCCCGTCACAGGGAAGGTCGATGATCTTCGAGATGAATCCAACCGTTAAGTCAAAGGTAATGCCATACCTTGTCACCGTTTCATCTTTCCAGCCCTTCATAACCTCAATAATGGCATCCTACTTGTATCCATGAAGCTGCTCCTGATAAATAGTAACATCCCCATTTTGAAGCTTGTCCCAGACAACCTAGATTTCCTTCCATTCTTTACAAGATCTTGGTTCTTGGTGCTTTGGTGCACCACCCATTTCTTCATTATAATAAATACATACTAAAATTTTGCTCCCAATAATCTAATTGAATTTGTCCTTCTCTAAGAAATTGAAGAACATAAAGCCATAAATCAGCCAAAAGTGTGCGAGCTATAAATGGAAGGTGAGGTGTACTTAACCCCTCTCATGTTCATAATGGTCTTAGAGTCAAGGAAATTATCTGTCACTATCATTATTGAGAGTTATGTTTTCCACAAGTCTATGTGTCAAATCACCTTTAATGATTTCCTTTAGTTCAACATCGAACTTAATTTCCTCATGCCACCAAAACATAATGCGATTAGTAATCACAATTGGGTTGGAAATATGATCTGCCACCTTATTATCTTTATGGTACATGTGCATAATGATAACATTTTCAAAAGTTTCAATTAACGACTTGGCTTATTTTATAGTGTTCTCAACCATCCACGTAGGCAAAGAATTGCCACGTAGACATCGAACAATATTGTTAGAGTCCCCTTCTATCCAATTTTTTTTTCATTGAAGATCTTTAGCAAGTTTTATGATCTGTAAGGTCCCATTAGCTTCAGCTACATTACTGGATTGGATACTCAAAGGGGTTTCCACAACTCCAATACAATTCCCATTCATATCCCTTATAATACCTCCACTACTAGCTTGACCAAGGTTGCCTTTGGTTGCCCCGTCAAAATTTTCTTTCAACCAACCCTCCAGAGTAGAAGACCAGACCATATTCTCCCTTATACTGAGGTTTTTACTTTTGGAGTTGAGGTTACAGAGGAGTAAAGCATTCGGATCATTTCTGTCATCTCCCAATCCGCCTTCATTTTTGATAGAGATAAAATTATCCTTAATAGACTTTATAGTCTTCTTTTCAACCACCCACGCATACACTTCTCTGTCCTCGAAGATTCTATGGTTGTGTTCCTTCTAGATGTTCCAGCAAAGATGAGGGGAAACCAACTTCCACACTTCCTTAGCATTGGTATTAGAAGCTTGGCAGGACCATTGTGAAATGAAATCTTTGATGCTTCTAGGGAAGACCCAAGATAAGTTCCAACTAGACAAAATTACTTCCCAAACCTCACATGCAAAAAAAAATTGGAATAACATATGGAGAGAAGATTCATAATATTTTTTGCAAAGTGAGCATCTGTTGACAAGGTTGAATCCCCTCTTGCACAAATTATCAATAGTTAGGATTTTATTTTGAATCATAGTCCAGAAAAAGGATACCAATCTTTAAAGTTATTTGTTTGAACCAACAAGACACCCAGAAAGGACTGGGGTCTTCATGAGGGTAGAGCTGTAATAATCCAGAAGAAACCAAGTAGCATCCATTAGGATTAGGAGCCTAGATGAGGGAGTCGGGTTGACCTAAGAAGATAACCCTCACATTAACCCATATTTGAATTTCATTCCAGATTGGGATGGATGGAAATGAGGTCACCCCAATTATCATTGATTAATATCAAGAGGAATCAGGCCTACCAAAGGAAATGAGATTCAAGCTCTTCACACCCACTCAAACTTCAAAAGTAATAAAAGGAAGTTCAAACATAAGAAAGGAAACTCTAACACAAACCATGTGGGGAATCCAAATAAAACTCACAAATGAGACATCTCCAAAATATAATGTTTCAAATGTGATAAGTTTGGTCATACACATAGATACTATCCCGAGAAGCTAAAAATACAAGCGGCATTAGCAGAATTAAAAGGAGCAGAAATATCACTATTCTTCTTAGCGTTATCAAGTGAAGTTAACTCAAGCAAAAATACTTGGATAATTGATAGTGGAGATTCTCAACATATAACAGGATTCAAAGATCAATTCGAAACCCTAGAAAAGGATTCCTCCGAAGAAGTTACAATTGGAGACAACTCCACCTATCCAGAAAAAGGAATCGGGACCTGCTCTATCAAGTTGAAATTAGGGACTACTCTAGTATTGAAAGATGTTCTATTTGTACCAGGTATAAAGAGGAACTTAGTCTCCATCTCTAGCTTAGCCGATCAAGGCTATCGTGTCACATTCCAAGAAAATAAAGTCTTAATATGGACAAAGAACTCCAATATTAAAAATGCTATTTCCTTAGGATATAGAGATGGAAGCTTATACAAAGTAGGAAATAGTATCAAATCACCTCTAAGTCATGAAGTATCCAATACCAATGAACTCTGGCACTGAAGACTAGGTCATATCGGGTTTAGTACTCTTCCGTCCCTTAAGAATATTACTACAGGGATCTCAAATTTAAATTCAAATCATTCAAGCATTTATAAAGGATGTGCGCTAGGTAAAATAAAATAAAATCCTTTCCCTCTAGTGAACATAAAACAAAAGGTACATTGGAACTCATTCACACTGACTTGTGTGGACCTATGTCAACTCTCTCACTAGGAGGTTACTCATACTATGTTATCTTCATTGATTATTATTCCAGAAAAACATGGATTTATTTCCTTAAACTAAAAGAATCAAATGAAGTGTTATCCAAATTCAAAGAATTCAAAGCATTAGTTGAAAACCAAAATAGGAGAAAGATAAAGATCCTAAGGTTAGATAATGGAGGTGAATATATTTCTAAAATTTTTAAAGAGTTTTGTATATCTATTAGGATTAAGAGGGAGTATACATTACCTTACAATCCTCAACAGAATGGAGTATTCGAAAGGAAAAATAGAACTATCATTGAAGCTGCTAAAGCCATGATGCATGACGAAAATCTGCACAGTTCATTTTGGGCCGAAGCATTGAACACTATTGTATATATTCAGAACAGATGCCCACACTCTATTCTAGAAAACATCACCCCTAAGGAAGCCTTTACAGGAAAGAAACCTGATATAAGTCATCTCAGAATCTTTGGATGTCCTGTTTACATTTATATTCCCAAAGAGAAAAGAACCAAACTACAACCTGCTAGAAAAAGAGGAATATTTGTTGGCTACAGTGAAACTACAAAAGGGAATAGGGTATATATATCAGGACATAAATCTGTTGAAGTTAGTAGAGATATCACGTTTGAAGAGGACACTACTCTAAAGATTTCCATTTCCACTGAAGGAGGATCAAATGAGAATTAGAGGGAGTACATTACAGAATATGATGAAATTGAGAATCAGAGGGAGAATGTTCCTCAAAAAAATGAGAATGAAAGAGAGAACACAATCGAAAACATTGAACCTAATTCATCTCATCTTGAAGATGTTGACATTTCTAACAAAAAGAAAAGACCCTTATGGGCTAGAAAAATGTTTGAAGAAAACAATGTTGAACTTGATGAGATGTCCAAAGCAAATAAAAGAACAAGGAATAAAAAATGTTATCTTGCACTAATGGAAGAACTAACAAAAATAGAACTAGCTAATGTAAAAGAAGCCCTAACATGTCAAGCATGGAAAGATTTCGATGATTGAAGAATACCAATCCATTATTAAAAATGATGTTTGGGAAATAGTCCCTAGACCAAAAGGGAAAACCGTCATTTCCTCTAGATGGTTATTCAAAATCAAATATGCTTCTGATGGTAGTATTGAAAAACACAAAGCCAGATTTGTTGCTAGGGGTTTCTCTTAAAAGGCTGGAATTGATTATGAAGAAACATTTGCTCTAGTTGCTCGCTACACATTTGTAAGAACCATCATAGCCATTGCAGCATCCAAAGGATGGAAGATTTACCAAATGGATGTAAAAACAACATTTCTAAATGGAATCATAGAAGAATAAGTATACATAGAACAACCAAAAGGCTTCATCACCCATGACAATAATTATGTTTGCAAATTGAAGAAAGCACTCTACAGTCTCAAATAAGCTCTCAAGGTTTGGTATGAACGTATAGATAAGTATCTATCCAAGTTAAGGTACTCCAAGAATGAAGTTGATCCAAATATATACTTCAAAATGTCCAAAGGAGAAATGGTAATTATAGTTCTATATATTGATGATCTCCTAATTACCGGAGAAGATCATCTCATTGCGAAATGCAAACAAGAACTCACAAATGAACTTGATATGAAAGATCTAGGATTATTGCATTACTTCTTAGGATTAGAAGTAGTACAGAAAGAAGACTACATTTTTCTAAATCAAAGTAAATATAGTATAAATATATTAACCAGATTTAGCATGAAGGAATGTAAACCCTTAACCAGTCCGATGGAAACAAATCTTCATAAGCTCAAAGAATATGTTGCAGATTCAGAGCCTACATACTCTTCCTACTACAGACAACTAATTGGATCTCTTATGTTCTTGGTAAACACTCATCCAAATATTTGCTATGCCACGAATGTATTAAGCCACATCATGTGTGAACCCAAGAAGATTCATTTATCTGCTGCTAAACATATTTTGAGGTACTTATGTGGTACAACTGAATTGGGTCTAAAGTATGAAAAAGTTGAGATACAACTCCAAGGATTCACTGACTCCGATTGGGTTGGAGACTCTATTGATCGGAAAAGTACCACAAGATACTACTTCAACCTCAGATCTACAATGATTTAATGGTTCAGTAGAAAATAGTCAGCAATTGCTCAGAGTTCCACCGAAGTAGAATACATGGCTACATCTATGGGTCCTTGTGAAGAAGTATGTTAAGGAAGCTTCTATTTGGATTGTTTGTTAAGCCACTACAACCTACAATAGTTTACTTTGAAAATCAAAGTTGCATTAAACTTTATGTAAACCCAGTTTTTCATAACCGCTCCAAACACATAGAGATTCCTTATCACTATATAAGAGACATGGTAGACAGAGATATTATCAAGCTCATCTACGTAAGTACTAAAGAACACAATGTTGATATTCTTACCAAGCCTCTTGTGAAGTTGAAAATTGAGTACTTCAGACATAAACTTGGTATGATTAAGTTATGATTAAATTGTTGAGATTCTATCTCCTTATGTAATTTATATATTCATGAATAAAATTGAAATTTAATATTACAATATTTTTTGTATCGAAAGATGACGATCTTTCTTGTGTGCAAAAATCGCTATTGTAAGGTGACGATCTTCAATAGCTTGATTTTGGTTATCCTCTAACCTAGTTCTGAATTCAGTCGGGGGTATGATAACAAAAGGTTCAAGTTTTGATTCAGATTACGCCGAATATCTTGATACCTATATGCTATAGTTATCCTCTAATCTAGTTCTGAATTTAGTCAGGTGTTATGATAACAAGAGGTTCAAGTTTTGATTCAGATTGCGTTGAATATCTTGATACCTACATTTATCACTAAATCCAGTTCCGAAGAAGTCGGGGATTGTGATAAATTTTGATGAGTTGAACTTATGTTCCAGATTATGCCAAAAATAATGATTGATTATATGAGTAAAATCCTGATCTGAGTTAAAGTTGAGGATTCAATAATTAAAAACTCATAACTTTTCGTATAAATCCACTCTCGCTAAGAGGGAGTGTTAAAACAGTATCATCGATTTGATTGATGTAATCGAATAAGCTACCTTGATATATATAATATCATTGTTAATTAATTCACAATGGTCTATGTTATCGAGCGGATGTATTATACAAAGTAATCATCTCAGTTGATATTAATATTGTTATTGTTACATAACTAATGGTGGATAGTTAATGTAACATATGAACCTATGTTACATTAACTATCAATCGATAGTTAAGCGTAATCCTTGGAGCAATCAAAATATATATATGCCACTTCGTATGAGACACGTCTATGAACAGACATGACTCCATGTGGCCTCATCCACATAGAGTCATGTCTCTACGTATAGTTGCAATGAAATGTATTTAATGTATTATGCGTTGAGAGGAAAGCGATCAATCACTATGACATCATCTTCTCCTCTGCAACACATAGCAATATAAATCAATAAAAGTCTTAACAGAATATAACACAATAACATACAAATTTTCTCTATCAAAGATCTTAATTCCTTACAATAAATCTTCATATACCCTGGGATTTTTCCACATTTTCTTCTAGGATCTTCTTGGCTTTGATTTCCTCATCTAGCTGGGCTTCCATCCTACCAATATTACTCTAGAGCCCATGAGCCTCATTATAAATCCATTGTTCCAGAGCAAGAGAAACATCAACTTTAGCTTTGGCCTTGTTAAGGAACTCCAAAGTGGATGGATGGCATCAGAAAGATGCATATCACCCTTCTCACTAGTATCCATAGGGTTAGCTGCTATATTTTCTAGGGGAGTCTTTTCAAGGTTAGAAAGATCAAAAATTGAATCAGGAGATGGATAATCAACCATATTTATGTTTGTATTCTTACCATGACCAGAGAAATAAACCTTTTGCATTTTTTCTTCAGTTCTCTTGCCAGGAATCGTCTACTTGGAGGAGATTCTATCATCCACATTCACCAAAGGGGGAGGGTTGCTAATGCCAATTTCATCCTTCTTCAAGGAGATAGAGATGCCTTTGGCCTCAAAGTCATCAATATTCATCCCCTTGGCACCATCTTGCCAAAAATTCATATTCTCCTCATCCTCATTCATTTCCTCTGAGCTCTTGACTGAGTCATCTCCGGTATCCATGCCATTATCATTTTCATCCAGAGTAATCCTCCCTATTTTTATCTTTAGACCCCAAAGGAGATTTTTTCTTCACCCCACTAGACATTTCACCTTCATATTTTCTCATATTCTTAATAGTAGATTTTCGGGTACAAGATTTGCAGTATTCAATGAACAATAAGATAAGCCCTTCATGCATAATAGGCTTACTAGATTTCTTGTTGTGCTCAATAACACTGTTATTTAGAGATTTAAAGATAAAGAAGGGGAAAGAGATCCTATCTCTATAACAAAAATGGTTCAGAAGAACAAAGATATAGCTACAGCCTCTAGAATACCTACCATCCAATGTGAAATACACCCTAATAAAAGACAACACATTCCTTCATATAGGTTTGATTTTCTCATTGGCATAGTAGTTGCCCGTTTTCACCAAGGCATTCCTCTCTTCATTTTTTGGAAATTTAATAACTGCCTCATATGCAATATTTCTATCTTTATAAAAATCTTTCCCATCATAGGGAAGGTCGATGATCTCTGAGATGAATCCAACCGTTAAGTCAAAGGTAATGCCATACCTTGTCACCGTTTCATCTTTCCAGCCCTTAATAAACCCAATAATGGCATCCTCCTTGTATCCATGAAGCTGCTCCCGATAAATAGTAACATCCCCATTTTGAAGCTTCTCCCAGACATCCTGGATTTCCTTCCATTCATTACAAGATCTTGGTTCTTGGCGCTTTGGTGCACCACCCATTTCTTCGTTATAATAAATACATACTAATATTTTTCTCCCAATAATCTAATTGAAGTTACCCTTCTCTAAGAAATTGAAGAACATAAAGCCATAAATTGGCCAAAAGTGTGCAAGCTATAAATAGAAGGTGAGGTGTACTTAACCCCTCTCATGTTCATAATGGTCTGAGAGTCAAGGCAATTAATTGTCACTATCATTATTGAGAGTTATGTTTCCCACAACACTATGTGTCAAATCACCTTTAATGATTTCCTTTAGTTCGAGATCGAACTTAATTTCCTCATGCCACCAAAACATAATGCGATTAGTAAATCACAACTGGGTTGGAAATATGATCTGCCACCTTATTATCTTTACGGTACATGTGCATAATGATAAAATTTTCAAAAGTTTCAATTAATGACTTGGATTCTTTTATAGTGTTCTCAACCGTCTACGTAGGCAGAGAATTACCACGTAGACATCTAACAATATTTTAGAGTCCCCTTCTATCAAAAAAAATTTCATTGAAGATCTTTAGCAAGTTTTATGATCTGTAAGGTCCCATTAGCTTTAGCTACATTATTGGATTGGATACCCAAAGGGGTTTCCACAACTCCAATACATTTCCCATTCATATCCCTTATAATACCTCCACTACTAGCTTGACCAGGGTTGCCTTTGGTTGCCCCGTCAAAATTTTCTTTCAACCAGCCCTCCAGAGCGGAAGACTAGACCATATTCTCCCTTATACTAAGGTGTTTACTTTTGAAGTTGAGGTTACAAAGGAGAAAAGCATTAGGATCATTTCTGTCATCTCCCAATCCACCTTCATTTCTGTGATTCTATGGTTGTGTTCCTTCTAGATATTCCAGCAAAGATGAGGGGCAACCAACTTCCACACTTCCTTAGCATTGGTATTAGAAGCTTGGTAGGACCATTGGGAAATGAAATCTTTGATGCTTCGAGGGAAGACCCAAGATAAGTTCCAACCAGACAAAATTACTTCTCAAACCTCACATGCAAACAAAATTTAGAACATATGGAGAGAAGATTCGTAATCTTTTTTGCAAAGTGAGCATCTGTTGACAAGGTTGAATCCCCTCTTGCACAAATTATCAATAATTAGGATTTTATTTTCAATCATAGTCAAGAAAAAGGATACCAATATTTGAAGTTATCTGTTTGAACCAACAAGATGCCCAGAAAGGACTGGGGTATTTACAAGGGTAGAGCTGCAATAATCTAGAAGAAATTCAGTAGCATCCATTAGGATTAGGAGCCTAGATGAGGGAGTCAGGTTGACCTAAGAAGATAACCTTCACATTAATCCATATTTGAATATCCTTCCAGATTGGGATGGATGGAAATGAGGTCACCCCAATTATCATTGATCCAGTAACTTGTTACCATGTTTCCAAAGATGCTTTTACAAGAATGAATGATATCATGATCATCAAGGAGATCCATGAATGATCCTTTTCTAAGCCAATAATCTTCCCAAAATTTGGTGCTCTTACCATCACCTAGCTTCCATGTAGACCCAATAGCAGCCAAATGTTTAGAGTCTTACATTGAACCCTAGATAAAAAACCCATTTTCAATATTAGGAGACAAAAAAAAATCCAGATAGGGATAATTAAAGAGATATTTCCTCTTCCAATTAGATTGCATTCCTTTTCATCCCCATAAATTTTCCAAATCTATTTGGCCAGAAGGGCCTTATTAAGATATTTGATTGGTCTAATGCCAAGACCACATCTAGAAAAACACTTACAAAGTTGGTCCCTGACAATTAGAGACATAATTCTCTTCCTTTCCTTTGTACCGAACCAAATTAATTTCTTCTTTATTCTTTCCAAAATATCTGCATACTTAGTAGCGATTTTGAAGAGGCTAAGAGCATATGTAGGAAGATTCTGAAAGAAGCTTTTGAGGAGAGTAACTCTGCCAGCCTGGCTTAGTAGGCTACCCTTCCAACCTATCAATTTACTGTTAAATTTATCTACCAAACCATTCTGGAAAGATTCTAGGGGCTTGAGACATGAAGGCATATCCAAATAGATCCAGATAGAAGAGAGATAGAGCACCCCAAGATTCTAGAGAGCTTTTTTTGCCTTCCCTCTAGAGTGTTAATGAAAAAAATTGAGCTTTTATCCTAATTGATAAGATGGCTAGTAGCATTAGTATAAGTGCTCAAAGTAGACTTGTTGCTTCTCACCTCCCTGACAGTAGCTTCCCCCACTATCCACAAATTTTTCATGTGTGCAATACTGAGGATGTGAGGAGGGTCTTAGCCCATGAATGAATCCTTCAAAACCAAGAGCATCAAACTATCTGGCTATACATTCTTCCATGACAACAAAAAAAATAGGGGATATAGGGTCTCCCTATCTCAAGCTATGAGTGGGTTTAAATTTTTTTGAAGGAGATCCATTAACTAAAACAATAATTGAAGGAGTCCCAAAATTGAAGGCTCCAAGAAACTTCTTGAAGTACTCCTAGTCCACCTTGTCATATGCTTTGGAGAGGTCCACTTTCATGAAGAAATCCTGCTTCTAAGAAACAATCAAGGATTGGATATTTTCATGCACTACAATGATAGAGTCTAGAATTTGCCTTCTAGGAACAAAGCCATTTTGCTGGATAGAAATCAGCCCTGACAAATAATTTAGAATACGAGAGGTGAGGACCTTTGAAATAATTTTGTAAAGATAGTTGCAAAGACTTATAGGTATAAACAAGCCTGCAATGTCTACCCCCATTTTTGTAGAAACACAAACAAGAAAAGTAGCGTTAGATTCTTTCAACAGATTTCTAGTACCAAAAAATTCATTAATAACATTAAAAACATCATTTCCTATAATATGCCAAAATTTCTAGAATATGAACATAGTGAACCCATCAGAGCTCAACGCTTTATCTCCTTCAAAAGACATAATAGCTTTATGAGTTTTAGCTAAAGAGGGAATCACTTCTAGGATGTTGTTATGATTTTATGACACTAGTTTGGAAATAGAATAAACCAACCTCTCATGGTCAACCAAGCTTAGCCAATGATCAACAGTGAGGAGAGAGGAAAAATAATTCATTAATTCTCTAGCAATGTCTTCATCCTTGCTAAATTTACTATTGGTAGTATTAAGAGATGAGATCTAATTAGCTTCTGTATGTTTAAGAGTAGATAGGTGAAAGAACTTAGTGTTCTAATTATCACCTTCCTTCAGCCAGATGGATCAGGATTTTTGTCTCCAATAAGTTTTTCTTTTCTATAAGGTCATGATACTTGACAAGAGTCTCATTATTCTTATCCAAAAAATGTCTATAATAACCTTCTAGTTGTATTTTATCTTGAATCCCCTTTAGTTCCAATTGAACACTAGATTTAGAATTGAAAATATCTCCAAAGGACTCCCTATTCCACTTCCTGACATAGTCTTTGATATTTCTTAATTTTTTAACCACTCTAAACATAGAAGTTCCATCTAACTTAATATTCCACCAAGATCTAAAGAGATCTTCAAAGTTAGGGTGATGCATCCACATTTTTTGAAATCTGAAGGGAAAGTTCTTCCCAAAAACAACCTCAACGTTAAAGACAATAGGGAAATGATCAAAACCAATCTTAGAGAAGGAGGAGAGAGAACAAAAATACCTTTGCATCCAATCTTGCAATATAAGATCTCGGTCCAGCTTGACTTGGATCAAATCTTCTCCCACTCTCCTATTAGACTATTTGAATTTAAAACCACTAAACTCCAGATCTATTACAGCTTGTTGATTGATAAAGTCCATGAGGTCAAACCTGCTATCTTGCTGGTTTTGGCTTCCTCCAAATTTCTCCCCATCATTCAATATCATCCAGCTCTATAGATAAAATGGGCTCCCCTCCACCCAAAATAGTGAAATTCTGAGCACCATTAAAGGACTCCATCAAATCATCTCTCCTCACTTCAAAGGAATCATTCACTCTCGAAATCAATCTAATAGGGTTTCCTACACTTTTGTTGATTTCCATAGGTTCTCCTTCTTCCTAGGTTTCAGACTCTTCATTTTCTTTTATTTATCCCAATGCCCACCTCCTCACCATTCTAGATTAAAGTGAAGAATGGGTTATTTTCCTTTTTTGGCATTGGCATTCCTGCTGAGGTAAAAGTTTCCTTCCACAAACCCAACATAAAGATTTTTCTCATTAGCTGCTTGTGTAGAAGGAATAGGTGTAAAATTCGATGGCAAACCACCACCAGGGGGTGTAGGAATCTTATTCTCATTTCCTTTCGGAAAAACCTCATTTAGATTTTTCTATTTCCAGACTGTCTTCTTTTCTGGCTTCCTTCTAGCTTCATCTTACTTTTTAGTGTCCTTTTTTACCTTATTTGGACATTTCTTCACCTAGTGCCCTAGTTTTTTGTAATAAAAGCAAGCAAAGTGAAGGTTTTTGAATTCCACTTCTTTAGACCATTTTACAAGCAATATCTATTTTTTTCTGGTAGATCTATCAGTTGGTGGAAATTGACACAAACTCACGTATAAATCAACCTTGGCTTAGAGGAAATCATTGGATCTATAGATATAAGTTCCCCAAAAGAGAAGGACAAACCTTTCAACACATCTTCATTCCAGTATTCCAATGGAAGACCATGGAAGTGAACCCCAATGAGGTCTGAGTGGAAGAAAGTATCATAAATATCCATCTTAGGTCCCTATTTTTAAAATGCTAGAGAGTTCCTTCCAAACATCTAGGGATCTCCACATAAAATAAAATTTAGATCCTCCTTGTTAGAGAATGAAAAGGACTAAAAACCCCTAGGAAGAGCAGCAATGTGAACTTGACCCTTTAGCTTCCATTTCCCTTTAACCATTAATCTAACAATCTCAATGTTGGGTCAAGGGCCCAAATATTTCCTAAGAAAGGTAAGACCTATAGTAGAAATCGAATGGTTAACTAGAGATTCGGGGACAAAAATTTCAAACTCAGCTTTCTGCCAATCTATTTTGCAGGTAATAGGTAGAAAGGAGTATTTAACTCTAGGTTTAAGACCGAAGAGGGAAGACCATTTCAATTGAGAGGCCTAAGCCTCCCTCGAGTTGAGGTATTTAATACCATATGATCCCCCCAGAGGATCCCTTGGATCAATGAGAAAAAAACCACCCTAGTGGTCCCCATTCAAATATTTTCCATCAGAGGGTTCCAGTCCCGATCAGTTGTCCTTGCTGTTAACAACACCAAGAACACCGCTGACCTTCCCCCTGACATTTCCTTGCGATTTTCTGCCAATGCTTCCTACAATCTCTTTTGAACCACCCGAGTAGGAAGCCTAACCACCATTGCTAGATTCCCCCCCCCCCCTAGATCACTGTTCAAGTTCTCCAGTAATGTTTCTGAAGGATAAACTTAATATTACTTATTTTTTATCAACTATAATAGGTAATTTTATTAATAACCATAAAAGTCTACATCATCCATCAAATAGTTCATGAGACTTACATTCTACTCTAGCATATCTACTATCCTTTGTAGTCATATCCAGCTTCTACAATCATTGAACTATCCAATGATCTTCAAGTTTAGACTTTACATACTAGATGTCCTCTATGTTTATACAATAATTAAACCACACTGTAAACTAAATACCAAATCATCAATCCATATTGGTAGCCTTATGCCAAATCATGTTGAATCAACTTCATTTGCCCACAAACAAAGAAAAAAATCTTTTTCATCTTCTCGTGGTCTTGATTTTTTGGCTTGTCTTTCTTAGCCTACCCATGTCTCAAAAAACCATCCTTCATCTTCTCTAATCTTCCATTAGTTTCTATAAAAAAACCTTCCATCTATATTCACATTCCTCCATTCGTGTCGGGCAAGCAAAATTTGTGAAGACTATAAAGGGCTAAAAGCTATTCTTCAAATGAAAACACAAAATTTCGAAAAGAGTGAAAATCCTTATGCACAATCAATCAATCTTCTTCTCGCAGATTCTCCTTTGAATCCTCTTCTTAGGCATGTTAACATGAAAGGCTCTATTTTTTCCTTCTTCCCTGACCTCGACATTATCCATTTCTTTTTTCAATTTCTTCCATTTACATGCAATATCCTCCAAATAAGCTCTTTTGTCCACCTTTCCCCACCAACATAGAAAGGGAGCCAAACCATAGTTTTGATCCTCTTCCTCATCTTCAAAACATTCTTGATAGTTAGATCCTAAACCTGGAATGACCCATTCAAGGATTAAATCTAGGTCTAACAAAAAATCATTGTTAAAAAGCTTCCTTATTACTCGATTTACCTCCATTTCTTGTTCTCCTATTTCCAGAGCCCATGCTATGATCAATAAAATGAAATCCACATTCGATCTTTGTATATCTTTCCTCTCTTGAAACTAGCTTCTGAGGACATCGATAGAAACTTATGCTACATTGGCATCCTTTAAAGTTAGCATCCCTAACATCCTCTCCTTACTAACAGACCCTTTAAAAGCTTTAGGTTGCTTGTTGGTGTCAACGAAAAATGTAGTCTCTGTATCTGCAAGCTAATTACTACATTCCTTCTCTTCAACTCAAAAAAAATGCTTTTCATTCTCTTTGTTCCTTCATAAAAAGAAAATCCAAATAATTTTTTAATTACATGGACAATATGCAATCCTGATCTCAAAATCATTTCCTCTACTCTGAGCATCTAACACACGTGCCACCTATTTTATCTCATAGTCAAGCACTGTTGTTTCCTTTAGCTAAAATTTAATTATGAAAAAATCCTCCATATTTCACATCATAATAAATTGATGTGAAAGGGACACCTTTCTCAAGATGCACGATCACCCATCCTGACATTAGCATTTAATAAATTATCTAGTGGTCACATCATAATAGGGTGCTAACGGTTATATTTAAAACAAGAAGAGGAGCACCACTTGAAATTTAAAAACCTAACTTCCACCAGACAAGCCTATGAAATCTCTTACTTCATTCATCCATCTATAGTAAAGTCTTCATAATGAATATCATTTTTTATCATCAAGTTCGAAGCCCATTTAGAAATTACATCCGCTTCCTTGTTGCCCTCTCTCCTTATATGGCTAATTCTAAAATCATGAAATGAATGAAGAAAAGAGTTAATTTCAACTATGATGTTCTGAAGATGCCATGCATGAGAAGCCCTATTTTTAATGGCATTCATAATAATTTGTGAATCACCCTCTAAGTGGATCCTCTTAGCCTTAAGCCTACAACCCACTTGGAGCACTAGCAATACAACCCTTGCCTCTGTAACGTTGTTCATACCATTATGCAATCTTTGAGCTTCTATGGCTATCAAATTACCTTTCCAATATCTTGCAATCACTCCAACACCAGATGGGCGAGGATTTTATTTAGAATCTCCATCAAACTTTATTGTGATCCACCCTACTTCTAGTTTTTCCCAATCCACTATCTTAACTTTTTTAACACAATTCTTAGCTCCTTTTAGGACACCATTTTTAAACTTCAAACAAGGCTAGTCAACATGAATCTTCCTATCATCTATAGAGTAAATCAGATCACAATCCCTTTTCAATAAAGTTGCACCCATTACCTCCTTAATAGATGAGTTTATTATGCCTTTACCTCTTTCTAATGTTTCCATTTTATCTTGAAAGATTCTTCTATTTTGCTCCTTTCAAATTTCCCATATTATAATGGATGGGCTAATTTTCTAGATGGGAGACATTGATGTTGATTTCAAAGGAATAGGCCAACTTTTGAACACCTCTTTTACTTTATTTTGCATAGGTCCTATCCATTGCAATTTGGATTTAACCATTGACCAACATTCATTATCAAAGGGACATTGAACTAGAAAGTAATCCACATCCTTTGAGGCTAAATTACAAAGAACACATTTAGTTGGTCCACAATATCCAAATCTTTTCCTTCTTTTTTCAGTTCAAATTCATTCATACACTGTGAGCCAAGAAAGGTCCTAGCCTTCGTTAAATAATCTTATCCCAACAAGCTTAGTTGTTCTAATTATAGGCTTCATTATTTTCTAAAGAAATATAACCCAAATTTACTAAGTAAGTGCCACTATTTTGTGCACACCATATGATTTTTTCCTCCTTTTCTGTCCTCAACATACTCCTTTCTTGAAAAAGGTTTTCCATGAGATTTTTATGATTCTCATTCAATCCAGCCTGAACCAGTCTCCACATCCACTGAGGGAAAACTTGTGTTTCTCTTATTGCAAGGTAATCAAAGACTTTTTCTCCCCATTTATCTTTTAATATGCTCCTCACATCATCATATCTAACATCATCCTTTAGAGCTTGTAATCCATTCCAAGAGTCTCTCCAAAATAAACCTATGTTTCCATCACCAATCTGTCATGAGACATGATCTATTATGATCTTTTTCCAATCCAAAATAAAATTCCAAATAGCTGACCCATTAGGGAGGTTCCTAATGGTAAAAATTCTTTCATTTTTGGAGAGTCTAGATATTTGGCTCTGACTATCTTCACCCATAGTCTTTGTGGGTTGGAATAGATATTCCACACTAATTTGGCTCCTAATGCTTGATTCATTCTTTTCCAGTTCTTGAGATCTACACCACCTTTGGACTTATTTTACATATCTTATCACATGCCAACAGGGGCCATTTTTCCTCATCCCCATTTACATTCCAAAAGAATTTTCTCATTCTTTTTTCAATAAAACCCAAAACTTTATTTGAAATCTTGACGTATCTCATTGAGTATATAGGTATATAAAAAATGATTGATTGCACAAGGAGAATTCTTCCCGCATATGTCAGCTATTTACTTTTCCAACCTTCCATTTTCTTTAAGAAATTATCCATAAGGTCTTTCCATAGATGTTGTTTGCATGTTCCTTGAAAGAGTGGCACACCCAAGTATTTTCCTGGAAAATTTCCCATTTTAATTTCCAAGATAGAACATAATTGCCTTTACAAATCCAGACTTGTATTGAAGAAATAAATTTCAATCTTCCTCCAATTCACACATTGTCTCGTTGCTTCACTACATATGTCCAAGGTTGATTTGATAACTCTAGCCTCCCTAGTTGTGGCATCTCCCATAAGATAATTATCATCTACAAATTGTAGATGCGAAGTGGGTTCAACTCTGTTTGGATTACACATTCCTTTCCATTGTCCACCCCGTCTCTTGCTAGAGATCAATCTTCCCAATAATTCTTCCATAATTATACAGAGGAAAGGCGAAATGGGGTCACCTTGTCTAATCCCTCTTGTAGTGTCAAAGAAAATTTGAGGGCTTCCATTGACAAGGACAAAAAATCTCGAGGTATTTCTGCAACTTGCAATCCATTTCAACCAAGCCTCACCAAAACCAAATTTCCTAAGAATTTCAATTAAGAAATATCTATTCACATTATCATAGGCTTTCTTAATATCTAACTTGATCATCATCTTAGCCACTCTTAATTTTCTAACTTTGTGAATTGCTTCATGTGCTATAATGATCCCTTAAAAAATGGATCTGTTAGGGGGAAAATCCACTTTGTTTTGGTGAAAGTATATGATCCAAAATAGTCTGAAGTATATTAGTTGCCACCTTAGCTATCACCTTATAAGTAGTATTATACAAAGCTATAGTTCTAAAATCATAAAAGGTCACACAATCAGCCTTCTTTGGGATAAGAGTAATAAAGGTGTTATTGAAGTCCTTTAATATGAACCCTCAAACCCTGTATTCCTCCACCACTTCCCAAAGATTTTCTCCCAAAATATCCCAAGTTTTCTGGAAGAAAATGGCTAGAAAACTATATGGTCTTGGGGCCTTATCACCACCCAAACCAAAAAGATATTTCCTTCTTCCTTAGAAATCGGGTTCATTAAGAAGGTATAATTCTCTTCTGATATACAATTGGGAATCATATTTATCAAATCCTCGGTTCCTTTCAACTATCTTGGGTTTCTAGGAAAAATATTATGATAGAATTCTATAGCTCCCTAATTCATCTATTGAGGGTCAATGATCATAAACTCCTATTTATTTTGAATAGAATAAATCTTGTTTTTGACTCTTCTCACTTTTACATATGTGTGAAAGAATTTAATATTTATGTCTCCTTTCAACAAAGTCTCTCTTGATTTTTGTTTCCAAAATGTTTCCTCTCTTGCTAATATCTCTTTGAATTTCCTTTGAAGATCTTGCTCTTCCTTAAACACATGTTCATCCATACCTTCCATAATAATTTTTTCATTCAAAGGAGCTAAATTTTGTTCTAATTTAATTTTTTCTACAAATTTTTTTCTAAAAACATCTCTATTCCATATTTTTAACTGATCCTTGAGAAATTGTATTTTTTTTTTTAAAAAAAATGATTTGTCACCTTCCCATATGGGGTCATTTATCCACCAGTCCTCATTTTTTTCCATGAAATATTCATCTCGAAGCCACATTGCTTCAAATTTGAAGGGATATCTTTTAGGGGTCATATCCTCTTGGATGTTGCAGCAAATTGGAAAATGATCAGAGCCTAAGATTAGAAGTATGTCAACCCTACATAACCAATTTCATCTATCCCAATTCTCATCTTGAAGAAATCTATCCAATTTTTCTCCTATATTTAACAATCCATTCCTTATGTTTGTCCATGTGAAGTCCCCCTACCTAAAATCAATCTACATCAATCCATTGTTCATGAAGAAATATGCAAAATCCCTTTGACTTCTTCTGGACCATCCTCTGCCACATTTTTTCTCTGTTGGACTTAAAATGACATTAAAATGTCCTCCTATCTAGAATATGTTGTCCTTCCTTTTTTCTATGAAGCCAGAAATGATTTGACATAGTTCCTTCTTTCTTGTTGGATTATTTGGGCCATAGATATTAAAAATATAGAATTTTGATAGAAGTTGTCTTGAGGAAAATTATATCCATTACCAATTTTCAGATTGGCTTAACATCTCAACCTTAACAACACTATTATATCATCAAATACAAAGCCCCCCAGAAATCCCTCTTGCTTAAGAAAAACAACTATTCCATCTACTAAATTTTTTTTTAAAACAATCATTATCCTGTCTTTTCAACTTTGTCTCTTGCAATAAAACTATTTTTTTCTCTCACTTGATCAAGACCTCTCTTGATCAACTGAATCTTGTTAGGGGCATTGCATCCCTTGACATTCCATGAAAGGAGCCTCATTTCTTCCTGATCTCAACAATTTTGTTTGGTCTTCTGCACAACCAACCATTTCTAGTTTCTCCCTATTTTATTTTCCCCCTTTTCCTTCTTTCACCTATTTTGTGCTTATTTAAATTTGAGTCAGTTTGGTCTAGACTCCTAGGATCCATGATGTTTGGAGTTTCATATAAGCCCAGCTCATCTTCCTCTCCATCCTCACCCTGCGAGCTATATATAGTATCTGAATGAATCAAAATGCCTCAACTATCCCCTCCACTGTCTCTTACATCATCAAAGGATCTCTCCAAAGCTTTGATGGGTGAAATCCTTTCATCATCGACATACAATCTTTCCTCTACATTCCCATATTTCTCTTGATGTTGTGCTTTGAGATCCAAAGGATCTTGATTTATCTCTTCTATAGGATTATCACCTCAATTTTCCTATTGAGAGATCTCATCATCCATGTCTACAGATGGATAAGAATCTAGGACAAACCCTATTTTTTAGAGTTATGTTGTGGGCTTACCTCTTTGATAATGCACCATTATAGTGCGTACTCATTAAAAATTTGGTGAAGTAAATGATCTAGGATTTTTTTCTTTTTGAGGCTCTTCAAACCTTACATCATTATTATTAGTTTGAGACAAGTGGAAGGGATTTTCAAAGACCACTTGGGTTGAAACATCCTCGTGGGATTTCTCTGTCCATACTTGTGACCCTAAAGTAAAAATCCTATCAATCTCCTCCTTTTGCAAGCTCCCTACCTTTCTGAAGGTGAGGTCCATAATTGGAGCAAAGTATTTAAAAGTTTCCAAGAAATCTATTTAATCAAGTTGTTTATCCTTACTTTCTACCATTTATAAAATGACGTCAACTAGCGTTAAATCATATGTCCCTTTCCCTTTCTCGTGCCTATCATCTTGGGATATTGAAACCAATGTATCATTCAACATTTCCTCTTCTATCAGGGGTTGTCTCCATATGCCTTTGTCATTGTGTGTTATGATGTGGGAATACAATTCATAACAGACCTGCCTCCACACAAGAATCCTAGGGGTTATGGCAAAATTATTCTTATTAACAACCTCTTCAAAATTCACATATTTTCCAAAAGAATCCCCTAAAATCTTCATTGTTTATGTACCTGTGTATTCCTATAGCAAGTTGTTCACTCTAGAACATATTGGGATCTCTTTTACCTTCTCCTTCTTAGGATTAAAATTAGTTGTCCAATCTCTAATATAAAACCCTTTTTCATTCATCATGTAAGGTCAATTCCCTAAAATCCATTCTTTGTCTTATTTTGTAGAGAAAATAATGAGATAGAAGCCATTTGTTAAAGTTTTCATTTAAATGAATAAAATTTTCCATTGTTGTTTACACCATTGTTTTATTTTACTAAATGATGGCCATGGGCATAACCATTTCAAAACCAAGGCTTTATTATTTAAGCAACATTTCTAACCATTGAGGGTTGTTAGAAACTATTCTTGAACAAGACTTAGCTATGGAGGTGTTTGCACTCAGCTTAGGGGACTTCCGATTGGTGCTTTTATTTGGAGTTTTATGGTCTGTATCGTCATAAAATGGAAGCACTTTCATTTAGCACTGGTTTAGCCCTTTGAGTAAGTGGTTTGGGGTCATGTCAAATGCCTTGAATGGGTCTTTGACTTGGATCTTTATTTTCCCCTGTCCTACCTTGTTTTCCACTTCTTTCCTACCTATTTCTGGTATCTTGATTTGAGATTTTGAGGTTCTTGACCTCAAGGTCAAGGTCAACCTTTTGGGTCAAGGTCGAGCTCATCCTTGACCTAGGGTCTAAATTTAAAATTCTAAATATTTCCAGATGTCGAGGTTTGGAAAGAATTCTTTCCCGCTTCCGGGTCGACTACTTCGGGCTTTGAAATGGTGATTCTTAAAAGACATTTAGTATAGGTCCACTTATAAGGGTATGAGCCCAATGAGAATTTATTTCTCATATGTCGGCCTCTCTAGAATTTTGTGTCCTAGACTAGTATATAAGGAAGCCTTATCCTCTCATTTTGGAGAGGAAAAGAGAAGGAAAGGAAAAGGGAGGATCATCTATGCATAATTTATCAAAGTGAGTGTTCAAGAATTCAAGATTCAATTCATCAAGGAGATCTATTGGTATCCATTGAAGGATTCAAGCTCTATGGAGCCATTTTGTTGAAGAGTTCTCCATCCATATCCATTCAAGCTTTTCTTCCTATTCCAAGATCCATTTAAGATTGGAGTTGAAGATCTAAAGGCTATTGATTTGAGACATCCTACATCCTACTATTCTACATCCATTTGGAGCATACATACTTGTGGATTCAAGGATTCGAGTCCTCCACAAGGGTTTCAACATAAGCAAGGTGAATTGTTATATTTACTTTGTTTATTACTACAATTTTAATTCTATTTAAATGTTAATTCCAAAACTAGGGTTTGACCAAGGCAAAATCCCCATCCAAAAAACAAAACCATTTTTCTTGAAGGTGTAAGTGTAGAACAACGAATTACATAACAGATTCATATAGCCTTTTTGGTAAACTTTCAGGATCCGCAAACAGAATTTCTGATGGAGCAGTGCATGTCAAGGTCAACATAAAGGGGCACAATGGCACCCCCATATTTGGGTCAAGGTCGACCTGGTTCAGAAAAGAAAAATATTTCTGGGTTTTCTCTGTCTCTATGTTTCCATGCCAAGGCATGTTGTAGAATTTCTAGAAACTCAGTACAGACACCAGAAAACAACAATTTCCAGATCTTCTATACTTTGAGGTAAATATTAGTCTCTTCCAAAATGGAATGTAAGGTTGTCTTCTTTCTTCTTATTACTAATCGATTGATTCATTTATACATTGATCATTTTCTTGTGGTTAATCAATTTGGATCTTTCCTTTAGGAATTTGGGGTTAAGAAGAGAAGCTTACCTTCCCCAATTGTTATATATGTAAAGGATATTATTTACATGTTGGTGAACACATCAACAATAACCAACAATAATCACTTCTTTTATTCTTTAGATTTTGGTGAACCCGTTTACGACAACTCTTTCTTTTGTGGTGTTAGATTTATATTTCATGTTAGATATTGCATGTATATTAGATTAGCCTTCTTTTATGTGTTTGCATATACATTTCAAAAATAAAACAAAAAAAATTCATATAAAGCAAAAATACAAAAACATTTATTTGTTCATGCCTTGTGTTTTCCTAATTTAGTTCATTTGCATTGCTACTTATAATATCATGATTAGACGAAGTCGCAAACTTGTGGGTTTCTTTGATCTTGAGTCTTCCTCTCCTTTCCTTGGGATCCTAGATGCCAATTTGATCACTCATGATTCCAATATTACTATGGAGAATAACTCTTCTCACTCATCTCATGATGAGGATGATGCTTTAAGAATTCCTCCTGAATAAGTCCAAAAAATTTCAATTGAACTTGATAAAATGGGAAATTGGCTTATTCAAGAAACCAATAATCAAGATTCTATTCAAGCTATAGAGGCTCTTAAGAAAGTTCTTCGGGATAGTGATCAAGGTGTTAATCTCTTGTGTGGTATCACTTATCTTGTGCATTTAAATATCAAACCTTTAGCTCAAGAAGCTCAAGATCTAGGATTCACTCCTCCTGTCACTAGCGTGAACCTACTTCTGTTCCTTTACCTTGCATTCCTACTTATACTCCTCCTTTAGTGACTACATCTCTTCCATATCTTCTTGTGAGTGTTCCACCAATGTCTCTACCTACCTCACAACCTTCTTACCATCATGTCACTTTTACCTATTCCAACCCTCTTCCAACTGTGGTTCCAAGCATTCCACTAGTTGTGTCTTCCATTCCCGTTACTTCCTACACTTTCCCTAGTGTTCCTAATGTTTCTATGCCTCCTATTTCTTCTAATGATTCCACAATCATTATTCTGGCTCAAACAGTGTCCTCTTTACAACAATAACTTGCGTCCTTAACTCAATCCAAGTTTAGTATTCCTACATGTGACATGGGTAGTCCTTTATCCCTATACATTATTTGTGCTCCTAGTCCTCAACAAGCTGATATGCCTCGTCTTGAGAAGTACAATGGTAAGGGAGACCATGTCACTCATGTTAAAATATTTCAAATCCTTTGTAGTGACTATGCTCATGACATAATCCATCAACCCTAAATCCTTTCTCCCTTTTCCCTCTCTCTCCCTCCTCTTTCCCCTAAAACCTAAACAGTACCTAATCCCTAGAACCTAAACCCTATAACCATAAGTTCTAAACCCTATACTAGAATTCTCTCTCTCTCTCTGTCTCTGTCTCTGTCTCTGTCTCTGTCTCTCTCTCCCTAGATAAAATTTAAAGATAGTTTATTCAAGCTGACACCATATTTAAAATCACACAAATAAAATAAATGTATCCTAATTCAATTTATAGTTAGTCCATACACATAAAATTAATAACAATAGTTCATTCACATTTCATACAAGTAACATAGTTAATTCATACACATTTCACACACAAAATGAATGAAATCTCTAAATGAAATCACTAAAACAATAAGGGATTTCAAAGTTCTAAAAAAATGGTTGGATGAAAGTTCATAAGTGCAAACAATGTGAATAACTAAAAATTAAACACACTAAGTAAATTAAATTCAAGCATTGCATATAATCAATGGATGTTAAACTTAAAACATACATAAAGTAAATATCAAAGATCAAATACTAAGTAAATGAAACACACTAAGTAAATGAAATTCAAGTGCACTTCAAGCATTGCATATAATCAATGGATGTTAAACTTAAAATATACATAAAGTAAATACCAAAGATCAAACACCCACTTCATAAAAATGATAAATAAAACCAAAGAGAATTCATTTTTAAAGTTAGTTTGTAAATAATTCACATACAAGAATGAATAATAAAGTTAGTTCATGCACATTTTGTACACATTTCACACAAAATGAATATCAAAAGCTCACTAAAATAATAAAGGGATGTCAAAGTTCTAAAACATGGTTGGATGCCAAGTTCAAAAATAAGTGCACACACAATGTGAATACATAAAGATCAAACACACTTCAAACAAATATTTAATGAATGCTAAACTTTAAACTAAAAAACCAAGGATTCTCTCTCTACTAGAATTCTAAACCATAAGATCTAAACCCTATACTCTCTCTCTCTCTCTCTCTCTCACACACACACACACACACACATTAATGTATCATAGGAGTGCTAGGATACATTAAGGGGTCCTAGGATACCTGATGAGTGCTAAGTGGTCATAAGGGGTCCTAGGATACATTAAATTATAACCTAGGACCCCTAATGACCACTTACAACCCTCATAATCCATTAATGTATCATATATGGCACACACCATTTGACTTGAGTTTGTAAAACTTGATCAAAGTGGGAGAGAGAGAGGGGGGGAATACATTTTTTTCACTAACATTTGTCACACACCAGATAGGCTTGGTGTGCCCAAGCTTAAGGCTCGACACACAGAACCATATGGTGTGCGCCATATAGGACGCACACCATATGCTTTTTTTGGGACCAAAAAGTTGAGTGGTATCTTTTTGGTCCCCCATCTTTGTGCACTTACCCATTTATATGTAGTAATACATATTAAAATATATTATATATATACTATTTATAATTTATATAATTAATATTTACATACATTTAATATATATTTTATAAGGTAAGTAAATACATTAAATGTATGTAAATATTAGATGTATGCATGCACATTCGTGCACGCGCGTGTGTTCTATAAAAATTTATCATGTCATCATGTGATTGATGCGCATGCAAAACTATTAAATATTTAATTATCTAAAATTTGTAATAAGTCAATGGGCCCTTGGTCTGCTGGTGAAGTTGTTTGGTTCTCAATGAGCCCACGAGGGATCGAGTCTTGTTGAGTGCAAAGACTCTGACACCATAAGGGTTGAGGTTGGGATCGTGCCCCAGGTGAATTTTGGTGGAATGGATACCCCTCAGTCCTTGGCTCTTAGCCAAAGAGGTTCTCTCAACAATAAAAAAAATTGTAATGAAAAATAACCTTATCATTTATAGAATAATCTACTTTCAAATTTCAACATGTTATAGATAAAATGAATAATCTTAATTTTTAAGAAACGTCTTTTGTTATTTAAAACTCTAAAAATATTCTGTACAATTTATTTTTTAAGTCTGTCACAAAGCAATTATTTCACGAATCATGATTATGTTTGAGAAACAACATAAATTAAAGTAATTTTGGTTCAATTTTTTTTATTAGATTATAAACGAATATACATACTAACATACGTACATACATATGCTAAAAGTTATGTTTCTCGATGCGCCTATTTTCATTAGCACCTCAATGATAACTCTCGATGTATTTTTTATATATTAATTTTTTAATGCATGTATGCTAATATATTCCTCTAATGTTTGTTAAAAATATGCATCACATAGTATATATATATATATATATATATATATATATATATATATATATATATATATATACACATATACATATACATATACATATACATATACATATACATATACATATACATATACATATACATATGTAGATGTAGATGTAGATGTATATATATATATATATATATATATATATATATGTATATATATATATATATATACACACACATATACATATACATGTATATGTATATGTATATGTATGTGTATATATATATATATAAAAATGTATGTATATATGTATATATGTATGTATGTATGTATATATATATGTATGTATGTATATATATATATATATGTATGTATGTATATATATATATATATATATATATATATATATATATATATATATATATATATATATATATATATATATATATATGTATGTATGTATATATATATGTATATATATGTGTGTGTATATATATATATATATGTGTGTGTGTGTGTGTGTGTGTGTGTGTGTATCTATATATATATATGTGTGTGTGTGTGTGTGTGTGTGTGTGTGTGTCTATAAATATATATATATATATATATATATATATATATATATATATATATATATATATATATATATATATATATGTATATGTATAGTTTTAGTCTTTCAATTACAATGTTCTTAAAATGTGTGCTCTTATGAATTGAGTGTTTAACAAATTATTATGGGATGTGAAATAATGTCTAAATGAATGTACATTTGAATTAAATTTTTGGAGTGGGGATGGAAACCAATTGTATGTATATGTTTCCTATTTAAATGACAATCCACCAAAATATGTAAACAACTACTTTGCCAATTCCTTCTATTTTGAAATTTTATTATTTTTATATAAGAATATTGTAAACCATGGTTCAAATAGTAAAATAAAATTATTTATAATGTAAAAATTTAAATTTTTTTTTAAAAAGTAAGTATCAAAAGGGACATGTTTCTATTGTTTCTATTGTGAATCTTTAAAAAAAAATAGAAGTTTCTTTCGTTATTATATTTCTTTCTAAATTTATTTATTTTAATTGTGAGATATGTTTCTATTATAAATTTTTAAAAAATAACTAAACAAAAATTATTTTTTAATTTCTTCAAATATTTCATTACGCCAAGAGGCGTAAATCGACAGTGGCATCAATCCTTCCCATAGGAGGTCATCCAAAAAAATGGTGTAAGAAAAAAGAAACTCTTCAAATTCCAGTGCCAGCTCACATTTCCCTATCCATACATTGAGAAAAGATGAAACTAAGGGAACTTAAAAATGCATCAGTAATAATGAAATATGAACAACAACAACAAAAACAACAATAGAATATGAACGGTACAAACGACAACAACAATCAAATATGAATGAGGAAACAACAGTAGCTTTTTTGGCAATTTTATTTATAGAATGTTATTGACATGCATGACTACAACATTTTTTAACGTGTCAAGAATTTTTTTAAGAAAAATCTATCAACACCATGTGGAAAACTACGCATACGCTATCACAAGTGTATCTATAATAAGTGTATATGAATGGTATAAGGATTTGGAAGCACGTAGGCTATTAATATACAATTTTAAAATTGGATGGTGTGCATCAAATCACAAATACAAAGTGGGGGATGAAGTGCCATTGTATGCTAATAAGGTCGGTCCATTTCAAAATCTTGGGTACTTTTTTCACTCTTCCTGCATTTGTGTTTCGATCTCTATATTGTTATATAATGAACAGTACTATGAAAATCAAACTTAACATAAATAATTAAAACACAGAAAGATTTTTTCTTGATAAATTTATGAACATGATAAATTTTCAGCATGTGTGGGTGAATGTGAGGAATGAAGAGGTCCTAGAATATCCAATGGTGTTGGAGAAGGCAGGAATCATTAGGCAAGGTGCAAAAGAATTTGGGGCAGGAAAATAAATATCGACAATATTTTAATATTTGATGATCATTACTATTAATGTCAATTCAATCAATTATAAAATTACTTTATTCTAGAATTAATTTTTATTTTATTTTAAATTTTAAAATAAGAATTTAGTTTAATTAAATAATTTAAAATGATTTACATGAAAAAATAAAATAGAATAGAAATATTTCTTTAATAGCTAAAAATAAATTAGAAAGATTCTATTAAAATCTAGAATTCAATTTGAATTGATTTACGTATAATAGAACCGTTGTTTAAATATTTAGAATCTATAAAAATAGAATAGAAAAAAATTAGAAAGGCTCTATTCATATTAAATTTTAGTTTTAAATTTATTGTGAAACTAATTGTTGATTCATTTTAAAATATATATAT
Organism: Chamaecyparis obtusa; assembly: GCA_027943335.1. NCBI lineage: Eukaryota > Viridiplantae > Streptophyta > Pinopsida > Cupressales > Cupressaceae > Chamaecyparis > Chamaecyparis obtusa. The sequence goes on from BSBK01001219.1 coordinate 2,942,010, forward strand.
ATATAAAATTTTCTTTAATTAGAATTTGAGTTGATTTGCATGGAAAAAAGAAAAAATAGAATAGTAATTTTTTCTAGATATCTAGATTAATTTATATTTTATTTTTCAATTTTACAACTAAAAGGATACTCTATTTTCCGATAAGGCATGTACACATATAATGTTATCTTCAATAAAAAATTATTAATAATATACTATTTGACATTACTCAAATTGAGGTTGAAATTATGGTTAGGGTCTAATTAAGAATCAATTTAGATAAAGTTATTATATCAATTAGGGTTAGGATTCAATTAGGATAAGAGTTAATATAAATGTTGAATTTTAATTATCTTTATATTCTTGTGAAAGTTTAATTAGATAGGATTACTATTAAATTGATTTTAGGGTTAGATTTTAATTAAATTTGTGAATAAGATAATGCTTTAATAAGGATTGGGGATTAATAAGAATTGTACTAGGCCTAGAGTTAGGATTATGGTAAGTTCTTAGTTAGCTTCTAAAATAAGTAGGATTTGAATTTAGGTTAGGGTTCTTCAGTAAAAATAAATTAAATTAAATTATATCTTTAAAAAATAGTTCTCTAACCTGATTTATATATTATATACCATAACTCTATCCTTATTTCTATCTTTATCCTTAACCCTAGCCCTAGCCTAATTTCTGCCACTTAACCTATCCCTAACTCTAACCTTTACTTGAACCTTAAGACTAACCTTCAATTTAATCCTATCATAACCACTTTTACAAATTTTATTACTGTGTAGGAGACAAGAATACAATTACATACAATTATAGATTAAACCTTTAGAATTTAACCCTAAGCATATTCATGATGTAAATCACAACCCTAACAATAACTCTAAACTCTAACCATTATCCTAGCCCTAAACTTGACCATAAACCAAGCCGCAAACTTAATTGCAACCCTTACTATCAACATAAAACTAAATAATATAATATAATCCTTAACCATAATCCCAAACCATAACCATAACCATAATCCCAAATCATAACCTTAACCATAATCCCAACCCTAATTCTAAACCTACCCTAAAACCTAACCCTTTCTATTATATAACCTTAAAACTTAGAGCTATGATGAAAATACCAAACCTAAACATAATTCTAACTATAACCATAACCCTAGGTAAACCCTAATCTTATCCATGATACTAGGCCATGTACCAAAAAAACAAGAATAAAGAAAGCAACCAAACATGAAAGTGATGATAATTGTGACTTTTCCTAAAGGTATCCTAATTAAAAAAGAAAGAAAGAAACAATATAAAAGAATTTAAAAAAGAGGGTTTATTAGAATAGAAGTTATGTTTATATATTTCTAAAAAAATATAGAAATATTTTATTTTTATGTAAATTTTAGTTTTATATTTTTTCTAAAACTAATTGACAATTAATTTAAAAATCAATAGAACTAGAATTTCTTTTAGAATTTTAAATGATTTGCATGTAAAAAAATATATAATAGATTTTTTTCTTATATATCTAAAAAAATATAGAAATATTCTATTTTTATTTATATTTTAGTTTTAGTTTTAAAAAACGTAGAATTTATTTTAATTTTAGAATATAAATTTATTTGCATGGTAAAATAGAATAGAAATGTTGAAAATTTTTTAAAGGGTTTTAGCTAGATTTTAATTTTAGATTTTAAAAATTAAAAAGATAAAAAGTTAGTTTAATTTTATCATTTGAATTGATTTGATGCAAAAAGTAAAAAATACTATATTCATATAAATTCAGATGAGATGTGGATGAAATTGATTAATGCCTAAATAATATAACTTTAACTTTTCTTTTATTTTGATCGGTAAAAGACCGAGGCCAAGAATTTTTATTATTAATAATTAAATAAGCTTTTACATGAATATCCTGCTTAGTGCAGGCGCTGGTAGGAAAGAGCGGGGTCAAGAAAACCTCCAGCCATGTCTGGGACATTTAGTCTGGATTCTAATACATAAATATCATGGGCATACCCACTACTCGATAATTATCGAGATAGTTCAAAACTTTCAAACTTATTGTTTATTTCCAAGTACATAAAAGGTTCTATATGACCTGTCATAGGCAATTTAACTCCTTATTTCACTATTGTAGTCATGTAAATGTCTCCAATAGGGTTCTTTTTATGGCGTCGACCATTGCCATATTCCTTTCGGGGTTCTTGTGCCTGAAACAAAAGACAGATTTCTTCCTCCCAATTTGGTTAGCGATCTTTTTAGAAAATTTGAGCGAAACATAAATGTATAGAATAAAGGTAAATTCTTACCCTTTTCCTGATTACCTCTTTCTGCATAATGAGCTAATAATGTGGCCTTGATTCCTGTGAAAGTATTTAGAACTACATTATACAAACTTTAATAAAACCTTTAATTAAGATTTGATAGCAAGTCTTACCTCACAAACTGTTCTAGACAACAGTCCATAATAAAGAAAATATAGAAATCAGGTCAAGCTTCATTAAAACATACATCAGCTATGCTTTTGATTTTGAAGTTGTAAAGGTTCTATAGAAGAGCTCTTAACAACACTCTAGCTAACATTAACATTATATGGTTAACTTCCCTTTTAGTTTGTAAGTATATAAAATATGATTGTTATATTCCTAATTAACATGGTTTGTTTTGCAGAAATAATCCATACTTCCTAACTAAAAGGGAAATTAATCATATAATCATATGGATACAAGGAAAGGAGACAGTAATTCATTATCCTTTGCCTGCATCCCTAATGTAACCTTAAAACATAGGCTAGAACACTATAGTAAAGAGATCACTATCACTCTTTACTATAGTGTTCCATCAAAGATGCCAGATAACTTAGTCAAATGTATAGTGATCCTTCATAAAACAACTCTTTTTATTTGAGAATACAGCTTACTTAAGACAACTGAATAAGAGGTTTAGTTCATAAAGAATAGTTACTAGCACCCTTAATTTAGTCATATCAATTCCATCAGATCTGTGCCCCATCATTAGGCCTAAATGATATCCAGAATATAACAAGGAAGATGGATCATATTTAATATTGAAGATGCATCTCATAATAAATTCCTACTGAAATTAGCGCATTATCATTTCTACTATACTAATCCTTAATGCAATCTGCCTTAAGGATTAGTATAGTATGATCTAGACACTTATCTGTAATCCAAGAATACCTCGGATATTTGGAAAATATCATTAAGGCATAGGGATATAGTTTAGAATTTACAGATATATCAATACTTATAAGAGCTGGAATTCTGATCTTGATAGGCCCATTCTTAGTACTATGATTATCCCATCTAACTATACTAATCCTCAGAACAGTCTCCATTAAGGGTTAATATGGTTGGATAGGGTTCTGGAAACCTCAGTTATTTGAATCAGACCATGAATATTTAGAGATATTCTGGATTAAAAGCATTGTGTCCAAAGCTAAGATCCTTCTTGTATAGGAATTACACTTAGAACTTACTCATAATCAAAATTTCCTTTATAATTTAAAAATTTCTGACTCGGGACTGTTACGAATTTCAGATCACTATGGACAGAAAGGGGCTTAGGGCTATAGCACTCCTTCCATTCCTCTACAAAATATCTAAGAGAGTCTATCATCTACCAAGATAAAATAGTAGGCTGAGGACCTTAAGATCTAAAACTTAGTAATTTCCAGTTTTATAGTTTGAAATTGGATTAATCGTAGTTTGAACATTGTACTCTATCCATATCCTGGAGATTCTAACAATTATTCCTTTAAATTAAAATAAAATGAGAGTTACTTTTTACAACCCGAAAGGAGATTTGATCAAATATTTCTCTAAATAAAAGTAATAAATACAAATAAAGGGTTTGGACAAAGAAATCCATATCCTTTGTTCCTAGTTAGGATATGACATTCCTAGAACAACAATTGGGACCAAACAATTGTCCTAATTCATGAGCAAAATTGATATGTAGATGGAGCATAAAATTGCTACCAAAGAAAACACTTGAGCAAATCACTATATTCATACTAGAAATTCCTTAAGGAAGCCCGCATTTCTAAAAATCTATCTGTGAAGCCTCATAGGTCTGCTATAACCATTAAATACCAAGCCAGATCCTTCCATCACATAGATGATAATAATATTAACTATTTCTTAATATTATGAAATATAGGTGATGCTGATCTCATCCATCTAGGTGACGTATAGCTATCTACGAATGGCGGTGACAAGATCAAACCTTACCTATATTACAATGATATGAGGGTCTAGAAAAATAAATAAACACTCGGGGAAATAGGGTGACGATAACTAAAGAAAAAACTAAAAGCACTAGACTATACCAACTAGCAAAAGAGCAATAAGGATGGATCAAAAATAATAATAAGGCAAAAGCTTGTAGCTACTGCTGGAATCTAAATTTTTTTATGATAATATATGCATCTGATAATAGCTAATATCTAAAAGTGATCTTAACTGCCAGAGAGGCTAGGAAGCTAATCTACAACAAAAACATCTGGAAATTACAAGGAGAGTGAAAGGAGATAGGTGGATAATAGGAGTATAATATATTAAAAAATAGAGTTAAATAAGAATCGACTGTATTGAAGGGATACTTCATGAAGGCATATACTAGAGCTAAATATGAATGATAGGGGAAGCTTAGTGATAGCTTAATATGAGGGGAATTTTAAAACCAAATAATAGGGGAATATCTGAGCTAAGCCTAGGCACTAAGGGCAATGATGAAACTGATACTGAATACATTCTATCAAACATAAGAGAAGTATCTACCAGAAGATTATAAGATATAAGTGATTCTGAATGAGGATTGCAACTACTGATGGAACCTCTAACTGAGTCCTGGCTTTGGTAGTGATACATCTGATTCACAAATATTTTCTCCATTTGCTCCTCTATTAGCTAAAAGATCTAGATCTAAATTCCCTTCTCTATATATATGTTTTATTTCAACTTGGGGAAATTTATCCAGGATTTCTATAATTTCTTCTAATTTCAAATTAAGTTTCCAGTTTGGAGTCTTTCTCGACTTGATTGCATTTACAATGATTTGGGAATCTCCTTCTATTTCAATTTTAGTTAGACCTAAATGAAGACACATACGGAGACCTACTAGCACAGCCTCAATTTTTGCCATATTATTGGTTGTAGATTTAATGGGCTTAGCATATTTGGCAATAGACTCTCCCTTTTTATTGTGGATAATCCCTCCTATGCCTGCTGCACCTGGGTTGCCTCTAGAGGCACCATCGAAATTCAACTTATACGACCCATCTTTAGGGGGCATCCATTTACATGTACTTCTGTCCACCTTTGTTCTACTTCCCCCTTGTCCAAATAGAGGGGGAATATCTAGCTTTGGCCATATCCTTCTAAGATCATTATCACTTTGCTTGAAAGAGTTTTCATAATTGTGAAGATAGCGCAGTCTATTATTAATTATTTCCACAATTGCACTTTCTATCCTACTAGTTATTGATCTCCATTTAAGTTTTTGATTTGTGAAGATTCTTCTATTACGCTCTTTCCAAATTTCCCATACTAATATAAATGGGGCTATAATCCAGATATCTTTAAACAAACTATCATTGTTAAGGGTGGGCCATGCTTTGAGGAAATCCAAGAGTTCCTTGGGCTTAGTCGTACTCTACTTTAGACAACTGCATAGCCAATTCCAACATTCTTGCGTGAATTCACAGTTAAGGAGAAGATGGTTAGTATCTTCTTCTTGACATTCACATAGTGGGCATCTTGACGGACCTTCAAAACCTAATCTTCTAATTCTATCTGAAGTTAAAATCTTCTTTTGTAGTGCTGCCTAGAGAAAAATTCCTGCTTTAGGAAGGCACATCTTGTTCCAACAAAGATTAAGAGGGATATCCAGGGATTCCAAGTTCTGATTTTTTAGGATTGATTTGTATCCATCTTTAACTTTGTATTTACCATCATTAGCTCCTGTCCAAATTAATCGATCTAATCTGTATTTAAGGACTATGACTCTATGATTAACGATATCTCGAAGTTTGATATTTTCATTGTAATTTCCAGTGGATATGTCTGGGAAATTCCATATGGGTTCAGCTCTTGGGATTATGTAATTTCTAAAATTACTACCAATATTGGTTTTACAAGTTGTTATAAACTCCTGAAAGAAACCTTCATTAATTAGTGGAGGGAAGCCTCCCCATGAGTCTTCCCAAAAAAGAGCTTCGTTGCCTGTTCCCACATCCCAAGTAAGAAAATTATTGATGATATCTCTAGATTTAATAATAAAGTTCCAAATATGGGAACCATTCGTGTGGGAATGGGCTCTAAAAATATTGATAGGATCTACATTGGGAATATACTTATTCAATAGAATATTTTCCCATTTGCTATTGGGATTATTATACAAATTCCAAACTAATTTAGCTCCTAAGGCTGAATTTTTCCATTGAAGATTTTTAATGCCTAAGCCCCCTAGGGAAATTGGCTTACAAAGGTTATCCCACTTGATAAGTGCAGTTTTCTTATCTTTCGAAGTTCCTTGCCAATAAAAATCTCTAAGAAGTTTATCTATTTTGGATTTAATATTGTTAGGGAGCGGTATAAGAGACATTTGATAAGTGGGGATGGCTGTTAAAACTGATTTAATCATCGTGGCTCTTCCAGCTTTAGTGAGCCATTTCCCTTTCCAGCTACCTTTTTTATTTTGGATTTTAGTAACAGTTGATTCCCATAATTTGGAGTTATGGACCCCCTTATCTAAGGGGATTCCTAGATATTTGCAAGGAAACTTCCCAATATTGTAACCTAGTATATTACAAATTTGTCTCTCTTTAGATGGGGGGGTGTTGACAAAGAAAATTTCTGATTTAGAGGGATTAACCCTTTATCCTGAAGCCTTCATATACTCATTTAGGATGGATTTAAAATCTTTTACTTCTTTTGTATTACTAGTCCCTGGTAGTATTGTATCATCTGCAAACTATTGATGGGTAATGTTGGGGACATTATTCGTTACTCTAACCCCTGATATTTTTCCTTCTAAATGGGCTTTAGTTATGGATCTACCTAATGCTTCCACCATGATTATGTAAAGGAAGGGGGAAATAGGGTCACCTTGTCTGATGCCTCTAGAAATTTCAAAGAACCCTTTAGGGGTACCATTAACTAGGAGAGAAATCTTGGGAGTAGAAATACAATTATAAATAAGATTAATCCATTGTTTGGAGAACCCAAATGCTTCTAGACATTTACAAAGAAATCTCCAATCAACTTTATCATACGCTTTCTGGATATCTATTTTAATGAGCATACATGCTTCTTTATTGTACTGAGAAGTGTGAATTAATTAATGAGCTATTATGATTCCGTCAAGAATTGAGCGATTAGGTATGAACCTGGTCTGTTCTTCTAATATAATTGATGGGAGAAAAGTTTTAAGTCTATTTGCTAGACATTTGGATAGGACTTTATAAATTGTGTTACAGAGAGAGATTGGTCGAAAATCCCCAGGGTCTAGGCTATCATGTTTCTTAGGGATGAGAGAAAAGAAGGTGTTATTAATTTCTGTTAAAAGTGAACCTGAGTTTCTAGTTGCTTCTACTACTTTCCAAATCTCTTCCCCTATAAAGTGCCAACACTTTTGGAAGAAGCCTGCTTGAAAGCCATCCGGCCCAAGAGCTTTCTCAGGATGAAGTTGAAATAGAGTTGTTTTAACTTCTTCTATAGAGAACTTTCTATTTATCCATTTTTTATCCGCATTAGTAATTAATTTGGGGATTGAGGATAGGAGTTTATTTTGGGCTTCTAATTCAGAAAATTCATAATTATTGAGAAGCTTTTGATAGAAATTGACGAGATGCTCTGCTATTAGTTTAGGATCCCCATAAATATCACCATTTGGGCTTTTGAGTTTAGAAATTCTATTAATATTTCTATTATTATTAGTACTGTTATGAAAGAATTTGGTGTTGTTATCACCTTCTTTGAGCCATGTTTCTCTGGATTTTTGTTTCTAGAATATTTCTTCCTTGGAAAGTATCTCTGCATGTTTAGCCATTAGCTCTTTCTCCTTAATAGATGATGTTTCATTCACACCTTGTTTTATTACAATTTCATTTAAATCATCAATTTATGTTTCTATTCTAATTTTTTGCTCAAAGATATTATTAAATTTTTCTTTGTTCCAGTCTAATATCTTATGTTTGATAATTTTAAGCTTAGCTACTAAACAATACATCTTAGAGCCAGAGACCTCTATTTGATTCCACCATTTTTCTAACATTTGCAAGAATTCCTTATCCTGGAACCACATAAACTCAAATTTAAATGGGTTTCTATGTGGTTTAAAATTTTTGGAGATAGTTAATCTAACAGGAAAGTGATTTGACCCTGATTTAGTAAGAATTTCTGCATATGTATTGAAATTAAAATTCCCCATATCTCCACCTATTAAGAACCTATCTAATCTTTCAGCAATATGACTAAAGCCATATCTGCGATTATTCCAGGTAAAAATTCCATTAATGGAGGGAATGTCTTTCAAGTTGTTTTCATTGACCCAAAGGCTAAATTCTTTTTGAGATTGTGAGACATATCTTGATCCTCCAAATTTTTCTTTAATATCTAGGATTGCATTGAAATCCCCTCCAATTATATGAATATCATTGGAATTAGAACTTATATGGGAATGCAACTCCTGCCATAATTTCTTTTTCCCTGTGTTTGATATAGGGCCATAGACATTAATGAGATTGAATTTTAGATTGGTTTTCAGACTGATGACTGATAATGATAACCAATTACTAAATTTTAAAACATTTCCTATCATTACTTTCCTAGGGTCCCATAATGCTGCTAATCCTCCTAAGGCTCCTACTAATAGAACTATCTCTAATTTCCATATACCTATTTTACGACTAAACTTTAAGCTATCCTCTAGGTTTAATTTAGTTTCCTGCATTATTATTGTTTTAGATTCAAATAAGTTTAAATACATTTTAATTAAGGTTTTTTTGTTAGGGGCATTAAGGCCCCTAACATTCCAAGTTGTTACTCTCATTGACCTTGGGGAAGGAAGTTCCCCTTCCCTGCATTCAAAATATCTAAAAGGTTCATCTAGTTCTTTGCTTGTCCATCTTTAGTTCTTAATTCATTGATTGATTTCCTATCCCTTTTCTTTTTTAGTTTAAGAGTGATTGGAGAGGATAAACCTTCAATTGTAGTGGCAATACCCAGCTGTCTATCTGCATTAGTGATTCCTTCTAAGCATTTGCTAATGTCCTCATTAGATTGAGTATAATCCTTGAGCTGATTTTCTTTCATATTCATGTTAATCTGAGCATATTCTTTATTAGTCATAAAGGAATCTTCAAAATCTACTAAATCCTTGCCATAATCTTCTAGATTTGAAATTTGGGAGAGACCAAGAGTCTTCTTAATAGTTTCTTCTTCGATTGATGGGATGAGATTCTCGTGTTCACTCCTCTGATTACTAATATTTTCATTAATTTTATCTGCCCTCCCCTCTTTAATACTTTTAATCAGGAGCTTTCTTTGAAGAAGAAGTTCCTCCCTATCACAAATTTCATCCATAAATTTTTCCATTAACTCATTAGTTACCTCTTCTCCTAAGAATTTCAAAATTTCATTGACTTCTTCCTCACATTTTTCTTTTTCATCCCTAGGAGTCAAATTATTATTATGCAAGACCGAATTATCCTTAACTCGATTAGAAGTATTGTGACTTAGATTAACCTCTGGATCTGATTTATCCTTGATTACTAAAGCTGAAAGTTCCTTAACCATAGGAAGATCTGGATTATGAATAGCATTACTGATATGCTTGACAAAATCACTTGAACAAGAATCTGTTGCTTTACTATCTTCAAAATGAGCTGATAGAGTGGTGTTACATCTCTATTCATAATTATCTATATCTGTCAAATTAGCTTCCCCAAAATTATTTTGGTTTGCAGAGTTTGCGATTGTTAGACCCATGTTTGGGAAATTGTTTACTTTCTTACTTTGATTGGTAGAATCTTGAATTTTATCACCATGATACCTATTTGGATTTTGATTCTCATACTGATCACTATGATTTCCATCTATATTTATAGCAGGGGAGTGAGAATTGGCTATCATAATGGCCCCACTTGAGTCTGAATTTTTGAACTTAAGTTGTTCCTCTATTGATCCATCAGCAGGGGCTAATGACTACAAATTGTTACAATTTGGGAGATTGGATTCTTTTCGTGGAGCTTTTGGATCCAAATTATTAATGACAAAACCTCCCATATGATCAAGAAAATCCACCTTAAAATCCAGATTTTGCAATTGATAATCATTATTTGCTATGGTCCTGAGATGACAGACAGGAAGTTCTTCAAACTCCTCTATGTAATCTTCAATAATGGTGGAGTTGATGACCATAGAACATGACTTAGAGCATAACTTAATGGGGGAAATTGACCTTTGATGAAGATACATCTTTACAATGATTATTTTTTCTGCTTGGTTGAATTCATTTTGAACAGCACGTATAAACTTGCCCATACAGTTACCAATCTTTTCAAGGATTTCCTAACCTGAGCATTCTATGGGTAAAGCTTTAAGGAGGATGGCTTTGTCCACCATAAAGTCAGGAAGGTTTTCAGGTTTGAACATAGGAATCCAATAAAAAATAGTGAAAGAAATATGTCTAAATTTGGGGCATCCTTCTATCAAAATCTTATCCTTTAATCTTTTATTACTATATTCTAAGTAAATGAAAAAGTCTGTAAGTGTTGAAACCCTTACCTCTTTTTGCCATTGACATTCTAGCCAAGATACTATATCCCAGACTGAAGCACCTACGCCATTCCATCTATAGATAATCTTGAATTCTGCACACATGCTTTGAAAATTTTCTACCAAACCATTTTTAATTTCCACATTAATCATTTCCTTTCTAAAATAGGGTTGATTAGGATTAGAAGAGAAATTTTTATGCATCAAGGAATTGCTTGGATTAACCCTAGATTTTTCTGATCTCCTATGCAGAGGAGAGTAAACTGAATCTAATCTATCAAAATCATTCTGGAAATGATTATTACCTTTAACCCTCTTGCTCTTTGTTGTTAATACTTTATCATGGTCCACTTTAAAATCAAAATCTGCTTGAAGCCATTTGGTCATACCTTTAGGAGTGCGATGCGGAGGGATATAGGGCTTCGCACCTTGCTTCTGTGAAGGATTGATCTCCTCATGCATTTCTTGTATACCTTGCCTTAGCCCTATACTATTAGGGTTTATTGCATTTTCATTTGTATAAATTTTTTGGATGCGCTTGTGAGGTGGGGTATACAGGGACTTCTGATTAATGTTGAGATTCTCAAAGTTGTTACTGAGAGGTAAAATAAATGGAGATTGATACCTCAAAGAGGGCTTCTTATCATGATGCTTTTCCCTTCTTGCATTTTGCCTAAATGCAGGTATCCAAGCGTCCTCCATGACAGGGTGTTGCAACTCCCATGGTGATGCCCTAGAATCAATTCTAGGGGAAGACTGCAAATTAGCCCTGAGACTAGGAGGAAAAGAAAACTTGGCATAAAGGGCATACTTGGTCTTGCCAAAGAAATCTAACTAGGCATCTAGAGAGGCCGCGGAGAAGACTCTCATAATTGAACCTAACCCTACACTTAACCCTTGCCCTAATTAAACCATAGTCCTATTTGAATCATATGTAAAATGATAAATTACAACGGATTGAATATCTTGAAAGAAAGTTTGACAATACAATAAATAATTGACAGATAGTGATTGACAATCACCAAGCTACTAAAGTATATGTAAGACAATTAAATCAGTTAATATATTGTCATTGATGTCAACTAGTTTTGATTGTACTTATCATGATGGTCACAAACATCTTAAGAAGGAAAATGGTAAAGGAAAGAGATATCTACATGAAGATGAGATAGATGAGAAAGATATCGATATGGTATACATTGGGTAACTTATTGATGTGTCTGTGGCATTATGTTAATGAATTGATTGTATTACATGATTTTATTATGTATTTAAGATCAAGAATGAACAAGTTTATGTGGTCGGTAAATGAAGATTTTTGTGTACACCGAGCAAGTGTAGTGTATACCAAGTATAGTATTAATCGGGCTAGTTATCACTGACGCATATTGGTATTGACCAAGTGAAAGAAATAAATGGATTTTGTAGCAGCTGACTGAAAATGATGAGCTGGACAATTGTTTATGATTCCGAGGTAAAAGATAATGTTTGTTATGATGATCAAACGACTGAAAAAATTCAAGGATGAGCAAAAGAAGGAGAATTAAACATGTTATTTACATAATTGTCGAGGATGGTTAAAGTGACAAAATCTACGGTGAAGATTAAGAGGTAAAATCTATGGATGGAAAGAAAACGGTTTATGATGTCTATATAAGGAGAAATGAGATTCATTATTGAGTCTGAGATTCTTGATGCTATAGGAGAATTTACTTGAAAATGATTGATTTCATGTTACACTGATCAAACTGGTTAAAGACAGAACCGAACAAAACTACAGACAACACCAAGTGTCAGAGAAAGCATATACCGAGCAAAAAAAAGTTGGAGGAAATGAAGATATTGAATTGACTATTGATCAAAGGTATTTTTGAGCTTAGCATAGATCTGAAAATCTGCAAATCAAGTTGTATTTGAATCAAATCATTACTGTATGAGTTTAACCACTGTTACAGATAAATCTCTTAACCGAGTGGGACTTAACTGTCTTTATATTTCAATATGACATTCAATGAATGTTGATTATTTTCTTGTTGACCCCATAGTGAATGTTTGGTCCAAGGAGAATTGTTAATGATAAATCCTCTAACTAGGTCACACCTCACAGTATGTTTTGTAACCTTTAATAGGGTTGGATCCTAACCGAGCTCACTTTAGAAGAGTGAATTATTTTGGGTTACCGGTCCCGGGTGGTTTTTCCCCTGATAGGGTTTCCACGTTAAAAATCTATGTTATATATGTATGGATGTGTTGAATTTTTATTTTACTTTACACATTTCTATAACTGGATAGATCGGTAAACATGGTATTTAATTTACTAGTAATCGATAGATGAATAGAAATGCATAATTGATATTTTGCCGAGTTTATTATTTGATTTGAAAGTTTTTTTATATACATCTGGGAATATTTGGGATTGTAGGATAACTGGACTTAACTGATTCACCCCCCCTCTCAGTTATCTAACAATTGGTATTAGAGCATGGAGTGCTTGGAAAGAAAAGTTTCAAGGACTTAAGCTAAAGATCACAAGATGTATAAGAGAGAGGTGCCAAAGCTTAACAAAGACAAGTTCTCAACATGGCAAAGCAGAATGAGATTGCATCTATTGGGAATTGGAGAATCTACAATATACTACTTAGATAATGAATTCATCTTGCCTATTACACCCTTGACTATTGATCAAATGAGAGATAGACATGAACATAATGTTTCAATGATAGAGCTTGTTGCTTCTTTATTAGATGCCAAATTTGAAGATGTTAAGACATGTACTTCTGCTAAACAAATGTGGGACAAGCTTGCACTAGTTCATAGAGATGTGAATGTGCTAAGGGCTAAAGCTGAGAGTCTTAGAGGAAAGTTTGATGACATGAAAATGAAAGAAGGAGAGAACATATCATGGTACAACAACCGAATTAAGGAGATTGTTAATGTTATCCGAAAAGCAGGAGGTATTATTGAAGAAGACACTATTGTAAGTAAAATTCTCAAAACCTTGCTACCTACTTATGCTATTAGAGTCTCTGTAATTCATGAGATGAGATCAGCTCCGGGTAATCATCTTATACACATGATAGTCTAATTGGTAGATTGACTTCTTTTGAGCTGATTAACTTTGATAATAGTGTTGTTCCTAGTGTTGAGTCTGCATTTATGTCATCTATGAAAATTGACCTAAATCAAGCAGTAAACACATGATAAGAAATGAGATTTGTTAAAATGGGAAATGATACACCTTGTCTAGTAAAAGGAAAAGGGTCTATATTATTGAACAATAAGATGAGATGTGAAAATACATATTGGGTGAAGGGACTTAATTAAAATCTATTGAGTGTAGCACATCTAAATAACATAGGTCACTGAGTTGCATTTGAGAATAGAAAGGTGAAAATATATGATGAGACTGGAAAGTTGGTCGGTACTGGTGAACAATCTAAATGTAATCTATTTTATCTTGATAATGCTGGAACTTCTTATTTATTGGATGTAACTGAAGATGTGTGGCTATGGAAAAGGTTATCTCATGTGAATTTTGACAACATGGTTATGATTAGTAAGCAAAGGAGAGTTATAGGTTTACCAAGCTTATCTAAACCTGACCATGTCATGTGCAAACAATGTCAAATGGGAAAAATATAAAAATCTAGTTTTAAGAGAAAAAACTATTCATCGAATGATATTTTGAAGTTGGTTCATACTAACTTGTATGGTCCTATAAGAATTCAGAGTTATTATGGAGATAGATACTTTATCTTGTTTGTTGATGACTACTCTAGGATGATGACTATCATGTTCTTGAAAGAAATATCTGAATCTTTTAAGATGTTTAAATGGTTTAAAGCTAAAGTGGAAAAAGAAAGTGGTAAAGAGTTAAAATGATTGAGATCGGATAGAGGTGGTAAGTTTATTTCTGATGAGCCCACTAAATTTTGTAATGATCATGGAATTAAGATACAAGTTTCTACACCAAGGACACTACGACAAAATGAGATTATTGAAAGGAGGAATAGATCTATTGTTGATTATGCTAGAATACTAATTATTGAAAAAGATTTTGCACAGATATATTGGAGAGAAGTTGTTAGTACTATTGAACACATTGAACTGAGTTTAATTGAAAAGATTCAAATAAGAAACTCTATGAATTACAGTATGGTTACACACCGAATGTAAGTTATTTCAAAATATTTAGAAGTAGTTGTTACATTCTGGAAGTGATAGAAATGGGAAATTTGATTCAAAAGGTGATGAAGGAATATTCTTAGGATATTCTACTAAGAGAAAAGCTTACAAATTTTTGAATATGGCTACTAACAAGATGATTGAAAGTATACATATGAGAGTTGATGAATTTGTTGAGAAGAATGATGAAGAAAGAAAAAAGGAACCGGAAGATTATGATAGATTTACTTACATTGAGAAACCTAGCACTCTACCTGAGCGATAGCTTGGCGTTACCAAGAAACAAGGTAATACTACCAAGAATCAGTCTATATAGACTGAGAATCAAGAAACAATTACCGATGAAGATCATGATCCTACACCGAGTGAAGAACACAATGAAGAAAAAGAGTTGAACCAGTACTTGCAAAATATGTGAGGAGACATCATCCACAGAATCATATTATTGGACACAAGAAAGCTAGCATGTTGACACAAAGTAAGTTGAAAAATAACACATGCTTAGTTTGTGAATTTGAATCTAAAACTGTTAGAGATGCACTTGAAAATGATGAATGGATTAAAGCCATGAATGAAGAAATTGAGCAAATACTATAAAAAAAAATATAGACATTTGTACCGAGACCGAATGATAAGAATGTAATTGGAACCAAATGGATATTTAGAAACAAGTTGAATTAAAATGGAGAAGTCACTAGGAATAAAGCAAGACTTGTATGAAAAGGTTATGCACAAGAAGAAGGTATTGATTATGGTGAGACTTTTGCACCAATTTCTATACTTGAAGGAGTTAGAATATATCTTTCTTATGCTTCTTACAAAGGATTTAAATTTTATTAGATGGATGTTAAATCTGCATTTCTAAATGGAATAATTGAAGAAGAGGTATACATTGAACAACCTGAAGGTTTTGTTGATCCTAATAAAAAAAACAAGGTATGTAAGTTGCACAAATCACTATATGGATTGAAAAAAGCACCGAGAGAATGGTATGAAAGATTGCATTCCTATCCTATTAGTATTGGATTTGTTAGAACAAGTGACAATAATAAATTATATTTGAAAGGTGAAACTGATGATAAAATTCTTATTGCTGAATTTTTTGTTGATGATATCATATTTGGAGGACATGATAATCTATGCAAATCATTTGCTGGTGATATAAGAAAAGAATTTGAAATGTCAATGTTTGGAGAAATTAAATTCTTTCTTGGCTTACAAATTTTACAACAAAGAGAAGGCATATACATTACTCAATCAAAGTACATAAAAGAAGTATTGAAGAACTTTGGTATGGAGGATTCAAAATTGGTCGGTACACCTATGGTCACCAGATGAAAATTGATAAAGGATGATTAGTCAACTAAGGTAAATCAAACACTATACATATCAATGATTGGTAAGTTGATGTATGTTGTGCATAGTAGACTAGATATTGCAAATGCAGTTGGAATTGTAGCAAGATTTTTTGCTAATCCTAAAGAATCACATATGACTGTTGTAAAAATAATTTTGAGATATTTGAAGAACACCAAAAATTTTAGTTTGTGGTACAAGAAAGAGGGGAATTTTGAACTAAAAGTTTACACATATGCAAATTCGGCTGGAAACATTGATGACAGAAAAAGCACTACTAGTGGAACATTCTTTTTGGGAGAAAGATTAGTTACTTGGATAAGCAAGAAACAAGGATGCATTTCTCAATCCACTATAGAAGAAGAATATGTTGTTGTTGTTGCTAATTGTTCGAACATTGCATGGATAAAACAACTTTTGAAAGGTATGAATAAAGAGATCACTAACCCATTGATAATATATTGTGATAAGACTAGTGTTATAAATATTTCTAAGAATCCAATGATGCATGCAAAGAAAAAATATATATCTATAAAGTATCACTAATTGAGGGAAGAAGTACAAGAAAAGAAAGTGAAGTTGGAGTTTGTGAAAACAAAAAAACAACTTGCATATATATTTACTAAACCGTTACCTAAGGATACATTTGAGTACTTAAGGACTAAAATAGGGGTCCATCCCTTGTCTATCGGTCACTAAGGTGATCAGGAGGTTGCATCAACCTATACTTTATCAGAATATCAAATGGTGTTGATGAATGATGTTCACACTTTAGGTCTCCTAAAGATGTGAAAGCTGAAAGAAGGACAAACTGAAACTGCATATTGGTACATGAAAGGTACTTGATCTTAATAGAACACCAGAGATAAAATTTTGCCTATTGAAGATTTTTTTATTCTTTTTGGCATTTTTATCAAAGGGATCGAAGAATAAATGAAATATCTATCTAAAGGAAGAGAAGAAAATAGGATAGAAGAAAATACATTGGAATAAGAAGATTAAATCTGCAGGGAGAGACTGCATGGAGTATTAATGTTGTGTAGTGATTAAACATATTAAATGTACAAGCTAGGGAGATCTTATCGAGTGCTTACAGAGTTGTAGAACAAATGTTTGGTATTCTATGGCATATTTCATATTGTGTTGCCATCAATGCCAAATGGAGAGATTGATAAACTACAACTCATTGAATATCTTGAAGGAAAGTTTGACAATAGAATGGATCATTGAAAGAAAATGATTGTTGATCACCGAGCTACTTTAAAGTGTATGTAGAAATTAAATCAGTTAACATATTTTCATTGATGTCAACTAATTTTGACTTTACTTATCATGATGGTTACAAATATCTTAAGAAGGAAAATGGTAAAGGAAAGAGATATCTACATGAAGATGAGATAGATGAGAAAGATATGGATATGGTATACATTGGGTAACTTATTGATGAGTCTATGGCATTATGTTGATGACTTGATTGTATTACGTGATTCTTTTATGTATTTAAGACCAAGAATGAACAAGTTTATGTAATCAGTAAATGAATATTTTTGTATACACCAAGCAAGTGTAGTGTATACCGAGTGTAGTATTAACCAAGCTAGTTGTCACTGATGCATTTTGGTATTGACTTTGAGTGAAATAAATAAATAGAGTTTGTAGAAGCTGACTAAAAATGATGAGCTAGACAATTATTTATGATTCTGAGGTAAAAGATAATATTTTTTATGATGATCAAACAACTGACAATATTCAAGGATGATTGGATGAAGAAGAACGAAATGTGTTATTGACACAATTGTTGAGGATGGTTAAATCGACAAAATCTACATTAAAGATTAAGAGGCAAAATCTATGGATGGAAATAAAATGATTTATGATTTCTATATAAGGAGACATGATATTCATTATTGAGTCTGGTATTCTTGATGTTGCAGGAGAATTCACATGAAAAGGATTGATTTCATGCAACATTGGTCAAACTAATTGAAGACAAAACCAAGAAAAATTGTAGACAACACTAAGCATCAGAGAAAGCATATACTAAGAAAAACAGAGTTGGAGGAAATGAAGATGTTCAATTGATTATTGATCAGAGGTATTTTTGAGCTTAGCATAGATCTGAAAATATACAAATCAAGTTGTATTTGAATCAGATCATTACTGTATTCATTTAACCATTGTTACAGATAAATCTCTTAACCGAGTGGGACTTAATAGTATCTATATTTCAATATGGCATTCAATGAATGTTGATTATTTTCTTGTTGACCCCATAGTGAATGTTTGGTCAAAGGAGAACTGTTAGTGATAAATCCTCTAGCTAGGTCACACCTCACAGTGTGTTTTGTAACCTTTAACATGGTTAGCTCCTAACCGAGCTCACTTCAAAAGAGTGAATTATTTTGGGTTATCGGTCCCAATTGGTTTTTCACCTAACAAGGTTTCCACATTAAAAATCTATGCGTTATATGTGTATGGATGCACATTGAATTTTTATTTTACTTTACACATTTCTATAACTTGATAGATTGGTAAACACAATATTTAATTTACTGGTAATTGATAGATGAAGAGAAAGGATCAATTGATATTTTACCGAGTTAATTATTTGATTCAAAATTTTTGTTATATACATTTGAGAGTATTTGGAACTATAGGATAACTCAACTTAATAGACTCGCCCCCCCCCCCTCTCAGTTATCTAACAGTAAAAATGTAACCCTAATTAAATACTAATCTTAATTAAATTATGACACTCATATAATTAAGTCATAACCCTAATTCTTTCCCTAATTGAACTATGTTCCTAACCCTAACTATAATTAAGTTCAACCCTAAATAACTTAAATATTTCCCTCTTATTGAAATCCAACACTAATCTAACCTTAAGTCTAACTCTAATTGATCTTCAACCATACAACTATTTTAACTATAACTCTATCCCTACTTGAACCATAACCATAATTTAACCTTGAATATATCTATATTCTTAATCCTAACCATACCCTAATCTAAACCCTAATCCTAACCCTAACCAAACCCTTATCTAAACCCTAATAAAACCTAATATAAATATTAGCCTTAATCATAACTAGAACTCTAACTGTAACCTTAACCCTAACCCTAAAATTTATTCAACCCTAACACTAACCATAATTCTAACCATAAACCTAACTATAATCCTAACTCTAACTAAAACCATAACCTAAAACTTAACCCTAATCTTAATAATTTCTCTAACCTAAGAGTGATGTTAAACCTAACTATATCACTAACCTAAAACCTAACCCAAACTCTAACCATGATGCAAATGCTAACCTCGGCTATAAAACCTATTAATCCTAATCCTAACACTTGTGCTAGCTATACCACAAACCATAAAACTAAATATATCATTAACCCAAAACCTATCCCTAATCCCAACCAAGATGTAAATCTTAACCTCAGAACTAAATCCTAACTACAAATTTTATCCTAACCCTAACGCTAACCTTAACCTTAACCAAACCCAAATTTAAACCCTAACTAAAACATAATATAAACAATGACCTTAATCATAGTTATAACCCTAAACCTAACCCTAGAAACTTCTAACCTAAACCCTAATCTAACAATAATGATAACTCTAACCCTATTTATATCCAAGCCCCTAACCCTAGCCCTAACCTTGATGTAAACCTTAACCCTAATTATAATCTCAAAACTAATCCAAAACCTAACCCTAAACTAAACCCTTATCTTGAAACCCTTTAACCCTAACTATAATCTCCAAAGTAATCCAAAACCTTAACTAGATAACCCTAATCCAAAATCTAACCCTAAACTAAACCCTTATCCAAACCCTTTAACCCTAACCCCAAGTATTATGTAAACCCTAATAATGACCATAATTCTATCCATTACCCTAAACCCTACCCTAAAACATAATTTTATCTCTAGACCCTAATCCTAACCCTAAAACCAAGTCTAAACCTAATCCTAATTATTTCTCTAGCCTAAGAATGATGGTAAACCTAATTATATAATTAACCTATACCCTAACCATTATGTAAACTATAGCCTTAATCCTAAACTGTAACCCTAATCCTAATGCTCAGTTTAGACATACCCCAAACCCTAGCACTAACCATTATGTAAATCCTAACTATAGCCATAACCTCAATCCTACATCTAAACCCTAACTATATTCCTAACCAAATCTATAATTTTAATCATAACCTTAATCTAAATCCTAATGAAAACCCTAACCCTAATCTCGAATATCATGCAAATTATAACACTTAACATAATTCTAACCATAACACTAAATTGTAACCTTAAGCCTAACTTTAATTTTTACCATACCCTAAACCCTTACCTTATCCCTAACTATAAATATATCTCTAACCTAAGAATGACCCTAAATCTAACTATATCATAAAACCTAATCTTAACCCTAATCATGAAATAAACCCTAACCTCAATTGTAATATTTATCCTAACCCTCACTCAAACCTTAACCCTAACAAAACTTTAATACGAACCCTAACTAAAACCTAATCCAAACACTAACCCAAACCCTAACCCTAAATATAATATAAACCCTAACACTAAACCTAACCCTAACTATAATCCTAACTCTAACCATAACCATAACCTAAACTCTAACCCTAACCATAACCCAAATATATCTTAGGGTTACTAATCGGTGCGTAATACAATTTGGGTTAGAAAAAGTAAGTATATTATAATAAAGTTATATTAAACTCCATTTAATAAAAAAATATTGTATAATTATTTATTAATTTATTCAATGTGCTACTTGCATTGTGACTACTACTAGCTAATATATACTCTATATTTAAATACGCTGAGATATATCAAGGAGTTTAATTTTTTCATCATTCACCTTTAATAAAAATTTAAGTTGAAAAAATTTAACACCTCGATACATCTTGGCGCATTTAAATATAGAGTATATATTAGCTAGTTTAAATTAGTTTCTAATAACCACAATTTATAATTTTAGAATGTGTTTGTACTATAAATCTTTCAATAATTGAACTTTAATTTTTATTATTATATTTTTTCTTTAAAAATGACCTTTTCTTTTTGTATTATAATTTAAAAAAACAATTTTAAAACTTGTTTTATTTATTAACTTATTTAATTCCTTCAAATATTTTATCTTAAATTAGTTATTAAAAACTACACTTTCTAATTTAATAAGAAAAGTTTCTATTATAAACTTATTAAAATTTTGAAAAATTTTTATTTTGTATATTTTCTTGACCTTGAGAGTCCATTGTAACCACCTAAGAGAAACTGCTTTGAGGTTCAGATTTATTCTCCACCATATAATGCTCAACCGTGGCACCATTCCACCGCAAAGAAGACATCTTCTTCTCTTAACCACATTGGGCAACAACATGACCAATATTAAAGAATCTTCTACACCTGAATGGTAACCCTTTATAGTCCAGTAACTGAACCCAGGATCCCTTCGATGACTAGAGTAAGATTTCAATAGGCAACCCCTTAGACACATCAAAATCTACGAGGATACAAGAAAATGTAGGATGATATATGTTAGAAGACTCATTATCCACCATAAGGAAATCCCCAAGATCATCTCCCACGTCCTCCAAAAGAGAATCTACCCAAAGATGTAGGGGGAGATAAGGAAGTCGAACCCATATCAGCATTTTTTAAAACATTTTGGTAGATGGATTGAAATCAACATGCCATGGTTTAAT
Source organism: Chamaecyparis obtusa (assembly GCA_027943335.1). Lineage (NCBI taxonomy): Eukaryota > Viridiplantae > Streptophyta > Pinopsida > Cupressales > Cupressaceae > Chamaecyparis > Chamaecyparis obtusa. Next base: position 2,964,069 of record BSBK01001219.1, read on the forward strand.
CCTAAGCATAAATTTATTCTCCTAGCTGAAGAAACAACTACACAAAATCTTGTTTCTATCTTCAACAATATCAAACTTGGCTATGAAAAAACCCCTTACCATAGGGAAGATGTGTACTATACCTGAGAGGAGAGGTTCCTAGTGTTGAGATATCCAAGCGTGCAGTTGAGGAAGACTAGGCTAAATGCCTCTAGAATGAAAAATCATAACATGGGAAGAGAGAACAAAAATGTTACGGTTGATTTCCTCCTTAGTTTATGATTCTATATCAATGGAAATACCCTTCACAACTAGAATAACTCTAGCATCAGTAGTGCACCTATTTTCCCTAAGTGGAGCTTGAACAATAGCAAACGGTACCTGAGAAGCACTCTCCCTAGTGGAAACCTTGGAAGAAGGCAAGCTAGAACTAGCCAACCCAATAAATTTTCCACAACTAGACAACCCTACCAATAATACCCTACTCACCTCATCCACACTCGAGAGTGTGGAAGGGACCAAGGAGGTAGAGGGCCCCAATGTAGAGGAAGCCTTAAGATGAATGGGTAAAACCTACACAGAACTACCATACACAAAGTCATCAACAGGACAAGAAGTATTCAATCCCTTTGAAGCTCCAGTAGGATCCCCTGCAAATAGTTAGGCAAAGCCAGAGCCATCATTCAATATTTACAAAGGGAACTAAGAGAATTAAATAAGGACAAAAATTACAGAGGAATTCAAAAAAGGGGGAACAACATACGCCTTTGAAGCGGTCACACCCGTCAAAGGGCCTCCAATAGAAATAATCTGCACTGAAATTGCAGAGCTACCATCAATCACAGGACTAGAAGACTTCAAAGTTGACTCCCTAGAAAGAGCACCCACTTTAATAGGGTTGGAAGAATTCAAAACTGGTGGAGACCCATCTATCTTTCTAGCAATACTACATTCGTAGTCAGCTGGGCCAAACTAGAGCCACAATTTGAATTTTTTAGTAAGCGGGAAAGACCATTGGAATCGTCAATAACAGTTAATACTTGAACATCAATGTTGTTTAATGAATTTTTGATCTTGATAAAGCCTTTAGGTTTTTGAAACTTTGTAAATTAATAGGATACAATGTCACTCCTATCAATCGAAGCCATTGGAGTGGGGCTCTCAAATTGACTCAAATAAAGTTGATAATTATGAATCACTGCACATAATTAAGTAAAGAAAGATAATTTGGAAAGTAATATATTATCTCTAACATATTTTTTAAAATTAGCAATTAAATTATGTTTCACATCAATACTAGGCACCTGATAAGTAATCTAAGCATGCAAATGTTTAAATCTACTAATGAAATCAGTCACTTTTTCTTTAACACCTTTTTTACAATGCATCAAATCAATCAAACAAATATTAGGACCAATATTATGTTAAATTGTTGGATGAAATCATTAGCAAGTTTTTGAAATGAATAGATGAAATACGGAGGTAAGAATAATACCATTGCAGGGCCTTATCTTGAAATATTCTAGTATTTATAATTTATCTATGAGTTTATGGTCATGAGAAAGTCATTGCACAATGTTTGAAATATCTTCACATGAGTCAAGGGATCACCTTTGCTAGTATAAGTCTCCTAGTGAGGTATTTCCATGTACTAAGAGACAACAACAAGAATGATATCTAAGGACAAAGGACTAACAATATCACAAGTGGAAATATTGAATTTGGATTGAGTCATGAAGATAATTTGTTGTTGTAAGGATTAGACAATTTAAGAAAGACTATTGATAGTGGATTTGGTGGAAAGGTTGGTATGACATGTGCAAAAGGTTTGGAGAATCATACAAAATTGAAGGAACATTGTAGGAATACGAGAATCACATATTGTTATAAGTAGGCATGGGTGAAGGTTGGGAAAAACATAGAACACTTAAAGGAGAAGGAAAAATATGATTAAGAATACTTCCAAGAATAAAATGTGGAGGATTTAATTTTGGAATGAATGTAGTCATGAGAGATAGAGCGTATGTAGAAATAGTATGTAATAAAGTAGTAATAGTTGGATATAAGTCTCAACACTATTGTTAGGTTGAGTTAAACCAAGATCTTAAGCACAATATTTCACAAGTTTAACATTGATATGAATGAGATGGGAAATAGCATGCAACAAGTCAACACTATTATCATCATTGTGAATCATCTTCTTCATAATTTATACTAAAGATATGGCTTCCGTATTATAATGTTCTTGTCCTAATTATTGCTCAAATTTTTCAAAGTCACAAGAAAAATATTGTGCTTGATTAGGAGACACTCTTAAGGTTTCATATTCATCATGAGAAGAGTGGAAAGAAGGATTATGAACAATAGTGGGAATGTCATTAGTAGGTATGTGTATTTCATCTATATTCCTAGGAAACAAAGAGGACTCAGGATAAAAGGAACCCATATGTCTACGAATTCTCCTAACCAAAATGCTATAGGCAAGACTCGATGTTATAATGATCATGCACAAGGAAATGAAAGAGAGATATGTTTAAACAATGCAAAGAAAGGAAAATGCAAACACTCACTAGGTTTACGCAACATGAATTGTATTAACCATAATTGTAATGAAACCTAATGGAGAGCACATCTAACCATCAAATCAAAGATATGATAATGGATACAAAGGAGATCTAACCATAAAATTTAGAATGGAAATGTTATAAGTTGGGTTCACCAAAATGCACAAATAGGAAAATGGGGTGTTGTAATGAAGTAGAAAGGGATTGTCCACCTTTTTCTAATGTACACACAAAAAGAAGATGACCCAATAGGATCAAGTAGGAATTAAGTTCTTAGTCAGTGTAATTATCCTTCATGATAATGATTAGGATGAGTTGGATTTGAGGGGATATGATGGGGTGATGCAAGGTAGAAGGATAAATAAGAAAATATGACAAGTTTTAATAAACACAAACTAACATAAAACAACCAAGAACTAGTAAGTACTTGAAATAATAACTAGATGATGGTACTGACTTGTATTTTGAATTTGGAGCTGAATTATAGGGAAGAGGATGCCTTGGCCATCCTGAACCTGGGAAGAGGTTGCACAAACCATCTTATTCCCAATTATTTTAGTCAATCTTAGTTACAATCTTTTCATCAAATATGGTACTTCCTAAATTAAGTCCTAATAGGTTCACCACCTATTCCTATACACTAAAAAATTGGAAAATATAAGGTTGGAGGATTTTTCCTTAGTCAAACCCCATATGAGGAATCAACCTTGAAATATAAATGAAATTACATGAAAGGAAAGTATGCAAATGTAAAGGTAAATGTTAGATCTACCTTGTAAATATGTATACCTTTATAAACTGATATTGAGATCGTGATGTCTATGAAGATTATTGTATATTTATTTAATGTAGTTGTATGATAAATTTTAATCTTGGAATGTAGGAAGGAATAAATGATTCCTTTCACAAATTCATGGATCTATGTATGCTCCTCAAATATCTTTAATGTTGTTATACTTGATGGACTCTTGCCCTGAATAATGGAAGGATGAAATACACGTAGATTAGCAAAGTATCTTCTTTCTTGATTGAGAACTCCTCTACTTGGTCATAATGGAAGATAATCTTGATAAAATGGATAAGATTTCCTTAAAAATTCCTTTGAATGCTTGAGATCTTGATCTTGAAATCTTGGATGCAAAATTGTAGGATAGCACTTGCTTGCAAATCAACTTACATTGCTTGTATCCCAAAATATAGAGAAATGTACCACGTATATACCAGTATCATCTTAAAATGGAAGCACTTCCATGATAAGAGCATTTAGCCCTCTGATTAAATGGTTTGGGGTCATGTCAAGCACCTTGATTAGGTCTTTGCATTGATCTGACTATTCCCCCTATTCTGATTTTATCTCACCATTTCCAACCTCATTTATGGAAACTTTTTCTAAGAACCTGCAAAGTTTGACTTTCTGGGTCAAAGATGACCTAAAGGGTCAACGATGACCTAGTCCCTGACCTAGGTCAACCTCATCTTTGACCTAGGGTAGAGATGACCTCATCCTTGACCCCAAGTCCAAAATTTAGATTCTGGAAGTTTCAGGATGTCGAGTTTCGAAAAGAATTATTTTCTCACTTCCAGGTTGGTTATTTTGGTCTCCAAAATGGTAAACTCTTAAATGCATTTAATCTAGGTATATTTTCTAAAGGTATGGCCCAATTAGAATTTAATTCCCCTATGTGGCCCTTCTAGAGGATTGTGCCCTAGATCACTATAAAAGGAAGTCTTCCTCTCTCATTTTCACATCCACAATCAAGCAATTTGACATCCACTTTTCATGATCAATACATCTAGCTCTCAAGAGATCAAGAAATTATAAATCAAGCAAGAAGGAGAAAGGAAGAAATCAAGCATTCATTCATCCTCAAGCATTCATCAAGGAGATCCATTGTTAGCTATTGAAGGATTCAATCTCTATGGAGCCCTCTTGTTGAAGATTTCTCCCTTTGTCCATTCAAGCCTCTTCCTATGAAAAGATAGATTCAAGATTGGTGTTGAAGATCAAATGTCATTGATTTGAGACATCTCATATATTCTGACATTCATTTGGAGCATCCCTACTTGTGGATTCAAGGATTCAAATCCTCCATAAGGACTTCAACATAAGTAAGGTGAATAGTTCCATTTACTTTGTTTATATATATTGCAATTTCAATTCAATTTCAAGGTTAATTCCTAAATTGGGGTTTGACCAAGGTAAACCCCCCATCCAAACAACCAAAACTATTTTTCTTGCAGGTACAGGTACAGGACGATGAATTGAAGTTCAGATATGAATACCCTTTTCGGTGAACTTCTAAGATCTGCAAACAGAATTTCCATCAGAGCTATCCAAGTCAAGGATGACCTAGAGGTAGTCTTCATCCCTTTATCTAGGTCAAAGACTACCTGTTTCTAGAAAGATAAAAGTTTTATGGGTTTTCTATATATCGGCATTTCCAGTCCGGAGCAGGTTGTGGAATTTCCTGAAACTATGCATAGACATGAGAAATCAGCATTTTCCAGATCTGCCCTATTTTGAGGTTAGTATTTTCCTTCTATTCATTTAAAGTACATACTTTCTATAGCTGATTATAGTATTTTCTCCTTTCTTCATATTCTCCATTATTTAATTCATTTGTGAATTGATCACTTCTTTGTGATTAATCCAATTGGATCTTTCCTTTTGGGAATTTGGATTGAGGATAGATTCTACATTCCCCCTTTCATATCATATCTACCATTATTCAACCCTATACCATAACTATCCTATCCATAATAATAGTGGACTCATCACATACTTCATTTCCATCTCATTCATTTTGGTGAACTCGACATACTTATCCTCTTTTCTTTTGTGGAATTGGATGCCCTATTGTGTTTATGGTGTTAGATTTCCCTTTATATTATTTGGTTGGTTTTAATATCTTGTGTGGTATTACTCACCTCATGCATTCAAATGTTAAACCTTTAGCTCCAGAAGCTCAAGATTTAGGGTTGATTCCTCATGTCACTAGTGTAGAACCTTCTTCTATTCCTTTACCTAGTATTCCTACCTATACTCCTTTGGTGACTATGATAGGGGAAGTCCTTTGTCTCAAGATATCATTCGTACTCATGTTCCTCAGCAAGTTGATATGCCTCATCTTGAGAATTACAATGGAAAAGGAGACCCTATTCACCAAGTTAAAACATTTCAAATCCTTTGTAGTGATTATTCTCATGACCATAGGATTTTAGCCAAGCTGTTTGATAGAACCTTTCATGACAAGGCCTTACAATGGTATTGTTCCTTGTCATCTTATTCTATTGATTCATTTCCAAAACTTTCCAATGCTTTTATTCAACAATTTCAAAACAACATTGGCCCGCAAGTGTCTTTGACTAATTTGATGCATTGTAAACAAAGTGCTAAGGAAAAATTGACTGAATTCATTGGTAGATTTAAGCATTTGTATGCTCAGATTTCCTATCCTATTCCTGATATTGATATTTAATGTATGTTTATTTCAAATTTGTAAAAGGATATTAGAGATAAGATTCTACTTACTGAATTTACCTCTTTTCAACAACTTTGTGTAGCACTTCATCATTATCAATTACAAGTGAGTCAATTTGAGAGCACCACTCCAATGGCTCCTGTTCTAGTTGATAAGAGTGATGTTTCTCCTAATCCAAACAAGTTTCAAAAATTCAACAACTATGTCAAGATAAACAAATAAGTGAATACAGTTGCTGATCAAGTTGTTGTTACATCTCATAATGCCACTTTTGCATCCACTACTTTTCAATTAAATCATATATTTACTCCTCTTTTTGACTCTTTACATTATATTATGAATAGGTTGTCAACTGCTAATATGATTACTTTACCTCCTATTCGACCACTTTTACCTTCTACGATTGCATCTAAATCTTTTGACCCTAAAGCTTTTTGTCAATATCATCATCAGAATGACATGATACTAAGAAATGTTATTCTTTAAAACATAAGGTTCAAGACTTAATTGATTCTAATGCCTTATCTGTTGATAATCTTGATGGTAGTGGGAACAAATCTATCTCTCCTCCTAATCAAAATCTTCAAATCTATATGAATTCTTTACCTGCACATGATACTAATACCATTGCTCAGCCATCTTCTATGGAAATTGTGTATGATTCAAAGATGGATGATCTTAATCACATTGTTAATCAAGTGGAGCATGTTGTTCAATCTATATCTCTACCTTAGACTCAACCTCAAATTCAACCTCAAGTTCAATCTAAACCTAAGCCTAAATTGAAGATTCAACCTAAACCTCGACAACAACCTAAGAATAAAAGACCTCGGGAACTTTTGATTACCTTTGATGATTCTGAGACTATTAAGGCTCCTGATGGTCCCCTTTATATTTATGCTAGGATTTCTTAGATACCTACTCTTGGTTGTCTTGTTGATCCTACATCCTTAGTCAATGTTATTACTGAAGAAAATCTTTTTATGAAAATTTTTCAACATGATTCTTATGATACATCTAATGTGTGGATTCAAACTTATAATGGTTTTCTTTATCCATCATTTGGTTCTATTAATTTTTCGGTTGTACTTTGTGGCAAAATTGTGAACACTACCTTTGTTGTTGTTCCTACTTCTGATTAATTTCAAGTTAAGCTTGGTTTGCCTTGGTTGAATGCCATGCATTTTGTTGCTTCACCAATCCATAAATGTCTTAAATTTGTTCATGAGGAAGAAGTGAAGATGGTTAATCATAGTTTATATCAACCTTCTGGGCCCAGAGGTTGTGCTACTCTTGATTTCTTTTGGCCTTCATTACCTAATTCATGTCCTACTCGACCTGATACTCTTTTTCCCTCATATCAAGCCTACAAGCATCTTAAGATTCTTGAATTAAGCGTACCTCTTTGGATTTTAATCATGGTCTTTTACCTACACCTTCCATACCTCCTTTAACTATGGCTTCTAGTTTTGTTAATCAAGCTCCTCCTGTTGCTTGTCAATCTGCTAATAATCCTACTAATCCTCCTATAGAACCTGTGAAGGATCATGTGATTGTTCCTCCTAGTTCTCAACATATTTCAAGTAAATCAAAATGAAATTGATCTACTAATGAATGTCGTAAGAAGTGTCGTGCTCAAGATAAAGCTCGTAATTTTTCTCTTCAAAAATCATTGCCTTCTTCGAATAAACCTATGCATGATGTGTTAGAAGAAGTTGTTACTAATAATGATGTTAAGATGCATTAATATGATGATCGTATTCGTATCTTAGATCCTATTTTAATTAATCTAGATGAAGAAGATACTCTCGATGATACTGATGATATTAATGATGAATATGAGACTATTGACATTGACATTGACATTGATTTTCCTAATATGCTTTCATCTCAATTAACACTTACACCTAGTATCAAACATTATGATGCTCAAGAGGATCCTAGTTTGGAAATGGCTATCATTCCTACTATGTTGGATATAGTCCCTCTTGCGAGTTACCCACCTTCCCTAAATGATATAGAATGAGATGGGGAGAGTAGGTGGCACGCTTGATTGGCTTGTCCTTTATGGTAGCTTTTTTGTGTGTTTTCCTGTTGTACTGTGATTTTCTCGTGATGTGTTTGCTAAGTGTTGTTAGATTCTTTTATATGACCCTTGTTACTCAGTTGGTACAAGGTGATAAAGGAATCAAACCTATTGTTCCATTCTTCTATATGTATCTTTATTCTTCTATATGTTGTTTCATGTTATGTTTTACTTGTGCTATTGTTTATACATGTTTCCTTGTGTAATTTGCTTGGATCTAGGACTTGGTAGCACTGATTTTTTTTGGTCTCCAGGTCATGGTCCGAAAAGATTCTTCTTTGTATGCCTTATGTAATCTTTCCTCCTTTGTGATTGTAGTTCTACTTTCTTTGGGGAATGATGTCAATTCATTTTCTATAACATAATATATATATTATCTTACGATCATACTAACCCCACGACAGGTAGATCCCTTCTATGTTCTCTGTATGTTTACATGGTATTTCCCTTGATTTATCTTCATCTAGGGCATCTCATAGTGGAAATGTAATCAATAGAGTTGTTTATGTTTCTGTTAAAGCCATTGCTCCTGTTAAAGTGTTAGTAATGACTTTAACATGGGGGCTTACGCTCTGCTCACCTATTGCACACACACACTTTTCGATACACGTGTTATTTTTCAAGATACTTTTCTCCCTTTTTGGATTAGTCACTAATCCTTAAAGCATGGATTTATATTTTAGGATCTCTTGATCCCTCTAGTTTCAAATTTTTGATCCCTTAAAGTCAAAGGTGTCCTTAAGACTGGATCTCTTTTGTTTGGCTTTGCTCTTATGGAATAGAATATTCCTAGGAGTGAATCCTTGATGGGTTGACTAGTGAGTAGACACATTCACTAGGTGGTTCAACTCCATCTTTTCAGTTGCACTTTTTCTTTGTGTGGTTCACAATGGGACATAAGTTCTCATTGGGCAAGATAATCACACCCTCTCTCTCTCTATGGAGATGTCTCTCTTATTGAGATCTTGGAGTTGACAAAGACTTGAGTCCCTAGGGGCTTGATGATCTCTTTGTCCCTTTTATTTTAATAAGATTATATTTTCATTTTGATCTCCTTTACCAAGAGTTTTCATTGAGTCCATACTCTTGCTAAAGTGGGGGCTTAATGTATCATCTTAAAATGGAAGCACTTCCATGATAAGAGTGTTTAACCCTCTGAGTAAGTGGTCTAGGGTCATGTCAAGCACCTTGATTGGGTCTTTGCATGGATCTGATTGTTCCCCCCTATTCTGCTTTTATCTCCTTGTTTCCAATCTCATTTCTGGCAACTTTATCTGAGAATCTAGAAATTTTGACTTTCTATGTCAAAGACAACCTGAAGGGTCAAGGATGACCTAGTCTATGACCTACATCAGAGATGACATCATCCCTGACCTAGGGCAGAGATGACCTCATCTCTGACTCGAAGTCCAAAATTTAGATTTCGAAAGTTTCAGGATGTCGTGTTTCGGAAAGAATTGTTTTCCTACTTCCGGGTCGACTGTTTTGGTCTGCGAAATGGTAAACTCTTAAATGCATTTAATCTAGGTATGAGCCCAATTGGAATTTAATTCCCCTATGTGGCCCCTCTAGAGGATTGTGCCCTAGATCACTATAAAAGGAAGCCTTCCTCTCTCATTTTCACATCCACAATCAAGCAATTTGACATCCACTTTTCATGATCAAGACATCTAGATCTTAAGAGATCAAGAAATAATCAAGAAAGCAAGAAGGAGAAAGGAATCAAGAAAGCATTCATTCATCCTCAAGCATTCAAGCATTCAAGCATTCATCAAGGAGATCCATTGTTAGCCATTGAAGGATTCAATCTCTATGGAGCCCTCTTGTTGAAGATTTCTCCATTCATCCATTCAAGCATCTTCCTATGCAAAGATATATTCAAGATTGGTGTTGAAGATCAAATGTCATTGATTTGAGATATCTCATACATTCCTACATTCATTTGGACCATCCCTACTTGTGGATTCAAGGATTCGAATCCTCCACAAGGACTTCAACATAAGCAAGGTGAATAGTTCCATTTACTTTGTTTATATATATTGCAATTTCAATTCAATTTCAAGGTTAATTCCTAAATTGGGGTTTGGACAAGGCAAACCCCCCATCCAAACAACAAAAACCATTTTTCTTGTAGGTATAGGTACAAGATGGTAAATTTAAATTCAGATCTAAATACCCTTTTCGGCGAACTTCCAAGAACCATGAACAGAATTTTTGTTGAAGCTATCTAGGTCAAGGATGACCTGGAGGTAGTCTTCATCCCTTTATCTGGGTCAAAGACTACTTGTTTCCAGAAAGAAAAAATTTTTCTGGGTTTTCTCTGTCTTAGCATTTCCAGTCCAGAGCAGGTTGCAAAATTTTTTGAAACTGTACACAGACACCAAAAATCAACATTTTCTAGATCTGCCCTATTTTGAGGTTAGTATTTTCCTTCTATTCATTTCAAGTACATACTTTCTATAGTTGATTAAAACATTTTCTCCTTTCTTCATATTCTCCATTGTTTAATTCATTTGTGCATTGATCACTTCTTTGTGATTAATCCAATTGGATCTTTCCTTTTGGGAATTTGGATTGAGGATAGATTCTATATTCCCTCTTTCATATCATATCTACTATTAGTCAATCCTATACCATAACTATCCTATCCATAATAATAGTGGACTCATCACATACTTAATTTCCATCTCATTCAATACCCCTCACAACATTTTAGGATTCAAAAATTGGAGGAGGTCAACACAAATCCAAAAATACTGCTAAAACCACAACATGAGACCCTGCACCAAATTTGGGGCTAAACTTGGAGGAAGAAGATGCGTTGGGCATCCTCTGTCAGGAAAAGGATGCCTAGGGATTCCTCCTCCAAGAAGAGGCTAAAATTCAAACTAGAGGCTAGGATTGAGGAAAATATGTTATAAATATAGGAGATAGGTTGTTGGATCAAGCATAAAGAACATGAAATCTCAAAATTGCAAAAATGGGGCCTAATATAGCATCTAATTATAGGTGCTTAGTTTTTAGGATAGTACTTCAATATTCCCATTTCAAGGCTAAATATAGACTTCTCAAGGCATACATGTTATCTACCCTTAAATTTAGTTCATTAAAAGGTGGTCACACTAATTTAGTTATTGAATTAGTACACCTTGAATTGGCTCAAATTTTGGAGATGAAAAGATAATAGGGCCTAACTATTAGATCTAAAATTTGTATTGGTGTTGACAAAATAAAATTGGAGCTTTAATTAAAAGAGTATAATCTATGACACTATATTTAGCCCCTACTTTAGCAAGAGTCTGAACTAAGCTCATACTTTGATAAATTAGAAATGAAGAGATAGAACATCCGAGAGAAAGAAAAGCTAGGGATAGGATGACACTAAGTTCGAGGGATGATCAAACCCTGAAGAATAAGATCATATCAATTCATCCAAGATACATGAAAATATACAAGGACACACACCACTTAAGGATGGAAGAAGACATGAATTCCACTATCCAACAAGATGCGTTATGTTGGGGGATTCATGTTAAAATCATAAGCATTTTCTCTATTGGAAAAAAAGGTTTCTTTGTGTTGTGTGATCTCCATGTTTGGAGTCATATTAGTCTAGAAATATTTCTTTATGGTGGGTGATCCATGTGAAATAGAGTCAAATCATTCTAGAAAGGTTTATTTATGCTAGTTGTCCCTAGATATCACAAAGCTAAACCCTCTTGTTTGCTAAATAATCTATGCCAAACTCAAAGATTACCAAAATAAACCAATTATTTGCAAGGCAATAAAAAACACAACTACAAGATGGGTGTTGTAGTGTTACTAACATGAAAATTACCAATAAAAACCCTTTGTTTTCTCCTAGGTAAGCTAAAAGAATAACCAAGCAAAAATAACAAGGAGGCCTAACATGCCCACCTTAATATGTCAATATACATCCATGTTAGTATCTTAAAAAAGATAGAGATCCACATCAAGGATAAATCCCTTAAATACCAAGGGGATATCCTCAATAAAAATGTGTGCATTCCAAGCTAAGAAGAAAGATCCTTGTAAAGGATGTATTTATTTAAGTAATGAAGAGATAGTTGTAAAAGAGATATCTTGCCAAAATGTAAAGGGATCTATAGACTTCTCTACAAGTGGCCTAAGGCTAGTGCAATTCAAAATATTATTTGGCATAATCATAGGAATTTTATCTCTTTTTACGATCTGAAAATGTGTTTTGTGAGGTGTAGTGGACTTGTCGATGTCTTATTTATTATTATCTTTAGTAGGCCTTATTGAAGAGAATTCTCAAGTTTCACAACTATGGAGGTTAATTGTGGAGGAAAAGAGGGATCTTTTGCCAATGTCTGCTTGTATAACATATATTCTAGGCAAATCTTTTCAAGTGAGGGGCATCAAGATAAAGATTTTTAAAGTTATAATAATGACATCAACATTAAAGGAGAAAGAAAAATTCCATGTATACATAGATCAATCATGGTAGGAATGTCATGTTCCCATGTGATTGTAACTACTATGTGTGGATTTGTCCCATGCAGTGGCAAACACTTGAGTTTTCTACAAAGTAGGAGAAGATTCTCAGTAGTGGGTTAGTCTTACAAAAGGGAGAGGGATTAGTTGTTTTAGATGTTCTAAAGTTTAGATAGGAGAGACTATAATATTCCAGTATTTGTGTTAAGACTTGATATTTTCTTAGACTTTAATTTCTAGTTTAGTTCAAGTTGTTTCATTTTAGACTGTTCTTTTAAACCTTTCTAGTATTTTTTTTACATTTGAATTAATGGAAGGTTCTATTTTGATTGATTCATCTTGTCTAAATATTTGACTCTTATGGTTTTTGTCTAAGCCCTTGATCCATGCCAATTCAAATTTTGTTGCACAAAATTTCAGCATTGCTCTGCAAAACCACATTGAATCAATAAATGATCTATTGATTCCTCCATACATTCACAAAGGGCACATCTGGTAGGACCTTTCAAACCCAATCTCTTTCTTCTTTCAATAGTCAAGACCCTTCCTTTGCATGCCAACCATGCAAAAACTCCCGCCTTAGGTAGTCAATATTTTTTCTAGCAAAGATCCTATGAAGAGAACTGAGTGGCTTCACCTGCATCAAGCATTTTATAACCCAACTTTATAGAATATTCTCCTGAGAGAGACCCGCACCACCTAATCCTATCATTTTTCCTAGTAACAGTAACCATTATACTCTTAAAAATACCCAACATAAGCTCCTTCTCTTGAGAAGATATATCTTCATTATCTATCTTTTTCCACACCCAAATTTGATCTTCAACACTATTTATTAGTTCCAAATAGTCACTGACTTTTGGCCCCCACTTAGACACAAAATAATCCTTCGACTAGGATAAATCTTTAACATCATTTAGGACAAGAAGACCATTCCATGAGTCTTCCCAAAAGAGGGCCGCACAACCATTTCTAATCTACCATGTGATATGATCATTAATTATTGGTCTGCAAGACAACAAAAAGTTCCATATAGCCGACCCACGAGGGGTATCTTTGATTGTAAAGATCCTTGTGTAATCAGTAGAGTCCAGATATTTAGCTTGGAGTACTCTAGCCCAATAGCACATGGGATTTCTATACAAACTGGACAAATCATTTTAGCCCTTAAAGCTTTGTTCATAATCTTCTAGTTCCTAATTCCTGCTCCACCACAAGCTTTAGATTTACAAATATTTTCCCATGCAACCAAAGGAATCTTGTCCTCCTCTTTTGCACCACACCAAAAAAATTTCCTCATTTTTTCTTCCACCACCTTTAGGATTTTCTTGGGGATATCCCAACACATCATAGAATAGACCAGGATAGATGAGATCACTGTTTGGAGCATTAGGATCCTTCCAGCCGAGGAAAGCCACTTACCTTTCCAACCATCCATTTGCTTCAAACATTTTCTTACTAAATCCTTCCACATCTCAGACTTGTTACCACCATTGAAGAGAGGAATGCCAAGATATTTGTTGGGGAGAAGGCTTGTTTTCATGCCTAATATTTTACTGATCTTTACTTGTTCATGTAGGGGGGTATTGAAGAAATAAATCTCAGATTTTTTCGAATTGATAAGTTGTTGTGAGACTTTCCCATATAGCTCTAATATTTCCTTCATCACTTTGGCTTTCTGTTCAGTAGCATCCCCATCCAAAAAGGTATCATCAACAAATTATAAATGAGAGAGGGCTTCAACACCATCCAACTACTTTTGAGAAATCAACCTGCCAAGTACTTATGCCATAATTATAAAAAGAAAGGGAGATAATGGATCCCCTTGTCTGATCCCTTTCTCCTATTCAAAAAAACCTTGAGGGCTCCCATTGGCCAAAATAGAAAACCTAGGAGTTGCTATGTAGCTTTAGACCCAACTTATCCATCCTTTATCAAAACCAAATCTCCTCAGAATAGACAACAGAAAATTCCTATCCACTTCATCAGAGGATTTTTTAGTGTCTAACTTGACCATCATTTTCTTTCTTTTTGCAGCTCGGATGGAGTGAAACGCTTTGTGAGAAATCACCACCCCTTGAAAAATTGAGAAGCCACTTTGAGCCGCAAAGATCACTGTGTTGAGAACATGTTTGAGCATGTTTTCCATTACCTTGGAGATAACCTTGTAGACAGTGTTGCAAAGAGAAATTGGTCTGAAGTCCTCAAAGGTAGATTGTATATCCCTTTTTGGGATAAGGGTGTGTGCTAAAATGTTGACACACTTCTATGAGTCATTATATCCAAGATTGCTCAAGAATGAGGTCTCAAATGGTGACTCATAGTTCTCTATTCATAGAGTGCAAGGGTTTATGATGGAGGCCCTCAGTTTAGACCTAGTTTGTGCCCATGCAAGTACACCATAAAATGAGAGATTCAAAGAGGAAAAGCAAGAATGCTAGTCTCTATGATCATCAAGTATGCATGCAAATGAAAATGAAAGCTATTCTATATGATAACAATGCATGAAAGAAAACTATTCTATGAAAGGAAATATGAATCTAATTTAATATGCAAGTGCAATATTAATCTAAATGGATTGCCATGGAGGCATGAGAGAAGAAGACAAGAAAAGAGAAGTTGCAATGTCCAAGCTCAAGTGCTCAAATTCTCCTCCAAAATTGCTCTCTAAACCTGCATAACAATAACATAAATCTTGATCTCTAAAATCTCCATGCCTAAATGAGAAGGAGAGGGCTCCTTATAAAGGATTTTAGAAATGAATGGGCGGTCAAGATTAAGAGGCAAAAAGAAATGAGCAATGGTGGAGATTAAATCTTGGCTGATCCATGTGCTCAAGATTCTCAAGAGGCAAAATCAATGGACATGGTTAAGAGGCAAAAAGATGTGTGGAAGTGATTAAGAGGCAAAAGGAGATTCCACTCATCTTGGAAAGTGTGCATTCAATGTGTAGACAAAAAATCTTTTTCTTTTTATTTTTATTTTATTATTTATTTATTATTTTTAGCAAAGTGGTTTTCATTATTTAATTTTTAAAAAAATTATTTATTTAAAAGATATTTGTTCTTTTAATTAAATGTGGCTTAGGATAAAGTGATTTTATTATTTAATTAAAAGATTTTTTTATTTAATTAAAAAAGATTTTTATTTAATTAAAAGGGAGCATGTTCTCTTAATTAAATAAAACTTAGGATAAAATGATCAAACTTTAGGAAATATTAAAAATTGAATTAATTACAATTTGATCAAGGAAATTGATTTGAATTGAAAATATTGCAAAGCATTGATTCAGGAAATTGATAAATTGATTAATGGGGGCCCAAAGTCTAGGTGATCATTTTAGGGTGCATACATTTTCCCCTCTTTGACTAATGTGTGATCTTCATGGGAACACATGTAGTCAAAGAATGAAGTTGAAGTGTGAGATCGATTTGTGATCACAAAACAACCTAGACGTGTGATCAATGGATGAGAATACATCAAGACAAAGATAAGATGATTGAAAAAGACAAGGCCAACACCCTTGTAAATAGGTAATTGTCAAGTCTAAGATAAGCAATAAGAATCTCAAGCAAGGTTGCCCCAAGCGAAGCAATTGATATGATTGATAAAGCTAAATCAAGGATTGAAGTTTGATAGGTACTGCCCCCTCGTGATCAAAATTGAAATGAGATAGAGGAGAAATAGATAAATTTGATCAAATCGAACTAAAGATAAGGTTCTTGACGTAAGGTGAAAGATACAAGGATCACAGAACCAAGGTAGATCATCAAGCATGAAAGATTATGCCCCAAGGTTGAATTAGAAGAAAAGAAGTGGGGTGAAAGCGAATAGAAGATAGAAGTTTGGAAGAGGTGAAAAGAAATGGAGAGAAGAAAGAAAATTTTCCTAAAGAAATAGGATGCCTCAAAATCAATCAACTGTTTAAGATAGAAAATTTTGATTGAGATCACGAAAGAAGATAAGGAAATGAAGATCAAAACGTGACCACAGTTGATTAAAAGTCCAAAACAAAGATGAAGGAAAACCCTCTCAAACTCATAATGCAGCCTAAAAATGCAAATTAACATGAAGTCTAACAATGCAAGCTACATGAAAATGCAAAGGTGTACTTGCAATAGATTAACTGTAACATAGGATTTTGTGTTCATCATGCATCAGAGAATGTTAAGGAACGTATTTTCATCATTGGGCCATTATTAACGGACATCGAAAAATCACACAATCATCACCAGTCACAAGTGCAACTATGAAGATATGAATGTGATTTACATCGGATTGGAATGTGGAAAGATTCTAACATAAGCATCAAAGACATAAAGGTGTGGATGACTTTGATGTTAGCTTACCATATTTAATGTAGCAAAACCACGCTCGCATCAAGAGGCATAGATGCCAGGATGACTATAAGAATGGTTGTGCAAAAAAAAATAGTCAAGGATGATGCCTTAAATCTCCTAAGTGTTTCAAGGGAATAACAAGAGACACTCAAGAGGTTCAAGACCACACCCATAAGCAGAAAGAAAATAAAAACATGCCCCATGCCCCAAGTCCTCTAGATATGCATCTTGGAGAGACTTATTAGACAAGGACACTTAACGAAAATCAATAACAGTCAGCACACAAAGAAAATATCATGACATAGCTCAAGCATTAAGTTTTGTGTTTAAAAATTTAAGTGTGTTAACTGATATTGAGTTTCGAGGATAAGGATCGAATGCTTGCAAGAAGGTAAGATCACATGACAAAACTGGGTAAGACCAAATTAATAAGTGTTGAAAAACACTCGATGCCAGGGGTTGTGTTGAAAAACACAATTGGGGTGGTGTTGAAAAACACCGTTTGCAAGGTGTCCTAAAGACTAACGCATCCAAGAGACCAAAGCTAACATAGTCATGCCTCCTAGACAAAGACAAAGACCAATTCCAAACCAAGGTAACAAGGACAAGGCATGATGGAGAAAGGCTAAGTGTCGAGGACGCGTTCTAAGAAACAGGGGTGCAAAGGCCTCAAGTAGCACCCATTTCCAGGTTTTCACCACTTGGATTTTATTGCATTTTTATTTTTTATTTTTTATTTTTTATTTTTTATTTTTTAAGGATTTTTTATAAAAAAAAATTTGTAGGCGCATGTTTCCAAGTTTTCACCAAGGCACTTTTTCTTCTTTTATTTTGAATTTTTCTATTTTTTGTATTTTTTTATATTTTTGGAATATAAATTTTTGTGGAGATACATCAAAGCACCTATTGCTAGGTTTTCACTAAGATGATCATTTTTTCAAGATATTTTCTAATTTTTAGAATTTTTGACAATATATCATTTTTTAGATTTTTTCAGGATCAATAAGTATGTACAAAGGATGCCCCAAGATAGAACAGACATCGTGGATAGAACTTCTTCGGGTGCAAGACATTGATAGGATCATGGAGCTGCTCTCCCTCTTCTGTAGATAATAAATAAGCACCTATCCCAAAAGTTGTTGTAATCCAAGCCAATTAGGTTCAAATTTTCCCTTTTTATCTCTATGTTGTTGGTTCTTAGGATTCTTATGTAGGACAAGATCTCTCGCTTGAAATTCTCTAGAGTGAACCTTTTTGTTGAAAGCCTTGGACATGCACTTTTGATAAACCCTCATATGGTCAAATGATGCTTGACATTTCTCATCTAGAAGTTCTAACTCTTGAAGTCTCATGGCGCAGTAGTCTTCATCTGTAACTAGACCTTTGAGGGAAACTCTAAGTGAAGGAATCTCAATCTCTATAGGTAACACTGCTTCAACACCATATGTAAGGGCAAAAGGAGTAGCCCCAGTAGGAGTACGAATACTCATTCTATAAGTCCAAAAAGTTGGATTTATCTGTAAATGCCAATCTCTACTATTCTTACAAACTGTTCTATGTAGGATTTTAAGAATGGTTTTGTTTGATGCCTCTGCTTGACCATTTCCTTGAGGGAAGTAGATGGAGGACCAATGTTGCTTAATCTTGAATTTCTTACAGAGTTGTTTAAGGTCCTTATTTTTGAACTGGCCTCCGTTGTCAGTGATAATCTCAGAAGGCACTCCATATCGATAGATGATATGGTTAAAAATGAATAGAGAGATTATCTTGTCCAAGGCAATAGAAAGTGGGATAGTTCTACCCATTTAGTGAAGTGATGAGTAGCAGTGATAATAAAATTGTGTCCACCTGATGAGTTGGGATGAATCTGTCCAACAACATCAAAGGCCCGACGCTAAAATGGCCAATGAGATATAGAAGGAATGAGCTCCCTGCCTGGAGCATGTATCAGGTTACCATATTTTTGACACTTTTCACATGACTTTGCAAAAGCTACTACATCAATTTTCATCGTAGGCCAATAGTACCCCACCCTAAGCAACCTTCGGGCCATGGCAAGACCATTGGAATGTCCCCCACAGATGCCCTCATGAATGTCAACTAATGCTTGATCAGATTCTTCCTTTTCTAAGCATCTAAGAAGTGTTCCATATAGACCCCTCCTATACAAAACACCAGAGATAAGGGTATGGCGAGAGGCATTTCGAGTAAGGTTTCTACATTAAGATCGGTTAAAGGTTTCAAGAATAATGCCACATGAAGGTATGAATAAATAACACCATAACAGGATGACTCATGACCAACAAGGGTACATATAACATGGCTTTCTTGGGAGTCATAGATAGGGTAATGTAGCTCTTCCACCAGGAATTCAAATCTGGATTCATCTTGCTCTAACTAAAGAAGTGAAGCAAGTGTAGCCATAGCATCAGCTACTTTGTTTTTTGCTCTAGGGATTTTCTAAAACGTGACAAATGTGAAATATCATTTCAAGGAATCAACCATTTTCTTATAAGATATCAGTTTCTCATTTTTTGTTTGATATTCTTCATTGACTTGGTTGATTATTAGTTGTGAATCCCCATAGATGTGCAACTCTGTGATTCTCCATTCTATGGCCATCTTAAGTCTATTTGTTAAAGCTTCATACTCAACAATGTTGTTTGTACATGGGAACAATAACTTTTAAGACTTAGGAATCATGCATCCATGAGGAGAAACAAACAACACACCATCTCCTGAACCATTTTGCATAAAAGATCCATCAAAGAACATCTTCCATGTTCTTGCAGTCATATACATGAGGTGCTCATCTGGAAAGTCAACTTGAATAGGTGCACTATCTTGAATTGGGAAATCAGCCAATTGATCTGCCATTGCTTGTCCTTTGATTTCTTTACGCTCAATATACTCTATGTCAAACTCAAAAAGGATCATCATCCATTTAGCAAGTCTTCCTATGAGGGCAGCCTTACTGAGTAAATACTTGAGTGGGTCAATCTTTTCTATGAGGTGTACTATGTGTGCAAGCATGTAATGTTGCAACTTTTGGGAAGAAAACACCACTGTAAGGAAAGCTTTCTCAATACTAGTGTAGTTAACCTCATATGAAACAAGAGTATGCCTGATGTAGTATATGGCTCTTTCTTTCTCATGTTCATCAAGTTGAGCTAGTAATGCCCCCTAGGAAAATTTTGTCACTGAAATGTATAGAATAAGTGGTTTTCCTGGGATAGGAAGCATTAAAATAGGAGGATTTTCTAAGTATTTCTTGATTTGGTCCATGCTCTTTTGGCAATCCTCATTCCAAACACATTTGACTCCCTCGTGTAAGTTCTTGTTGAAAGGTTGAGCTCTATCTGCCAACTGTGAAATGAACCTCCTTATGGATTGAAGACATCCTTGAAGACTCCTCATTTGCCTAATGTTTTTAGGAGGTGGCATATCTATGATTGCTTGGACTTTTTTAGGGTCTACCTCTATTCCTTTTGCTGAAATGATGAATCCTAGAAGTTTTCTCAAGGTGACACCAAACACACACTTCTTAGATTTAACCTTAATTGAAATTGTTCCATGCAATCTAGAATGACTTCTAAATCATCCAAGTTTGTGTCTCTTTTCGTAGACTTGGCCAAGGTGTCATCCACATAATCTTCCATGTTTTTATGCATCATATCATGAAAAATGGTTGTCATAGCTCGTTGATAGGTGGCTCTTGCATTTTTTAATCCAAAAGGCATAACATTCCAACAATAAGTACCCCATGCATAGGTGAATGCAGTCTTTTCTTGATCTTCAAGAGCTATCTTGATCTGATTATATCCAGAAAAACCATCCATCAAGGAATAGATCTCATAACCCGTCATCATGTCCACTATCATGTCTATATTGGGGAGTGGAAAATCATCATTTGGGCACACTCTATTGACATCTCTAAAATTTGTGCAAATTTAAATTGACTTGTCATGTTTGGAAACTGGTACAATGTTTGATATCCATTCAGCATAGTCAATAGCTCTTATGAATCTTGCACCAAGGAGTTTCTCTAGTTCTACTTTGACTAGAAGAGCTATGTGAGGGTCCATCTTTCTCAATTTCTGTTTGACTAGTTTTACACCCAGAGCTATGGACAAGTGATGCATGATAAGATTAGTGTCCAACACTGGCATATCTGAGTAAGTCCATGGAAAATTGATGTTCTTTTTTTGTAAGAACTTGGTATAAGCTTCTTTTTCTTGTGGTAGCAGGGACTGAGCCAAGTGTACTATCTGTGGAGCCTCATCTATACCCAAATTGACTGGTTGTGTTGGCTCAACAAGAACCGAAGATCTATCTTGAAAGTAACTAGGGAGACGATCAAGTATCCCATCCTTAGGTGCCTCAAAGAGGTTTTCACCCTTGGATATGTCATTTATTTTTACTTTTTTTGGTTCTGACACCGCCACATAGTGGTTTTCGCCATCAGAACTCTTTTTCTTTTTTTCTTTTCTTTTTATTTTGTGACTAAGGTACTTGATGTCTTGATCTTTCATGCTGGTAGCCAGTTCACTTGTAGAAGAGACTACGGGTTCAATGGCATTCAAGTAACAAGTTATCTCATAATCATTTTGGAAAGTTAAGAGCTCAGGTTCTTGATAGTGTTGGGACCAATCAATGAGGTTAGGATGAGCAAAAGGTAAGTCAATGACTGGTTCAAGGTTATGAATGTGAATGATATCATCTCTGGTGACCGAAGAGTCAGAGTCCTTCAAGTATCCTTCTAAGCTACCCAAATTAGGATTCATCCCAATAAGAGAAGAATCATCCACTAAGGCAACATGTGGGTTCAAATCCTCTAATCCTACATGTGATTCATCAGCTACCTTAGGTTGCAAACTTTAAGTGTGGATGACATCAATATCCATGTCAACTGTGGAAGAATCAGAGAGAGATTCCCATTCATACTCATGTGAATCTATTTCTGAATCATGACTATGGTGTTTACACCATGAAGGTTTGGGACGTCTTTATGTGGAAGCTCTAATGTCATCAAGGGTAACATCTCTCTCTATAAAATGAATAATATTGTTTCATTGAAATTCTCTGATAGGATCTTCTACATATGATTCATCTTGTTCTAAGTTTGTAACTATCACATGAGAACCCGGATTATCTAAATCTCACTAAAGGAGATTGGTGGAAGGGACCCAATCTTCACAAATATCTTGCTGATTTGTCAAATTAGGCATTTATTCTAGTTCATCCTCACTATCCAACTCATCAAGGATAGAAGTAGTGTTCTTGTTATGATTCATAAATCCTAGGCCAACTGTCTTCTTAGACCTGCATCCAAAAAGAGCATGATCAAGAGGTTCAGCTCTAGCATCCAATCTGTGACTAAGAGGGCCATGTCTAGGATAATCCATTTTCTTGAAAAAAGTATAACCTCTTCCATAAGCTTTAGGAGAGGGAGAGAATTTCTCATTGTGCATGTACTTCTCTTCTCTATAAATCCAGTCTTTAACATCCACCTCTTCTTTCTCATCTTGGATAGGCACTGAGGACTCTGTAGATGTGCCAAATAAAGGCATAGCTGAAGAGGAAGGTCTCATTTCTTGTGAAGGTTTTCCATAAGACCTAGGTGAAATTGGAAGCTTTGTGAGGGAGTTGATTTGATACCCTCCCATGCCAAGGTCCATTGACTTAAGCTTGTCTTTACATTCTGCTAAGGTCGCATTGAAATCTTCAGCTTCTCTATTGAGGGGAACATGAGTACTTGTTGAAATTGAGTTAACAGATAAAGTGTTATCCCCAGGTATGCAAATCTCTACTCCATTGTAGGGGAACTTAACACACTGATGATAGGTAGATGGCACTGCTTGCCTATCATGAATCCATGGTCTACCAAGTAAGATGTTGTATGCAAGGGGACCAACATCAACACTTTGAAATAAAATATCCTTCTCAACAGGGCCAATCCTAACAGGAAGGATGACTAACCCCTTGGAACTTCTTTCTGCCTCATCATAGACTTGGTAGTGATCTTCTTTTTGGTATCTATGACTTGTTCATAATAGCCCAACGTCTTCAAAAGACTCAAGGAACAAATATTAAGCCCAAAACCCCCATCTATCAACACATGCCTGACATGGGTTTTGTGGATCATGACTTCAATATGAAGGGTGAGATTGTGTGGGTGGCTAAAAGCTTTATCATCATCCTCTGAAAAGGTAAGGTAATGAGGGCTAGCCATATGATTAACCATGTTCTAGAATTGATCAACTTCTAGGTTGTTAGGGACATTCGTTGTGCACAAATCATCCTCAAGGACTTGTTTGTGTCTCGAGGACAACTCTAAGAGCTCAAAGATCGAAATCTAAGTTGTGGTTCTTTGTAACTGATCGACAAGATTATAGCCCAACTTAGGATTAACTACTAGTTTTGAGGTGACATTCTTGGGTGCCACTTGTTTTGGTTTACTGGTTTGACTTGAAATGGGTCCCCTAATGACAATGGGACCTTGACTTTGCGTGACAGTATTGAGAGCTTGGGATCACATTATAGAGTTAGGACCCCTTAGCACCACGACAAGCTCTTTATCAAAGATAGGAGGAGAGTTCATGTCTAGGTCATAACCATAAGGACCTTTATTTCTCATGATGTTGACATTTTCTTCTACAACTTCAAGCATGTTGACCACATTCTCCATAGCTGTGTAAGTGTAATGGACCTCGACCTTGCCATTCTTAGGTTTAGAGGTTTCCCCCTTCTCATACTTGGGCAAAGGTTCTTTGAAAGCCTTATGATTAGTAGTGGTGTTCAATGCATCTATCTCATGTTTTCCACTCTCAATGAGATCTTGGATAATATGTTTAAGTTTCTAACAGTTTTCAATATCATGTCCAACACCATTATGAAACTTGCAGAAGGCTTTCTCATCCCACCAATGTGGCTTAACATCAGGTATATGATGCTTTACAGGGTCTTGAGGATGCACAAGGTTGTTAGCAATGAGTGTTTTCAAGACATCCTCATATGAATCACCAAGTTTAGAAAACTGACGTCTCTCTTTCTTAGGCTTATCTTGATATCTTGGCTTATGCTCTTGTTGGTTAGATGCGTTGAGATTCATGGCCTGAACATCACTAGTCAAGTGAATAACAACTTGATCCTTGGGTTCAGAAGAGTCCACAACTCCATCATAGACCACTTGTTTGTTCCTATTCCAATGTGAGTTCTTTCCTTTATCCTTGTTAGAGTTGTTGTTATTTTGACCATTGTTGTTGTTGTTGTTTCCATGTTTGGTCAAAATTCCTTGTTCTCTAAAAACATCCTCAATCCTACATGCGGTTTCAACCATGGTGTCAAAGGAATCAAAGACCATCTTCCTAACTTCATACCGCATTTCAGGAACCAATTTTTTAACAAGGATGTCAATCTTCTCATCTTTAGGAATTGTCCTAGAGTAGCGAGAGCATTGTCGTCTCCACCTTTGCAAGAAAGTGACAAAGGATTCCCCTTGATTTTTCTTTAAGTTGCATAAGTCCAACATGGTGACAGATCTTGAAAGGTTGTATGCAAAGTGTTGGAAAAATCTATGGACAAGCTCTTTGAAAGTCTTGCTGGGGGGAGTTATGTTGGTGAACCATTCCATCGCTTGACCCTTAAGACTCCTTGGGAACAATCTCATAAGGTATGAATCATCTTGATGAAACTCAAAACTCATAATGTAGAATTGGCGCACATGATCATGTGGATATCCATTCCCATCATACTTGTCATATTGGGGGATCTCAAACTTTGTAGGAATGTCTTTCATACTCACACTTTTGTCAAAAGGATTGGGACAAATTGAATCAAGTGAGAATGAAATCTGGGGTGCCAACATATTTTCCATCATACTCTTCATTTGTTTCATCTCTTCTTCTTGAGATGGGCCTTGTTTCTTGATCATTTTGTCCACATCAAAATTGTAGGGGACCCTAGCACCTTTGTTGATCAAACTCTCTAGGAACTTGTCTTTATTTTTCTCCAAGTATCTCTCCACATACTGTTGGAAGAGTGGTTCTTGTTGTATCTTCATGAAATCTTGGGAGTTGAGGTCAAGACTTGAGATACTTCCCCCATATTGTGAACCATGGTGAGAATGTTGAGAAGGTTGTCTTGAGTTCCTAGGAGGTGTTTGTCTCCTATAATGATCATGTTGTGGAGCCCTTCTTCCTCTAGGGTTAGGAGATCATGAAGGTGTTCTTGAATATCTTCCACTTCGTGGATTCTTAGGAGGAGTGGGTGGAGGAGAGTTGTTTCCACCACCAACACACATGTTGTTGTATTGATCATTAAGTTGTTGAGCCAAGATTCTATATTTCTCTTCTTGTGCGACTCTCCTTTCTATTTCCAATAAGGCTTGTCTTTTTGACTCTAGGAGTCTAAATTTCTCTTCCTTTGTAGCCTGTTCATCTAGGAAGGCTTTCTTTTCATGCTCAATTCTCTTGAGTCTTTCACCGGTGTATCTTGAAGTTGTTTGGAGTGGTGAACTTGGTCTTGAATGCTTAAAAAAGTCATTGGTATATACTGCATTCACATGAGTATCATAAAGCTCTTTGTCTTGACTGTCATGTTGTGATTGTTATTCTTGATAGGATTTCTTCATTTCCCTTCCAGCCCTTTGGTCAGCATCCAAATATCTAGTTGAGATAAGGGGTGAAACTAGTTGATTTTCATTAGAGGACCTGCCAAATAGAATGGTGTCTCTATGCCTTTCAATTATGTTGTCAAGACTTTTATCCCTTTCTTCCCTCTCTCTTCGAGTCATTGTGTAACTCATATCCATATCTGAATGAGAAGGTTCTAAGGGTGTGCTCAACTCACTAAGATTACTTTTGGGACTAAACCAAACTTCTGAGGTATTCCTAGGGGATTGATCAAAGACAGGCTCGTTTCCCTTACATTTTTGGCGAGTTTGAACTAAGGGTAATTCGTCAAAGACTACTTGAGGTCATTTCCCTTGATTTACTTGATATCTTGTCGTAACCGACATGAAAGAAAAGGTACTAGGTTATAAGATGACCCTAAGAAACATTGGTACCAAACTAGGATAGTAAAAGCACTCAATTGTCCAAAAGAGAGGTGATAAGATATAAATTTTGCAAAAGGCATAAACCAACAATGCCACAGAGGTGCCTAGCAAATGGGTGAATACCCTAACACATATGGATCAGGAGGATGATTTACCCAAGTTATATTGATTGAATTTGAATTTGTATGGAAGTGAATGGACAAGAGATTACTAAAACTCTCCAAGCGTGTTATCAAAGGATC
This sequence comes from Chamaecyparis obtusa, assembly GCA_027943335.1. Classification (NCBI taxonomy): domain Eukaryota; kingdom Viridiplantae; phylum Streptophyta; class Pinopsida; order Cupressales; family Cupressaceae; genus Chamaecyparis; species Chamaecyparis obtusa. The sequence continues at coordinate 2,990,299 of BSBK01001219.1, forward strand.
CAAAGGTTTATCTTCTCAACAAGGATGGTTTCTAACTTACCGACTCCAAGCAAGGTCACTTGTGAAATCAAAGATTACTAGTCCAGGAGGTCAAGACACAGGAAACCAAGGTGCAAACAGGCTTCCAACAGCGAGGTAAGTGACCTAATCGGACATGGATCGACCGAGGAAAACTAGGAATGGCAGGATAGCAAATTAGGCAAGCTGTAAAAAGTTGGTGTTTTGACTTAGGAACTTAGTTTTTGTTTTTTTAAATGACCAACTAGATGCATCAACAGATTCTTATCATTGATCAAACACATAAGACATCAATCAAGGGGTTCAAGAAAACAAATGTCTTCAAACAATGAGCAAGGGGCAAAGCAACCTTGCACATGAACAAGAATAGTGACGTAGTATTCTACTCCCTAAAGATGCTATTTGTGTATGTTCTCAAAATGTTTTTCAGTCACGCACATAGTCCTAGCAAAGAAAAATTTGGTTTCACTATGGTTCATAGTAATGGTCAACTCTGTAACTTTTGCAATCTCAAGAGGGTGAACTCCAATCCAGGCGCACCGGGGTTTTGACACATTCTGAAAATTTAATCAATCAAAGATGCTGAGGAGATCTGATAGCCCAACAAGAAACTACACCTATGGAGATTTCTTCCACAAGGACATTTATATAGCGGTTATTGCTACCACAGCAAAAATGGCTATTACCGCTTGAGGTTTTGTCTGCATGGTTTACCTAACAAAGGGAGTGTCCACTATAATTAACCCTCTCTAAAAATGTGACTCACAAAAAGGACCACATGGGGACTTGGTTTAGATTCAAGGATATGAGTTTTTGATACTACCCAAAAGGGGAGTAGAGCATAATCCTCTAGCCTCTTCACTTCTATCAAACATAGCAAGCAAATTCATTGACATGCTAAGATTGAAACCACCTCACCAAGGTTCGTGATGTCAACAACAATGTCTACCGAGCTCTCTAAGTGGGTCCAAGAGAGAATGTACTGATCAATTTTGAGGACTAAACCAAGTAAGACCATGAGATAATAACAATATCCTCCCTACCTACAAGGGGTTCTATCATCAAGAAGAGCTTCGCAAGAAGCCCACTCTCACAAGAATGCCACAAATAGTGTTCATAGGGCCTAATTACTATTGAAGAGTGATCTATGAAAGAAATAAAAACTCAAGCTAGACACGTGAGAGATTCATTTTATTCTCAAAATCCAAATGTTATAGAGATGCAACAAAATACCTCAAGTCCAAAGCAACGCGCTTAGTAGATTTTTGTTGAACTTTTTTTGTGCAAGCAAGCCACGAACTCTCCAACAAGCAAACAAGATATGCAATGTATATCCAACTTATGAAAACCCTAGGGTTAGATCTAAAAAATAAATTTTTAGGAGCAATAATATTCAGCAAATAATCCAAATGACAACTCATATCAAGTATTGAACCATGAACAATAAGTGCATACTCATCACAAAATTTTATTTTTTTTGTATTTGACCTAGTCAACAAGATCTAATTTTTTTGATATTATTTTGGCCACAAAAATAGAAATGCAAAACAAAGACACCTGCTAAAAAATAGAGAGCTTTCCAAAAATGTAAATTTTTTAGAAAAATCTCTTCATTTGTGCCCTAGCGACCTATTTTACGAAAACAAACCAGTTTTTGTACATCAACTATTTGAGCTATGATATTGCATCCAAATTTAAAACACATAGAATGGACCCACTGTAGAATTTCAAGAGCTTTCTGAAAATGTAAAAATTTCTAAAAAATATGCTAATTTTCATTGAAAATTAATTTTTTAATGAAAAATAAAGAAAAAATTATAAAAATTTCAAAATACCTCCAAAAATTTTGAAGTTTTTATTAAAGCTTATTTGATATGTCACCAACCTGTAAAAAACATTTCAAACAAAAAATCCTAGCCATTTGGGAGATATGATCAAATCTTTGAAAATCTAATGTTTTAGTCTCCGAAAAAATCTACACAAGGGGGTTAGCTCCAAAAATAACCAAAACAAGCATGTAAAGGTGGGTTGCCCCACGGTGGGCACCAAAAACAATGTGTGCTAAAATGTTGAGACACTTCTATGAGTCATTATATCCAAGATTGCTCAAGAATGAGGTCTCAAATGGTGACTCATAGCTCTCTATTCATGGAGTGCAAGGATTTATGGTGGAGGCCCTCAGTTTAGACCTAGTTTGTGCCCATGCAAGTACACCATAAAATGAGAGATTCAAAGAGGAAAAGAAAGAATGCTAGTCTCCATGATCATCAAGTATGCATGCAAATGAAAATGGAAGCTATTCTATATGATAACAATGCATGAAAGAAAACTATTCTATGAAAGAAAATATGAATCTAATTTAATATGCAAGTGCAATATTAATCTAAATGGATTGTCATGGAGGTATGAGAGAAGAAGGCAAGAAAAAAGAATTTGCAATGTCCAAGCTCAAGTGTTCAAATTCTCCTCCAAAATCGCTCTCCAAACCTGCATAACAATAACATAAATCTTGATCTCTAAAATCTCCATGCCTAAATGAGGAGAGGGCTCCTTATAAAGGATTTTAGAAATGAATGGATGGTCAAGATTAAGATGGATTTTAAATCTTGGTTGATCCATGTGCTCAAGATTCTCAAGAGGCAAAAGAAGATTCCGCTCATCTTGTAAAGTGTGCATTCAATGTGTAGACAAAAAGTCTTTTTCTTTTTCTTTTTATTTTATTATTTATTTATTATTTTTAGCAAAGTGGTTTCCATTATTTAATTAAAAAAATAATTTATTGATTTAAAAGATATTTGTTCTTTTAATTAAATGTGGCTTAGGATAAAGTGATTTTATTATTTGGTTAAAAGATTTTTTTTATTTAATTAAAAGGGAGCATGTTCTCTTAATTAAATAAAACTTAGGATAAAATGATCAAACCTTAAGAAATATTAAAATAATTAAATTAATTACAATTTGATCAAGGAAATTGATTTGAATTGAAAATATTTCAAAGCATTGATTCAGGAAATTGATGAATGGGGGCCCAAAGTCTAGGTGACCATTTTAGGGTGCATACAAAGGGCAATGAAAGTATTATTGAGATCTTTCAATACAATTCCACCCACCTGAGATTCCTCCACTACTTCCCAAATATCCTTCCCAAGAAAGTTCCAAAACTTCTAAAAGAAGATGGCATAGAAACCATCAGGGCCTGGGGCCTTATCCCTCCCTAGACCAAATAGAGTAGCCTTGACTTCCTCTAAAGAAATAGGTTTAGTTAGGTCTGTATTTTGATCTGTCGATACCAAAAAAGGAATGACATCTAGAACTTCCTTTGATAAAAGTCTATTTTCCCCTAGCACAATTTTATTTTTAGAAAAGAAATCAATTGCTTCTGCATTGATCTTATCTTTGTCCCTGAGTTCTTCCCCTTGATCATTTTGAATACAAAATTTTTTGTTGTGAGCTCTACGTTGCTTCAGAGAATTATGGAAGAACTTTGTATTTTGATCACCTTCCTTTAACCAAGTCTCCCTGGATTTCTGCCTCCAAAAAATATCCTCCTTCTCCAGCCATCCTTCCAGTTGATTTTGTAAACACTTTTGTTCCACAAAATTAGCCTCTACCATGCCATTATCAATTAATTTTAAGCTTAGAGCATTGATTTTTTCCTCCACTTTATGTTTTTCATCAAAAATATTTTTGAAGTGCAACCTATTCCAAAATTTTAACTGCTCTTTAATATATTGAAGTTTTTTGACAAAAATAAAAGCTTTGTTACCTGATCTTTTCAGAGCTTGAGACCACCAAATTTGAATCAGGTCATTGAAACTGCAAGTCATGAACTGCATCGACTCAAATTTAAAGGGACATCTATCCGGGGAATCCTCATGTTGAATTCTGAGAGCAATTGGAAAATGATCCGAACCTTAAAAAGGAAGAATTTTAGCATTGTAGGTCCTTACCGCCTTAGCCCAGTTTCCCCCAACAAAAAACTAGGTCAAGCTTTTTAGCAATGTTTAGGAAACCAGCTCACCTGTTTGTCCAAGTAAAATCACCTTTTTTGAAGGCGATCTCCACGAGGCCACAAGATGTCACAAAGGCACTAAAGTCCCTTTGGCTTTCACTGCTCCAACCCCTACCACCTTTTTTTCCCTTAGGGGAGAGTATTGCATTAAAGTCTCCACCCAGCACAACAACATCATTTAAGGTCTCCAGGACACTCGTCAGGGAGTTCCAAACTAACCTTTTTTGGGGCCATAAATATTGAAAACATAAATATGGCAATGGAGATGTTTTACATACACTCTTAGCCATTAACAAAATTGATTGGACCATAGCACAGTCACCTCCAGGGTTCCTGGATTCCAAAGAGCATCTAAGCCTCACGGAGCACCTTGTGCTTCAACAAGTTCACACTACCATCTACCAAACTTAAATTTAAAGAAGTCACTAACATCTAATTTGATTTTAGTTTATTGAAACAACACTAGGTTAGGTTTTGTTTGATCAAGACACCTTTTGATCAATCGAATCTTGTTAGGGGTATTGCAGCCCCTGATATTCCACGATAGGATTTTCATGGCTCCCTGAAAAGGGCATAGCCTTTTCCCGATCTTAAAAGTTTGGTTTGGTTGACAGCACTTCTAGCAATTTCCAGCCTCATCCTAATAGATTTCACACCCCTTTTTTGTTTTTCCCCAATTCTTGGTTTCTTCAGGGAGGAGGTAGTCTACCCAATCCTCCTTTGCTCGAAGGAACTAACCTTTTCAAACAAACCAAGGTCATTTGGATCATTTCCAACATCTAGGCCATCAAAATCAAAGTCCCAATCCTCTGAAAATCCATCACATTCCTTTTCCTCCTCAAAGGAATTTCTCAGATTCCTTATAGGGGAGATTTTAATATCTTTAAAATCATCCATTGTCTTCTCCTGTTCAGCAGTAGCATTTGAAACCCTTGCATTACCAAAGGTAGAAATGCTAAAAAGATCCCTTTTTGTTATCCCCAAAGGTGAGCCATTATTTTTATAAGTGTCTGGAATAACAAGAGGAGCACTTACATCTACTGCCACAGAGGGGTGCAAGGTGAGAAACAAATCCTCCTGGCTTGTTGTTTCAGCAACTTTAAGAGAAGGGGGACACCTTTCCTTCTCTGGGGCCTCCAAAAATTGTGAGAAGAGTGTCTCTTTTAAAATCTAGGTGGAGAGGTTGTGAGATGCCTCCCTGTAAAACTTATATTCCTCTTCAAAGGATATATCAATGGCATTTTTCAAATCCATTCTGCTAGTTGAGGAGACAGTAGGACTCCTCGAGATAAATTGATCTGCTAGGTCCAGCTTGACCAACTCCTACTCGAGAACTGCCTTTCAAGTTCATCTAACAAAGAATTTTGCATCTTCCCTTTATCTTTCCTCACAGACCAATCTACATCAGCAGATAAAATAAGATCCATGACCTTATCCTGCCATCTAGTGATCTTCTAAACCTAGACTCCGTTGCTCGTTCTTAGGGTAACTATGTCTAGAATGGGATTATTTTCCTGCAAACTAATCAAAATCCGGGGATGCATCGAAGCATCTTTTTCACAGATCACTTCATTAGATTTTTGAAAAATTCCAATGCTACTCCCTATCTGTCTTAGCATATCTTCTCCCCAGTATTCCATTGGAAGGTTATGTAAATTGAGCCAAAGTGGATACTCTTTTAGACTTTCCTTTTGAGGATCAAAATTTTCTTCCCAATTTGTTAGGTAGATCTCTCCTCCTTCAATGAGATAAGAGCCATTATTTAGGATCTAGTCCTTATCCTCTTTTGTTGGACACACCCCCATATAGAAACCATTAGAAAGGGTTTTCAGTTTGCAGCCATCTCCCCGAACATCCTTGCACCAGAGTCTAATAGTGCTAACAGAGGGCCACGGTCCAAGCCATTTAAAGAAAAAGGCTTTCTCCTTCAGGGTTGTGGTCACCTCTTGCCAGTGAGAGTCAAAAACCCTAATAGTAGTGAAGATCTCATACCTAATTTTTTGGGAGAAGTCTTCACTGGTTCTACCAAGGTCGTCTCTTACTTAGCCGACAAGGGTTGCTTTGGTCTGTAAAACTTCCCTTCGATCTTCCTGAAATCAAAGTGCTTACCAAAATGCATATAGTTTGGCTTTTTCCAATGACGGGGTGTCATCTTCTCCCCTCTCCTTCCATTCCAGCCTAAGTTTTGTGTCCATTTGTCTTTTGAGAAATCTATCCTAGGATGCCGAAAGGAGGTGATGGTTTGAAACCTTGACTAGAAACATCGATTGAAAGGCCAAGTATCACCCTATTGTGATTGATAGGGGAGACCTGCATATTTTTTGAAGCGCCACTACTCCTTGTTTCTCTGCTTTCCATCTCGAAAGGTAGTAGGTGACCGTTGTAGCCAAGGCTTCTCCTGCCTATGCTCCTCCCACTTGCACTCCATTTATTTCACAAGTTGTTGGATTTAGGCAATTGAAATGTTGACTTGTATATATGCCGCATGCTACTAACTTGCCAAGAAAATAAGGAACAGCTGGGAGTGGATCAACCGCATTAAAGAAGAGGCGTTGGAGTTCCAGTCATGATAGAGAAATCCAACACAATATCGAGGATCATGCCACTACTATAAAGGATCCATCATCCCAAAGAATATAGTAAACAACTCCATTATATTTCCTCAGTGCTCATTATTCTATTATCTACACTTTATTGTACTTTGTCGTGGTTGTTATATCTCCTTCTTCTATGCCGAGATTTGGTCAAAACTTACTTTTCATGCTTTCAATAAGAGCCAACCCTCTATATAAAGGGATTTGATTGGTTTAGTTGTGTAATGAGAAAATATACATGTTTTTGGTGTTTAGTATAACACAACTACTCTTTCTGTGTTTCATGTATTTTTCTATTGCTATGTAATTAGTTTATGAGAATATAATGAAAGAGTGATTTTGAAGTATCTTTCGTGTTAGTAGTTAGCCAAAGCCAACCAAGGGGGCCCACTTGGGAAGTGGGGTAGATTAGGATAGAGTAGAGTTTCTTTCTATAGTTTCCTATGTTTTTAAGTAGAAGTTAGTGTTTTAATCCTGCAGCATTATTACTGAGAATGTTCCTACAGCACTTGGGAAGATAGACATAGTGAACACTTTGAGTTGTTAAACAGGCTTAGGTTAATTTTAAAATCTTACAGGTAATTTCATTAAGCAGTTAAGTGTGCTTACTTTCCTGCAGCAATAGCATAGGTTTCTTTCATACATTTTATCTTCCTGTAGCATAAGTAGTATGACACTTTGAGGAACTTAGTGCACAAACTATGCTATCCCATTTCAAGTCTACGTCCCTGGGTTGACAATCTAAATGCATTTCATGATGGGAAAAGTAATCCTTAGTATGAATATATTATTCCTAAGAGAGACAATGGCATGATTATCATTACCTATTGTGAGACTGTTCACTCCCATGAAATTATATAAATATTGTGATATGTGTCTATGATATTATTACTTTGTTCTCATTCCAAAAATGATAGTGATACTTTATGCTCAGTTTGATAAGGTTTTTCTTATTTTCTATTATATTGTATTGAATCTAGGATTACTTGAATTCACCTGAAGTCTTATAATTGTTTTAGTTTATTGTCTTCGATGTATATTTTATTTTTACTATTTCTTTTCCCTTTCCTCAAAACCAAGTTTGTGAAGTGTTGACTTCTCAATCATGGAGGTCATTTAGTGTCATATGTAATGTCTTCCAATTGCTAAAATTCCCATAAGGATTGTTATCTTTCATAGTGTAAAAACCTGGATCAATAGTTCATTTTTCTTACACAATTGATGAGACCCTTAGTTTCTAAATTAGAATCGGGTGTATGAGCCATAGGAAAGTTACTAGATCCTAAACTACTTAGTACCTATTTAAATTGCTTCCTCATTTACTATCAATAGCCTAGTCAAAAGCATCCACAATAATTGCACTAAGACCACCACCTCCTCCTCTTGCAATCATGGCACAACATAACATCATAAGTTAGGACAATGTAAGTCTCCTTATTCCACAAGCTTCATTATAAATCAAGATGCAATGCTTGCACCAACTATAAAAGAATTATCAAATCTTACCAAAGAAGATGAAAAAAATGTCTAGAGCATATGTTATTAGGCCCAAAAGGAGGTAAGCACAACTGAGAGGTGGGGGTGGGGGGTTGAATAATTTGTGTGTACCTATTACTTTTAATTCCTCTTTAATTACTTAGATCAAAAAGATAAATAGTAATGCAAGATCCACAACACATGTAACATAGAACACCAAAATTTGTTCTCGAGGAAACCCGATTAAGGGAAAACCCTGGTTGGAGTCAAACTCACTAGATGAATGTACTCTTCTAAAAGTACTACCGATTAAGAGAAAATAGAGAACAAAGGATGCAATTGAAACCAAAGGCTTATAGCTAAATCAATAGGAACACTACACAGAGTTCACTTCTCACAATACAATATTAGATCTGGCCCTTAGTCAGGTTCACCGATGTATCTTCAATTACAATAGAGTGGACATACAGTCCTTTACAGCTGAACTGACAAATAGAATCTCTTATGAAAAAATAGTTCCAATGAAGTACAAACTATGCTTCAAATGCATAACACAAATATCAACATCTCTCTAGATCACATAATTTACCATAATTACAAAATGATCACTCATTTATACTGATTACAAAGAATAATCAATCACTAGGTCGGCTAAGACCTAATATAATACAAGATATAAACATTATTCTCAATCTCCAATGTGATACAAATCAAGTCGGCCAAGACTTAGATAGGACCAAATATTCATCCACAAACACACATATGTGTCATCAAGACAACATCAATAATCACAATATGTTACTCCATCAAGTCGAATAGGACCTAAATGAAGAAACGCCAATACACTACTAGAATAGAAAATCTGATCACCTCAACCAATGCGAACCAGTAGCACGATCATCACATGATCCTAGAACATAAATAAGCAACTTGAATACCATCCAGAACCTTCACATCATCCCTAATATTAAATTCAAACTCATATTTATCTCTAATCAATAGGAACACTAAAACATCAGACTCGGTCATAACAAAAGGTAGCTTGTTAAACTGTGCATCATGAAAAATACTAGTTGAAACACAATGATAAGGGGCCATGTAGCCACTAGCTTCACAACCTATGAAACATAAAATTCAAGTCATACCGAACCAAATACTCATCAACTATTCATAGGAACACTATGACACCAACAACTAGCAAATCAATCATTCCCCACTCATATTGTCATACCAACTTCTATGAATCTCTGAGATGGTCTAAAAACACCTATAAAAAATACCTTATAATCATATCTTAAGATATCAAAGATATCATTTGATCAACTTAAATCCTCTCCACCAAACATCTTGAACACACTATTCAAAACAACAATCAGTATGTTGACATCAATGACAAAACATTAATGTCAGCATAGAAATTCCAAACTCTGTCATGCTCAACAATCTTCCAACATATGCTCGATGTAGATACATGTAAGAGAAAATAATAATTTGATGAATGCTAGGAAGCTCTTTCTTAGACCTCCTATGCTTGTTTTTTTCAAAAAATATTAGCTCAAGCACAAAATGAGGCACCACAAAGCATTCCTCCACCTCCTCAATCAGTGTATGTATACCCTAATTCTCAAAGATCTATGACTATATCACCATCCTTTGTGGGAAAGATTAATGACATGAAGAATCTGCTAAGGACTTTCTCAAATGAGTTGATTAATACCAAATGGTAACAAGCTATGCCCTAGTGACCCAATTTCCAAAACTATCAAAATAGGAGGCCAACTTACCAAGAAAATCACTATCAAGGGAGAAATAAGGCTCATGCTCAAGCATGACCCTCCAATCATTTCATTTTCATCCATTCCCCATTTCAAGCTATCTTGAACAATCCAAATGTAGATTGGTGGCTATCCAAAACAAATTTTGCACAAGATCTCAATGCAAGGAATGTCCTAAGAACAAGAATCAGAAATTTCCCTAATTATGTTGTATTTTCTTGGATGGTGGATGGTGGATGGTGATGTCATGTTTACCAATCAAGCAACAACTTTAAAGGTGCCCCAGGCATAATCTAATTATAAAACCCTCTCCAACAGAAGGATCACTAGGGAATTTTTTCCTTAAGTCTAGAAACCCAAGGTTGTTGTTGAGAAACATTTTTTCCTAGATGTTCCTATACAACCTTTTTAGAAGCCACAAGATTTAAATTCATACAAACTCAAGATCTCAAGGTTTCACACAATGCATTGATAACCGTTGTGTAAAAAATAAAGACACCCTTAGAAAATATATCTCTAAGGGATATTCTGGCCATTCTAGAATAGAAGCAACTATTGAAGGAGGCCCTGGAAGGGCAAGACAAACAAGCAAGAGTTTAATTTAATGTAGAGAAAAAAAAATGAAAGGAAAGATTTCAATTGTGTAACAATAAATTCCACAAGTTTAACAATCAACGACATTGATCAATTCAAGTGGTGATAAAAATTAATGAGGAAAAAGTAAGTATAAACCAATGCCTTTCTTCTTAACTCTTATAATAGGAGATGAATTATTTCATAATTAAAAGATAGGTTTTGGGGTGAGTAATACTATCATGCCTAAACAAATAGTAGAATCTCTTAAGATGGAATATTTTTAGGATTACGAGACAAAAATTTAACAATTACATGCAAATATAACCAATAATGCAAAGGAATAAAGCACACATAAGTACAACAAGAAGACACAAAGATTTAACATGGTTCACCCAATCTTGGGCTACGTCCACCAAATAGAGAGTCCAATCTTATTATCTAGTAAATTTTTGCCTGTTACAATTTGTAATCCCTTGCAAATCAATAACATTGCAAGAAGCTATGAAACTCCCATATTGAGAAAACCCTAATCCTAAGCCATTATGAAATGACTTATGTCGATTAACAAGTTAACCCTAAAAAATACTTGATGAGTCAACCTAGGGAAATATTGATGAGTCAACTCAAAATGCTTGATGAGTTAACCCCCCAAAAAATTTTAGGTCGTTGCCCCGAACCCCATGATAAATGAAAAGTATATAGTACTTTCCTGATCTGTCACCACAAACCTACAAATATGATCCTTTAGATAGAGGGGTTATGAAATTAGATGGAAAAATATTTCAATCCTCTAGTATAAATAGAAATCTCCACGTGGTTCTATTTTCCTATCCAAATATTACTCTTCCCCAAGAAATTGTTTTCATTAACATTTCTCTAATATTTAGCCTTTATTTATCAAGAGATTTTATAGAAAAAATAGGATGGTATATGTCTCTTGAGTGGTCGCACCTAATCTTAATAACTAAACATAGATCAAAGGTTAAAGTATTGTTTGAACGTGTGCATTCTAAGCATGTAGTAGATGAGGCTATAAGAAAATTTGAACCTACCTATACTTCCATTACAAAGGATATAATGTATTAGGTTGAGATATTGGAAGAAGTAACTAGTAACAAAATTGAAGAGGACGAGGTCCTTTTGAATCAACTCATAGAAAATTATCCTTTCAGAAACTATCATGCTACTAATATGGGAACTTGCATAATTTATGGTGAGGTCTAACTAATCCTAAAAGTCACAAAATAAAAATAAGACAAATAAAATGGGAATATCTAAGTATCAGAATTATGGAAAATATATTTTGATGGAGAAAGATGTAGAGTTGGTTTAGGAGCTAGAGTTCACCTGATTTCTTCATCAAGAGAAGAAGCAAAGAGAGATTTACACTTCTAATTCAGTTGTACCAATAATGAATCAGAGTATGAAGGGCTATTCCAAGGACTATATCAAGCATAGGGAGTGGGTGTGAAGCAAATGAAGGCATTCAAATATTTTGAGCTAGTCATGAAACAATTATAGAATACTTCAACTACTAAGAATCCCAAGATGAGATCCTTTCGTCATAAAGTCTAGGACATAATTGAAAACTTTGATGCTTTTAACTTCCAATTCATCCCAAGAAAATAAAACCTGGAGGTTGACTAATTGGCCACAATTGAGTTCCAATTTGAGAAAATATCGCATTTACTTGTTAATAAGAACAACTGCAACCCAAAATAGAAGAAGCCTATGAAGACCAAATTATCCATTTGAAAGAAAACAAGCTACCTAAGAGTTTAATAATCTTATAAATCTCTTTGATTGTGATGATGCAATCAATGACAAATAATTTTTTTTAGATGATAAAGAAGATTATGAATATTTGAATGTAGGAATTGGTGCAAAATTGAAAGTTGGCAAAGGAGTATCCTCTAAAGAAAAAAAAGAGACTAATATTTATGTGTGATAAATATGAGGGGGTTATAGCATGGAATTATGATGATATAAGAGGATATAAATAAGACAAAATTGAGCATACTATTAAGTTGATTGAAAGAGTCAAACCCATCTAAAAAATAGAATCTATGATGTTGCAAGAGTTGAAGAAGTTGATTGATTCTAAGATCATTGATCTGATCAAGCATAACACATGGGTATCTAACGTAGGTTGATATAAAAGAAGAATGGAGACATTTTATTATGTGTATATTTCCATGAATTTAATAAAGCCCCCTTGAAGGATCATTACCCATTACTGTCCATGGAGAAAAAAAAAATAGTTGTAGCTTTTGCTCTTTTTACTAGATGGTTTCTTCGGTTACAACTGAGTTTGGATGGTAGAAGAAGATTAATAGAAAAAAAAATTCACCACTAAGTTGGGAACCTTCACGTATGCTAAAATGTTGTTTGGTCTTTCTAATGGTGGGGCAACATTACAAAGAAAAATAGATATTTCCTGAAAAATGGATATTTCCTTCAAATATTTGATAAATTTGACAATCTTAATTTTTTATCATGATCTAACAATAATTTTAGAAAAGGAAGATCATTTTGATCACCTTAAGAATGCAATTCAAAGGCTCCAATAATTTGGGATATCTCTTAATTCCAATAAATGTGTATTAGGAGTTTCTCAAGGAAAACTCCTCTAGCATGTTGTCTCCAAGGAGGCAATTTCATTTGACCCAAAATGAGTAATATCCATTATGGAGATACAATTACTAGGAAACAAGAAGGAATTGCAATCCTTTCTAGGAAAGATAAAATTTTTTAGCAAGTTTTTCTCAGACTTTTTTGGGTTGGTAAGACCAATTACTCTTATGTTGCGGAAAGAGAAAGATTTTAAATAGACATTATAAGGGATAATAGATTTGTAAAATATTAAGGGCCCCATAAATTTCACACTAGTATTGGTTAACCTAGAATTCTCAAAACATTATATCATGTATGTGTATAATAGTGAGCATAGCATTGCAATTGTGTTGACTGAGAAAGATCAAGAGAAAAAGGGTAACATCCTATAGCTTTCCTTTCAAGGACTCTTAATGACTATGATAAAAAGAATAATTTTGTTAAATAAGTAAACTTTTTTTATTGTCAAGGGATTGGATAATTTCAAAGATCTGATAGCCAAGAACAAAGATCTAATATATGTTACACATCAGTTTCAAATAATACATCATGGAAGGTGAAATTGCAAACAAAAGAGCTAATTAGATCATAAAGATCCTATAATATGATGTAGAAGTCAAGCCTAATAAGGTCATCCATCGCATAGGGATTTTAAAATACCTAGCCCAAGGAAATGAGGAAGGAGAAGAGATAATTCTAATTAATCAAGAAATAGAAAAAGGGAATTGGGTTGCAAATTGAATCAACTTCATGTAGATGGGTAAATACCCACCTCATCTTCTTAGTTTAAATAAATTATATTATAGGCTACAAGAAGCAAGATATATCATGATCTAAGGATTTCTATTCAAAGAAATTTTGGAGTCCTACTTCATTGTGTTAACAAGATCCAAGGATAAAAAAACCTATAATAAATGCATAGTGGCCCAATTGAAGGACAACTCTAGAAACACCACCACACTCAACATTATGTGTGTTGGATATTTTTGGCCCACCCTATTTATAGATTATTGCTAGTTGGTTAAGAAATGTACAACATGCCAATTCTTCATTAGGGAGAAAAATAATTTATCTATGTCCTTGAATCCCATAGTAGTTGATGAACCTTTTGCTTAATGGGGCCTAGATTTCATCAGAATTATTAATCCATCTTCTAGTGTAGGGAAAAACTGGATTTAAATTACCAATGACTATTTCACTTGTTGGACAAAAGAAATACCCCTAAGAAATGCCACGAAAAATGAAATCGTGATTTTTTTAGAGGAGTAGGTACTTGGAATTGGGTCACCAAAAACCATTATCTTTGATAATGTAAAGCCTTTGTTAGATCAATGATGTCTGAAATTGCACACAAAAATGGTATTTTTTTGAAAACCTCCTCCAACTATTATCTACAAGGAAATGATATGGAAAAATGAATCAACAAAAATTTAAACAAAATAATCAAAATATTAGGTTTTAAACATCAAAGGGAGTGACACAAACACTTCAAGATAGTTATATGGGCTAATTGTATTACACCGAAGAAAGTATTCAAGACTTCTTCCTATGAGCCATGAAGGTGTGATTGATAGAACTTCTCAGCATGCAATAATCTCACGGAAAGGCTTTCAATTCCCTAACCAATCATCAACAAGTTGTGAAAAGATGACTTGATAAGAGGTCTTTAGATCCTTATTTCAAAGAAAATGACCTTGTGTTAAAGTACAATGAATAGGAAACCAAGCCTGGTCAACATGCCAAGTTTGATGCATTATGAGAGGGACCTTTTTGTATTATCAAATGCAAATAAAGTAATAGTTTCAAACTGTAGGGTCTTGAAGGTAACCCACTTGAGATACTAGTTAATGGGACCCACCTCAATCACTTTTAGTAAATAACCAGTCTCCTTGGGCCTTATAATAGTAGGTTAGTGGTGTACATGCATTTTTCAATAAGTACTGTCAGGTACATTTCCATGTTGTCAAGTTTTAGTCTCTATATTTTATGAGATTGTTTCCCCCATGTATGGTAGTCTGTTTTGTCAAACCTTTAATGATGAGTAGTAGAAGTGTGTTCTTGTTTTATTCCTTGCACACTAGAGATGCGTCACTTTCAAAAATAGTATTAGAGTGGGTTTTGATGTACTACCTCCTATTGTGGGTGTCTTTTGAGGAAAGAGTAATTAATACACATGAATTGGAAATTACCACCTTAGAAATTTGTGTTTCCATTGTGTCTATCATTTCAAATTAGTGGAAAGGAAAAATTGAGAAACAAATAGTTACAAGAGTATATAAAATAGAAGATGAAGGGAAATAAGAGGTTGTTGTGAGTGCAAAAAATTACTGGAGGAAATGATTCTCTGTCCCATGGCCTCTAGAGAAGTGACTATGAGTGGAAAATTTGGAGGAATAGTTTTCTCTTTAGGTTTTGTAAATATATATAGAGATACATCATATGTTGCAACTACGAGAATACCCCAACCTAATATAATGAACACTAGGAACATTCAAATGGTTAAAGCATGAAACTTGGTTGACGTTAAAGATTTTGTTGATGAGATTCAATATCCACAACTTTCAATGAGCTTAAGGAATATCTGTGAAGGCACTTTGCATTAGAGGATGGAAATGGATAATAGTGTGGTTAGTCCATGGATATGAAACTTTTGGCTTGTTCAATATATGGTTCCTTATGTACACCCATTCTCATAGCTAATTGAAGCAATGTATACCCATTTTGATGCTCAAAATGAGATTATTCAAGGAGAAGGGTTAAATTTTACATACAAGATGAACCTAATAGGTAAGAGTTTTTTGATTGAAAAAATAATGGATTATTACTAGGCAAAAGCAACCACAACTCTCTCTTTCCTCAACACAGAGATGGGTACTAAAGAACCAATGTTACCACTTTTACCCTTGAGTATCATATCTTTTCAATGTTGGCTATTGTGTCTAGCATGGACAATGATGATATGGTAGAAGAATTTAAAATGGACTTGGTTTACTATATTAAGCACTCTTTGGATAACTCACAATATAATTTTCCATACCTCATTATATATATAAAAAAAACCAATAGCTACAAGAGTATATACTTTTTATTGATATTTAGGTACCCTTCTTTTCTTGTCCATACACTTCTATATCAAAATGCCACTTTATTCTAGAGTCATGTGCCATTAGACATTTTTGATATGGTTGATAGAGGAAAACTAATCACTACATGGGATCCTAAGCTACCAAGGACACATGGTTATTATAATTTTTTAAATTATTTTATGGCCTCGACCCTTGAAGCCTTTTCCAAATAAGAAAATGATGTTAGACTTACTAAAAATCAAACATCTTGGTTAAGGAGGTGCAAGCCTAAGGTAGATTAGTTCTATTGAACAAATTTCACTAAGGTGCAAGTGCATGACTTCATCAAAGAACCATTCATGCTCCCTTCTTATGTTTCTAATAGGTTTTTAGAGGTTTTTAGGTAGGTAGATGCAAACATGGGTATAGGAAAAAAACCAATGATTTATATGGCTCCAATTTCCTATGGCGGGGTAACCCTTGAAAAGAGGAAGGGTAAACTGGTGCTAAACTCCAAATTGGACCAATTGGGTCTTGTATTATATTGTGGTTTTTAGGATTATGACCTAGATATGTGCTTAGAAAATAGGACAATTAATGTAACTCATGTCCCAAGGCAATATTAGGAAACAAGAATGAGCTCATCCCAACCATCCACAAATATTTTTATGGATTTATGTTTAGCCCATGTCAACTCTAGGCCCAAATAGTTGGGATTCTATCAGGTGTTGGCCTGACATAATCCTACATAGAGGATACTACCAAAATTGAAGAATGGTGTACAAGACCTGCTTGATTGATCAAAGGAGAAGATAGCGAACTTATGGGTGTATTGATGAGAAATTAAGAAACCATATGCCTCATATGATGATATTGATACTAACCAAAAGTTTGAAGAATAACGACATGAAGTTGAATTCACAATCACCTAAAAAGACCAGGGCCTCATCTCTTGTCTTAATAGATCTTTCCCAATAAAATCAACCACATAAGGTGTACCCTAAGAAAAGGCCATTAGCAAGATGTGTATCTCAACAAAATGGAGAAGTGCATCAAGCTATCAAACATCCATAAACTAAGGAATAGAAGAGGAAAAATCCACTATCTAACCTTTCAAAATTATCCTTAGTAAGTAAAAGTCACATATGATTTAGGTTCCATCTAGAGAAGAATGGAAAGATAAAACATCATATCATGGAGCAAGAGCCAAAAACAAAAGAAGAAGATATTTTTGTTTTGCACTCAAGCACTAACAAATCCACTTGAGACTATTTAGGTAAGTTTTTCTCCCCCTTTTCTTTCTTCTTAATCTTTGGTCAACTTTGGTTTAGCTCTTATTATATCATCAGGTCCATTTGTTTCTTCCCTACCTTTTTAGGTCTTGTCTTTGGATGTCCCCATTTTTTACTCAGTGCGACCTCAATTTGACTTGCCATAAAATGTAGTGGCTTCTCCTTTTCCATAATATACTCCTTGGATATATCAAATATTATCAATTTTTAGTAGTTTATATTCAAATTAAGAAACTATGAGCTCATCATTCTCAATGCATTATGTGTAACCAATTCCACACTTTTCCCCTATTACATTGAATTTTCCAAAATCTACCTCTCCCGGGTCACAAGTAGATTCAATAGTAATGTATATGACTTTATATTTATCTCTTGGAGCCCCATTTGTTAGAAATAAATCACATCCTCATCTATGATTCAAAACTAGTTCAGTGCCACCAAGAAATCTAGGCTTTCTAAAGATCAAAAGATGAAGAACATAAAAGATGATAAATTAGCTACTTCAATGTCAAGTTCTCTCTTTGATGAGAAGATAAAATAGTTCATCATGGTTTCCTAAATTCCAAATAGAAGAAACAAGCTTCAGAGATAGATGCTTCCTGAAAATGATGATACCTATGCAGTTGGTATTGAACTCAAGTTGGCTAAACCTCACGATAGGGTGGAACTGATGGGAGAGCGTCAAAAGGAAACGAATCATGATTATTTTAAACCCTCTCTTAAGTTGGAGAAGAAAGAAAAAGATTTATAGGATGCTAGAGCCATAATGGATAGATTTAGGTCTTAGTCCAAGTCCTATGAGTTAGAATGTGCTCGTCTTACAAAGGAAATGGATGATAAATCTTCCATAGTTCTATAATTAGAAAGAGAAAATATTTCACAAATTCAAACCGAATTTAATAACTCTTTATCTTATTTGAATGAAGCGAAAGTTAAGGCCTTGATAAATAACTACAATCAAAAGAACAAGAGCCTCTATAGACCCAAAAGTGTCTTGAAGATACCTTAAGGAGTATAAAGATTTTAGAGAAAAAGGTAGGGCTTGAAAAGAATAAGCTCATTTAATGGATATTGGATATCCAAACATAGTCAAAAGAGGATGTTGTTATACAAGATTTTGATAAAATAGATAAGGAGCTTGTTTCTAATATAGTTCTATAAGTGCTGATTTAATAAAAAATGCAAGATAAAGAAGTTTAGTTAAAGAGAGAAATACAAGTGGCCAAAACATAACTAGAGCTAGAGAAATGGAATCATCAAATGAAAAATATGCATTACAAGATAGGGAATAGAAATTGATGAAAATCAAACAAGATATATCAGATACCCTACCAGAAATAAACGAGATATAGGAAGCTAGTGAAGAAAAGGATGTGCAAGTAAAATAATTGCAGGTCTCTATTATTTTCCTTATCAAGTTGCATTCATTTGGTCCAAATTTATAGTATGTATCCCTTTCGGAAAAAATAAAAGTCTCCATGCTGGCCTTGACATCGGCTTTCAAATTTATTGCCGATTGCTTAAACTTAATCATTGAGGTTATTTATATGATAGATGCAACCCAAAAGAAAATTATCCATATAGATTTAGAAGCCTAGAACCTGATTGAGAAATTATGTATGATAAATGAGATCATCTTGATGATTGCAAGAATTGCTAATAGAATGATCGTGGCTAAAAGGGCTAGTGATTTTCTTGAGTGTCATAAAGTTGCATTCCACACTAGATAATGTCTAAGGATTCTTGGGCTAATTTATGTTTCACAAATGAAGAGACATTTGCTATGTTCATACATATAGTTTTTCCCTCTTCTTTTCACTAGGATTGGATGTTACTTGAAGAGGATTAGATTAAGCAGTTGACAAACAACAAAAGACAAGATCAATCTTTTGTGCAAGCCCCTAGGACTAATCCTAATGTAGCTCAAGCTGAGATAATTCTGTCTCCCCTAGCATATATTCATTTTCACATGGAAGTTAGATGACCAACATTGACAAGCTTCTCTTTTCAGAGAAATGATTGAATTAGATGAAAATTTTCATAATTTTAGTCTACACAACTACCCCATAGATGCAGATTGAGCTTCGCTGCAATCTGCTCTTTCAAGGTTGTAGTTTTCCCACTTTTTGCCCCTCTTCCTTTGCAAGTTTTTGTTTGTGAAACCAAAATTTTTGGGTTTGTATCCTTTCATGTGAGGTTTTCCCAAGAATTTACAAATCTACAAAATCATCTACAAGTGGCCTAAGGGTAGTGAAAGTCAAAATGTTGTTTGACATAGCTCTAGGCATTATTTTCCCTTTTTGCAATCTCAAAAGGTGTTTCGAGAGGTGTGATGGTTGAAACTTGTTAGTGTCTTGGCTCTTTTTGTCTTCCATGAGCCTTGTTTAATAGAGTTTCTAGGTGTCACATTTTCGTAAGTTCTTTGCGAAGGAAAAGAGGACACTTTCAACAATTCCCACTCATTTAACACATGTCCTAGATAAAGATTTGCAAGCAAGGGACAAAAAAATCAAGTT
The DNA here is from genome assembly GCA_027943335.1 of Chamaecyparis obtusa. Lineage (NCBI taxonomy): Eukaryota > Viridiplantae > Streptophyta > Pinopsida > Cupressales > Cupressaceae > Chamaecyparis > Chamaecyparis obtusa. Next base: position 3,010,236 of record BSBK01001219.1, read on the forward strand.
TGTTAAAGTTTTAATAATGACATCAATATTGAGGGAGAAAAAACTCTTCCATGCATCCCATAGATCAATCATTGTAAGATGTCATGTACCCATGAAGTTGTAAATAATTCATGTGGATCTATTCCATGTGGTGTCAGACACTTGAGTTTTCTGCAATCTACCTATATACACATTTATCCCATTTTTTTCCTACATATTTCATTAGATTCATTTTTCATTTTATAGCAATTGTCAATTCCCCATATAGCGAAGGAATCCTCACATCCTCTTAATGCTTGATCCTCCTTGATCGTAGTGGATTAGCTTTCCTTCCAATATATGAGAGCAATTTAGGTGCAAGCCTCCTAGTTTGATTATCCATCCTAGTGCTTTCCCTTGCACCTATTTTCTTTCATCACAACAACTATCTCAAATTTGGGGACTTTCCCGATGACACCGCTAAGAATACTCATGTATGGATTTGAAATCTCTTAACTCAATTCATAATATTATCTATTACAGATCCTATAATGGTCTTCTTTTACGATGCATTACTAATGCTAGAATACCCCTTGCCCTTCGTAAAGCCCATCATGGTTATGCAAATGGGTATGCTAGTAGTAAATCTTTAATACATAAGTTGATCCTTATGGGTTATTAATGACAAATGATGGAGCAATATTCCTTTGCCTTTTTCAAATAAATGTCCCTAATTTGTCAACAATACAATAATATAATTTGAACTGATTGTTCATCATCCAAGAAGGGGAATACTTTGTTGATTTGAAGGTTGGTGCCCCCTAATAGAAGAGATTGGCGTCTCTTGCTAAGTTGGTGCCTTGTTGCATGGATTGACATCTCTAGTGGTTGGCGCCTACAAAGATTTGTAAAAGAGTATGTGTGTGTCTATCTATATATATATGATATTATGATGTAAGTCCTCTTTTTAGTACACCAAATATGATCAAATATTGCTCACAAACACGCTTGAAAATTATAGTTTGTTTTTTTGTGTTTTTTCCACAAACTGCAGCGGTAAGAATGGCTGCTCTGTATATTTCCGTTGAAAAAAAGCAGAAGGTTACCGTTTTAAAAACAAAAAAGCAGAAGGTTCCCGTTTTAAAAACAAAAAAAGATCTGGATCTATCTCTTATATAGTTAGTTTGTTTGAGATACAGGGCAAATGCAGGGCAGTTTTTATTTTTGTTTTGTTTCGTCTCTGGCATGGCCATGCCTTCTTTTTGTTTTGCTTGGTTTTGGTTTTGAAATTTTGATCAGTTTTTTTTTAAGTTTGGGTGATAATTTTTCAATGGCACAAGGAGGAGCAATAGAGAAAGATTGTTTTCGAGTAACATTATAACGAATTCAATTATACATTAACCCTTGCAAGTTTCAGATGTCAGAGAGATTGTCTTCCAGGTACATATTTATTTCAAGCACAATTTACTTTTCTGGTATGTTTGATTTTAATTATGATTCCTTTCTTCGTTTATGCATAATTTTAGCTGTCCTTTTCTTCGTTTATTGTTGCGAGGAATATAGAAAGAAATTTCGGCTATTGTTGTTAGTTGTCTTCTGAGTCTATTACACCATTATTATTTCTTATGTGGTCTATTAAAATTTTATTTTCTGAATTAATTCAATTAGTTAAGCAATGGACATCTAAGAGTAAAAAATTTATAGAATCACATAATATTGTCTAGGACAGTTGTGCAGTGGGTTTTTTACATTCATAGTATATAGTACAAATCACATCAAAAAACCACCAAGAAAATGCAAAACAATAGCATACAGAGTTCATATAGTTTTCAAGACTCTAAACAACTATGTGACTTTTAAGATTTACCACCCATTTAATGCCAGCACCAAACTTAGAGAAGTTTTAATCTATCTATTAAAAATATATGTTCATAGGAAAAAATCCAGAAATGACATTGTTAACATATCGATTGTCCGTTTGATCCAAAACTGTTGATTGATTGTAAGTCCAAGAGAAATTCTGCAGGAAAAGAAAGCTGGTTATGAATTGACCATACAAATCTATTGAGTCTCAACAACATTAGTCATCTGGTAGGCCTGTGGTCAAGTATGGATGCAGATTGAGAAGGCCAGCTTAAGATTCTGCTTTCTATTTCTTGTTGAAGACATTATTTGAAATCTCTCTAAAGCTCATAGAGAACCTATAATCTTTTTTATTGCAAGAAAGAAATATAGGCTCTAAATCAATCTGCATAGTTATCATGGCCTCAAAAAGAATATCAGAGACTTGGAAGGATCCATTACTTGTGACTGGAATGCTTTTTTCATTACGTATCAGCTTAGATAATAGTGCCCGGGGTCTCCCTTAACCTCGATGATTGAATTCCATCTTTTGGCTATGAGACATTCTTTTCTCATAAGTATATGGCAGCAGCATCCCATCTCTAATTGCTACCCCTTGTTTTCCCTAATTGTAAGGGTTAATTTGAATTTCACTAACTGTTTGTTATTTTAAATTGCTTTAGCCTCTTACCAACACTCCCTATGCCTATGCTGCCATGGAGTAAGACATGGGTACCATCTAATTTTCAATGAAGAGTAATGATGCCTAAATCTTGCTAGATTCAGGGGAAGGTAATGATGCCTAAATTGTTCGAGGGTTCAAAATCTAGACAGACAGAGTCGGGGGCATTGAATATGGGAAGAAGAAAATGTGATTGGATTTTGATTTGCATATTGATTTGAATCATGTTATAGGCAGAATTAATATTTTAGTGCAGAATTTTAGATTTACAAGTCAATTGATAGGCATTCTACAACTAACTCAATAAGAATTCTTCTCTAATTTGTGTTGTTCAAAATATAAGCAACAGTAGTGTATATAGGAAGCGTATCATGAGACCATAAGCTATATGCTTTTTTCAGATGCCAGCCATTTTTTTAAAGGGTTAATTCCAATTTCATTAACTGTGTGTTAGTTAAACTCTTAAGGGCTGCTCCTTACTGGTAACTTAGTTGATGATGATGGTTTAGAGCATAGTTACCGATGCGGGCTTCCTGGCCATGGATCCGGATCCGGATGCCTGCGGAAGCGGATCCGGAGGTGGATGCTCTGTGGGTGTCTGTCGGATGTGCATTCCAGGCACCCGGATGTGTGGGGATGCCTGGGATGGCTTCCAGAAAGCATCCACAGGGCATCTGGGTGCATCCGGACGCCTCCGCTGGCCCAGGCTCAGAAAAACAAATTTTTAATGACTTTTTCCTACTTGATTTTTATTTTAGCATGTGCAAATAAGAACTTTGTATTCTATTTTTTTGCGAATCCATATGATTCCAATTCTGATTTATGAACATTGAATAATGAACTATATTTTGATTTTGTAATTGTGATGATTTTCTGATTTGCTTTGGAATCGTGAACATAGATGTATATGATATGGTTTATAATCTTATTGAATATTCAGTTATTTAATATAGTTATATCTTATTTGAATTTCAAATTGAATATGTATTGGTGAAGTATCATAGTATCAAATGGTGGAGAACTTGTACTCTTGAAAGAGAGGTCACAAGTTCAAATCCCACAAGGGGTTAGGGTATGTACGCCTCGTTTCTAGCGCAGTTAGGTGCCTCCCGCAAGGAGTACGAGGTAGTCCCATATCACTGTCACCATATGTAGACCCAAAAACATATGGCTGGAGTTGTGGACTATAAAATAAAGTTTACTGTTTAATGCTTTAATTTTGTATATTTCTTTCATTTCTTTGCATATACATAATATATATATATATATATATATATATCCAAACACATCCGCATTCCCCCAAAAAAAATTTCGTACATCTGCACACCCAATTCTCGCATCCGCATCCGTACCTGAATCGGTAACTTAGGTTTAGAGTGATATGGCAAAAAGTCAATGCTATTATACATGTCAAGATTGAGAATTATAATTCATTCCCTCACCATAAATTGTTTTAGCCTGTTATTAATACTAAATCTGCCTGCGCTGCCATGGAATAGGACATGGGTACCATCAATAGCATAAAAGGAGGAGGTTTTGTGAAATGTAAACATTATGTGGAAACAAATAAACTATTATATAAAACACCTCAGAGAAGATTAGCATAAGGATTAGACTTATTGTGATACACATTTAGAAACTTCCATTGTGCAAATGATGTATTTGATAGTTGTTGCAGCTGCAATGACCCTGATAAGTAGAGTATGCAAAATGTTTGATAGATCTTGTCAAGAAATGTTGTTCTTTGTTCTTTAAGAGTCCCATTCGACAACCTTTGGAGACCTCACATAGTGGCTTGATCACTAGAATTATTTAATATTGATCCATATGACTTCTGATATCTACTTGGTGATGATGTCTCTATTGGTTCCAGTTCCACAACTGAAAGCATGCCAGAATTTGCACTTATTGAGTGCCTGCTACAGTCATATGAAGCATCAATAGCTACACCCCATCTGTATTGCAGAGAATGATTTGTATTAAGGTCAACAATTTTCTCGATGTTTCCCTCCAAAATAACCTTCTTCCTGAACAGAGAGTGAGTTTTGCTTGATAATTTTTTCCAACTGCAATATTCTAAGTAACCATATTCATGCCCTGACAGTACTCTGATAGGGGTTCACTACTGCTTCTTTATGCTCTTGCTTTTGAAATGGTTAAAATGTTGCCATCCACCCTCTCTGCTTGTAGTTTCTTTAGCATTTTGTTGTTAAAATAAATGCCTGTTTTTTTGGTGTGCATCACTTGATACTACACTTAGCTTCTCTGCTGTGAGAAGTCTGTTGGTGGAGGGTGAATCTAGTGATTTCCTTTTCTGGACCTTCCAGGCATCCATAGTTGACACCTCTTTCGCAACCGACACAGAGCAATATCCTGTAGAAATTACAGCCATAATATTTTCTGATGAGGAACTGACTGCCCATTCCATGTCTGCTATTTCAAATTCAGAGGGGTACCTCTTATACTGGGTCACTTTCACCTCTGAAGAACTGTGGTCAACAACTGCCTTCATCTGTGATGCATTCCCCTTAACAGTTTCTAGTACACTTGGACATTGACTTGTTTGCTTTACCTTTCCATGGATGACTTTTGCATCCATAATTGAAATATTTATACATTCTAAAGTGTACTGTGGCATTGCTGGAAAATTTTCACTTTTATTACCAGCTGACACTAGGTCTTTCCCTACTGGCAAAGATGGGCATTTAATAGATGTGTCTGTCAAGTCAATCAGGGTATTTTCTTCCCTGGTGCTATCCCTTAAAACTGGAGAATTTGTGTCAACGTTATCACTGGCTACCACTTCATCGTCAAACACATTTTGAGGAATTATACCTGCCATGCCTGCAAGATCTAGAATATCTTTGTTTGGAGGACTGTGTCTAAAAGAGAGCTTGCTCTCTATTTGTCCTGTGATTTTTTTTCATGCCAGGGCAGATATATTCAACTCATATTTAGATAAATATTCATAAAATGGACACTTTAGGATAGAGATGAAATAACCAGCAATCACAACAAGATCATCAGCCTGCCTATTTGATACAGCATGTGTGCGCTCCACAATTACTCTGACCTATCTTAGTTGAACTTTGCCTCCCTTTGGGTTAAAAAGTACCTGAATGTTACACACTACTACACATTACTAGCTCCAAATAACTAGCTCCTGCTTGAGCAATGCCCATATATTTTAACAGTTGAATACAAATTTGTGCAACATTATCTTGTAGACCAAGCTTACCATATTCAATATATTCCTCATGAAGCAATTCAAATCTGTTGCGAGTCCGCTATTATTAAACCTTCTGATCTTAATTTTGTGTGAACGTCTTGAATGCTTCTTTCATTATGCATTCAATGAAGATCCACATGCTATTCATGGCTCCCTTAGATGCAAAAACATGGAGGGTGCTGCAAAGGGTTGCGGGAACGGTGCTGAATGTGGACATTCACATTTAATTGGAAGCTTCCAAACCTTTAATAACAAATCCATTTTGTACATACTTTCTAATCATTGCTGCTATGAGACCACATTCTTGTGCAACAGGTAATTATAACAACTGCATCTATATTCATCCCATCCCACTGGAGCACGTGACTAGAATAACCCCCCCCATTAATAACATTCTTTTTCTCATAATTATTCATATGTTTATTTTTTATCATTTTTAGCTCACTTTCCCTGCAGCAAGACTCAGATCTAAGTTGCCTAAGTACATGCAAACACAAGAAAGCACAATCATATCTCTGTCACCCTCTTTCTTCAAATTGGTAAACAGAATCACATCAATGGAGTTATGACAGCTTTCTCTTTCCAATATTTTGGCATTTCCATTGTTTTATGCTAGGCAAGCGACTCTTAAATCAATTATTGGGTATTTGGGCCAGTCAATATCAATATCTTCAGAAAAATAAGAGATGGATTCTTGGTATTCCAAGAAGACAAAATCTTGCTCAGGGAGTTGAATGATTAAAAGAAGATAAAATCTACAACTTGAGGAGGCTTATGTATAGGTTTTAGGTATCCCCGTTAATAATGCATCTACAATCAAATTGAAATAAATGTGAGCTCTTTCTTTTGTACAGAATATTTTTGAAAACAAAGCAGCAGACATGTTCTAGCTCAAAGAAGACCCTAAACCATCTTTCTCTTCATTGCCTGTATCATCTTTCTCTCCATGAATTATAAAACCCCTTTTTTTTATTTGTTAAAAAAATCCAAGCTTTGGCAGCCATTTCATTACAAGCCATCAGTAGGTGCCAGTAGTCTTGGAACGTAAAGCCAAATTATTCTAATTATAAAGCAGACATTTCTACAGAGAAATAACAGATTGTGTTCTGGAATTCTTCTAGTTGAATTTGTGTATCAGCTGGCCAAAGCAGCAGTTTGACATTCTTGCTCTGTATAGAGCACTACTAGCCTTAATACAGTGGCTACATGTGCTACAGGATCTAACTCAATGGTCACTAGTGGGGATTTTGCTTTAGGCATCTTCAAGAAAAGACTCCATATTTAGATATTGTTAGGCTACACTAGTACTTTGATAATGATCTTTTTGTTGCGTATAAGTACCATGTGGATCATCCTACCTGGTAGTTTTAAAATATTAATATAAAGCACATTAAGTAGAAATCTGCATTCAAAACTATATATGTTATAGTAAACTTGACAGCACATTAGCAGAAATGGAAGGGATAGCCGCCTTCGTGTTCCAAAACCCATCTATAGAGTAAACTTGACAGCACATTAGCAGAAATGCTTGGTTGATTCTGACCTGCTACAACTGAAAATAAATTACAACTTCTGTCCAACGTTCAGCAACCATTTTAATATTAATTCTTAATAATTGCCTTCTGATATATCAACCCGATCTCCTAATCAATATAAACTTCTGATCAGTTGGTCTTCCGATGGTGTGCTTCACAAAATTTGTGCCACGTATTATATATTTTATGTTTCAAGTTCCAACTGAAGGACTTCATCTGCTGAAGCTAAAAGCATGTGGCAACTAAGATTGTTGTCTAGAGTGAAATTGATTATGTTGGCGTTTTATTGTTTGATTTGTAAATTGAGGGTTTTATTGGGGTCCTCTCCCTTGAAAGTTAAAATTCGAGTCTGGTTGTCCATTTAACAAAGTAACCAATTCATAATATTACAGTTACTATTAACCCAGACCTGAGAAAGGAGCGCTATTCAGGTCAGCCAAATGCGAAGAACCTGCACTCCACCTTGATACATCCTTGCTGCAGCAGTCATCAATTAGAAAACAGGATCACCTTCTTCCATGTTTTTCAGCTCCGCTCTGGTCAAAGGGCTCACCTCTTCATTCTGGTGCTCTTTAGCTCAGTTTCCCCTTTCATTTATTTTCAGTATTTTAGCATCAAATAGAGTCACACATGCCCACAGAAATGGAAGAGATTAAAGTTGCACAAATTTCCTTGTCAGAAACATTAAACGTGATAGTGTGCATGCACTCCGAGCGCTATGGAGTACACTCAATCTTTCCATTAAATCTGCAAATTTCATGTTTGGAAATATGCACAGCTATAAGTTTTTTTTCACAGAGATGCTGAATTTTCAATCTAGTCAAGTTATGCTGATTTGTAAGCAATAAATTGATTTGGGCCTTGGCTAGATTGCACATAGGAAAAGTCTATTTCCCTCAACAGCCATATATTATCCCCCAGCCAGCCCAGTCCAGTTTCCCTTCCAACTCATTAGCCCTGTAGTAGGGGTTAGTGGGAAAGTCTCTGCCTTAGGGGTGTGGGCATACAGAAGAAACAAAATGATTGTTGCACATTAGAGAAGAAACAGAATGATTCAGTGATTGGGTACTGTCTATATAGCCATGGATGCAGTCAACTACAATATTGCGACCACAGAGAGCTCTTTAAAGTCAGAGTTAAAAGTCAGTCTTTTGCTATAAAACGTTTCATTCACCAGCTATCGATTGAGAAGTGTTTGATGAAAAAAGTGTAATTTATATTATTAATGGCTTCCTAGAACAGAGGAATGATAGTTAGAATAGAATAGGGCACATGACCTGATAGGCCAACAGAGAAAAATAAAAAACAACTAATCCTTTATTTTTTTAACACTCATAAACCCCAATTCATTTGGTGTGTTGCACAGGTGATGCTCTTCAGTCACACTGACAAGAATACTCAAGATAGCAATAAGATTCAATCATTTTGAAGGTGGTTTTGGATTCCCAAGTAGCTCTTGCATTCACTTTTTTCCACTCCAGGTAAAAACTCATCACAAAATTGATTTTATCATGGTTTATTCTTACTTTTATTGACAATGTTGAAGTTATATTAATGAGTTTGTCTGGAGAATGAGATTTGGTGTATGTATTTTGATCTTATATCATTGGATAAGTTGTGTTGTTTGATATTGCTTTGAAGAATTATATTATAGTTTTTTCCTTTTTCATAAATGTCTTTAGATAAGCCCGCAGAATTCCTAGTGTCTAATGGACAAAAAATGGATATTCCCAAAGGAAATTGTATATTGACCATAAATTGACTACCGTAGAGAAAGTGGATAGTCAGTGGCACATGGTGCAGTAATAGATGATACTTTGTCAACAGCTTAACCACAGTGCAAGTGCAGTATGAGTCATCACATTAGGTTTACAAAACAGGCCAGTTTTAGTGGCCTTCTTTCATGAGGGCTTTCAAGTCCAAAAAAGTTCAGTTGAGAAAATGTTGTTTCAAGCCAAACCCACTCTTTAACAGTGTAGATGTCAGTTTACTTCATTTTTAAAGAAAAAAAAATTATGGCAGTCAGACCAGACTGAATAAAGAATAGAAAATAATATCTATTTTTACTCGTCTTCCTAATTTTACATAATCTTGGGTGTATCAGAATTGGGTAGATTCACTGTTAGGTGTATCAGAATTGGGTAGATTCACTTTTAAAAGTTCTGCAATATTGGGCAAATCTTGATGTAATCTGTCATAATTTTATTTAATAACAGTATGCTTAATTATTTTATCTTTTATTTTGTCTATCAGAATTGGGTAGATTCACTTTTAAAAGTTCTGCAATATTGGGCAAATCTTGATGTAGTTTTATTAAATTCTAATCTCTCTCATAATTTTATTTAATAACAGTATGCTTGATTATTTTATTTTTTATTGATAGGGAAATTCATATAAATTTAAATCATGGTTGATTTTGGTTATTTGGCATGCAGTCAGTGATTAGGAATATTTTTAATCAAGATTGATCTTGATGAAAATGATTTATAAATCTTAGTTGAAAATGTTTGGAATAAAAAATTTGAAAAAATATTTGCATTTTAGAATGGGTTGTTGAAGTTTGATTTACTTCAATAATGTAATATGTAAACTGATTTTCTTCCTAATAAAATGATTTTTATTTTGAAGGGGAATATTCATTAGTCACGACCATTTTATTAGGCTCAGTGTTATTTTTTAAAGGTTGAAATGGATGACCAATTGATTATTCATCAAGCTTTGTTTGTGTTGGTGCTATTTTAGCTCTATTATTTTTATTTTTATTTCATAAGATTTATCATAGTTTTTTAAAAAAAATTTCATCACATTTAATGACTAACATTTTATTTGGTGCATTAACAAAAATGCTCTACAATATTCTTTGATCACAATGTATTTTGGTAAATATTGTAATCATTCGCATTGCATTATTATTTTTGGAATCTATTTATTGTTTAGTTAACACGTGTTTAAATTTTTGTTTTTACTTTAATTTGGTAAAGTTATCATTTGTGTGGAGCATGGATTTGAGTCTTGATATACTTATTGTTTGTGTGTAGGTGTGGGTTTGAATTTTGGCAATAAAATTGTATGCTTAAAATTGAATTCTCTTTGGTTGCATTTATTGTTTGTATGAATTGTATGTTTGAACTTGGTCATTTACTTTATATATGGTTACCATTTAACATCCACTAATTATTTTTTTAAAGTGATCTTGAATTTGAATTTTGTTTGTTTCATTCTAACATTCAACTAATTATGTGTTTGAAGTGTGCTTGATCTATAGGTATACACATCATGTGCACTTATTCGTTGAACTTGGCATCCAAGCATTGATTAGAACTTTGACGCCCCTTTACTATTTGGCTAAGTTTTTTGTATTTCATTGTGTGTGTTCGTGAAATGTGTATGAAGCAACTTTGATATTTATTATATGTGTGTGAGTTGTGTACAAACTAACTTGATAATTGACTTATATTTGTTTGAATTGTCATTTATATGAAGTGTATATTTATTATATTTGGTATTTAGTTTATGTATATTTAAGTTTAGTATTTATTAATGTTGTTCAAGTGCACTTGAATTTTGTTTGTTTAGTGTTTCATTTTTGTGGTCACTAATTAATTTTTGAAATGTGATCAATCTTTAGTTATTCACATTTTTTTACTTATTGTGTGAACTTTTGGTATTCATTTTGTGTGTGAAATGTGTGACTTCTCTTTGGTTGAATTTATAATTTACATGTTGTGTATACTTATTATATTTGGTATTTAGTTTATGTATGTTTGACTTTATTATCTAGTAATTACTTGTTGAAGTGCACTTGGATTTTATTTGTTTAGTGTGTTTTAGTTTTGTGTTCAGTAATTATGTTTTGAAGTTTGTTCAATCTTTAGTTATTCATGTTTGTGTATTGTGTGAATATTGTGTGTGTGTGATTGAAGGTTAATTTTTATCACTTATTTTATTTGTTGTGTGTTTGAAAACTATTTTTTGTATTTAATTTGTGTGGTATGTTTGAATTAATTATTTTATATATTGTGTCTATGTTTGTGCTTGAAGGAGCTTTGACCTTTAGTTTTTAGTGTACAAATGAACTTTATCTATCACTGTTGTGGAGTTTATATCTATTTTTTTTCATTTACTTTGTGGAATGTGGTTGAAAGATTCAATATTCTTCCCTTTTGTTGTATGAATATAAACTTTAGCTATTCACTTAATATCCATGTTTATAACTCTAGCATTAACTTAATATGGATGTTTATACTCAGCCTTTTTGAATTTAAGCGTTGACTTCATGCATGTTTTGTACTTTGTACGAATAAAGTATGTTTGAGTCTTGGCTTCTTTTGATTTATGTGAATAACTCTAGTAATATTTACAACATGTTTGAATTTAAGCATTTACTTCATGCATGTTTGTACCAACTGTGTATCGATGAAGTATGTTTAATCACAAGTGTTTACTTCATGCACATTTGTACCAACTTTGTGTGAATATGCTGAATTTTGGCTTTTGCCTATTTTTTTGTGTGAATATTGTGTGTTATTGAAGGTTAATTTGATCATTTATTTTATTTGTTGTGTGTATTTATTTTGTATGGCGTGTTTGAACTAATTAATTTTTTATTTTATTGTTTTTCTTTGTGTGGGCTTGAAGGAACTTTGGCATTTGATTATTTTGTACAAATGAATTTTAGCTATCATTGTTATGGAGTATATAATTGAATTTTTACTTTTACTATAGTATCCACTTAATATGTATATAACTGAATTTATCTTATTTGTTGTGTTTGAAAATTGATTTTTTTATTTACTTGTGTATAAATGAGTTTTAGCTATAATTGTTCTGGAGTGTACAAGTGCATTTCTAGTTCTGTATTATGTGGAATGTGGTTGGAAGATTTGATGTTCTTCCCTTTTTATGTACAAATGAACTTGAGCCATCATTGTTGTGGAGTATGTAATTGATTTTTCTAAAGATAAGTTGTGGACAAGGGGTCCACCCCATGTAAATTGAAACCAAAAAATCAAAACTTACATGACTCAAATGTTTGTGCCTCAGAATGACACATCCTTTAATATTCTTTTTTATTTGACAATCTTAAGTTCATTTGACGCGTCTCAGAATTTTCAAGACTTTCTTCCTTAAAATTTTTTTTTTCACAACCATTAGTTGTAAGAGGCTTGGATAACAAGAAGAGAGCACATTTGCTTAACTTTATGATTTCTCTGGGTTAAGACTATATTCATCAGTAATAACATATTTGGTATTTGTGAACCATATGGTTGAATCATATCAATTGATAGTGCCAAGTGTCGAAGTTTGAGTGCCAAAGGTTGAGTGTCGAAGGCCGAGTGTGGTTTTTTGTATGGGTGTGTAGGTAGAGTGTCAACAAAGTGTCATACGATTGTGGTACTAAAGTGCAAAGCGGGTACCCAAAAGGTTGAGTTTGGTTGTCATTGCATTTTAGTGCCAAATTGTGATTGGTATATTATAGTGGTATCATAATTGGTGATCTTGCCAACTTGTTTGGAAATATTGAACCATATAGTTGAATCATATCAATTGATAGTGCCAAGTGTCGAAGTCTGAGTGCTGAAGGCCGAGTGTGTTTTTTTGTATGGGTGTGTGGGTAGAGTTTCAACCAAGTGTCATACGATTGTGGTACTAAAGTGCAAAGCGGGTACCCAGAAGGTTGAGTTTGGTTGTCATTGCATTTTAGTGCCAAATTGTGATTGGTATATTATAGTGGTATCATAATTGGTGATCTTGCCAACTTGTTTGGAAATATTGAATGTGGATGAGGAGGTCCCAATCATTGAATAGGATGTGGTAATCAAGCACATAAATGATGACATCATTACAAGAGTTAACAAAATATCAACAACAGCTCGGCGAGACTTTGACAAGAGGACAACAACAAATTGACGAAATACTTTGGCTTTTGATGGAAGGAAGAACAAATGGAAATTCATAATGGGCACGATGATAATTTTGTCATTGAGTGGCCACAAACAAAGTGCTCCCACATACTCATTGATGCTAAGGTTTCCTCAAAGGACTAAACAACGTGGAGATCAAGAGGCTACCTTCTTGGAGATGCAAGATCAGTTGAGGTAAGATTGGTTTGATGTCAGATTTGGAGCAAAATTGCCCTTCAAGGATATGTGAAATTGTAGATGAGATATTCTAAGAGCCATGACCATCAAAATAATGACATTGTAAGAATTTGCAAATAGCAAAGATTGAACCAAGGATCTAGAGGTTAAATAAAAGCACAAGAGAGATCATATGAATGCAATGATTGATATTGAATTGATCCAATAAATTCACCTTGATACATGATTACATAATAGGCCTCCTTATATAGGAAATGCGATAAGAGAGAAAGATAAGGGGTTGATAAGCTATCACATATGCTAGGTGTAATCACATGTCCACCAAATGTGGATCATCCTCCATTATGCAATGAAGTATGTGCAATGGAATTAGAATGATAATGTGATAAGAGCACTAAAGGTGGATCTCACACTAAAAGTAGAATTTCTCTGACACCATGTGCTTAATTGAGGTGCAAACTCCTAGGTGTCTCAATCATTGACTACTATGCAATGCATTAACCTAAGTAAGATTAAGTAAAGTGTAATTAGGAATATTTAATTACACCAACACCCTCCCTTAAGTGCAACTTAGGGGAATGCACTTAAACTCACAATGTAAGATGGGTCTCGGCTACCAGGCCATGTTAGGTACCCATGTACAATATGCAATGCAATACATAAAATGCATAACTCTCATAAAGCGGAGAAAGAGGAAAAACCTCATGGGAAATAACCTCCACCAAAAAGAGAGAAGAAAACAAGATGCATGGATGGATGGAGTGCTCAAGACCCCCCAAGAACTACATACATCAGGTATATACAAAGAATTATCCCCCCATAAGGATAGTTGGAGACATGATATCCCTCCCATAATGTAGAAGCTCCCATGTTGATGAAGAGTACCTGCAAACAATAGATCAACCAATGTCTAAAAGAAACATGTCTCCCCTTTGGAAGAAATAGATACATCAAATGATGAAGAAGCCAATCCTTGTGCAAATGGAAGGAGGAAGAAGATTAAGGTCTCCATGTATGAATCTCTAAAGACTGAATAGGAATCTCCAAGTTCAAAGAATCTATCACCTCATGTGACAAATCAAGTGAAGAAGGAGAAGAATCAAGTGTGCCAATCTCCAAAGAAGGTGAAGAAATATCCCCAACTATGATGCTATCATCAAAGGAAAGATAAACCCCCTCATGTATGTCTTCCAAATCTGCATCATGAGAATCAACAAATGCTGAAGAGGCATCCAAGTAGTCATCACATTCTGCAAGATCTGAAACACTATGATCATCGTGTTGAATAGTAGAGCCCATGTCTGATGAAGCAAGAGGTGGAGAAGTAGGAAGCTCAACACTTGTCTCAACAACAAAATGATTCAAGTGCCCAAAGTTCTCCTCATAATTATCCCTTGGCAAAGGGATGTGTACATCATGAATACCATCATCATCAGCAAAATCTGAAAAAGAATACAAGCGTGATGTATGATCAACAACTCCCATAACTATGACAACTCTACTCTCCATGTCCCTAATGTAGACAAAATCAGGAGTGAACTCAACAATTTTACCTTGTGCCCCATGTGTAATTTGGTAAATAGAAAGGATATTAGTCGTCAAGGATGGTACACAAAGAACATCATTAAATGTCCCCTCTCTCATAGGAATAGAACCTTTCCCACAAACTCTCATGAATGTGTTGTTACCCATCAAAATATTAGGAGAATTACAAGGCTCAATAGAAGAAAACATATCCATAGATGATTCCATATGATGTGATGCACCTGAATCAAGAAGCCATTTACCTTGCTCAAGATGTGTGGAAGCCAAAAGTGCTTGTCCTTTACCTTTATCTTTGGACGATGATGGAGATATAGAAGTTGCCAAATGTGTAGAAGAAGTAACAGACACTGATGAGGGAAACTTAATGTTGTGCTTCTGAATAATGTGAGTTAGCTCATCAATCTTCTTTTGAAAACACTTATTCTCATCATGTCCTAGCTTTTTACAATATGCACATTTATCCCTCTTTCTTCTAGATGATTCCCCTCTTGAAGAGGACTTGGGATTCAGTAGTATTGTGTGAAGGAGATTCATTACCTTTGTCATGAGGCTTAGGATCCTTATGTTGCTTCTTTCCTTTGCCATTAGAAGCCTTTGATGTGGACTCACTTGCAACCAATGCTTGATGTGTGGAAGGTTTCAATTGACCCATGTGTGCCAACTTTGCTTGTTCCCTTGTGAGTTGTGCTATAAATTCATCAAGAGAAGGCAATTTGTATGCACTACCAAGAGCATTCATAGTAGAATAGAATGTAGAAACCAATATAGAATAATGAGGACCAAGCTTGGAAATAATAGAAAAAATCAATTGTTCATCCCCTTTAACAATACCACATGTAGAAAGCTCCAATCTAATAGAATTGAACTTAGAAAAAAGTCTTGAATATTGTCAAAATCACTAGGATTTAGACCTATGAGCTCATTCTCTAATCTGAATTTTCTCATTCTACCAGGTTTACCAAAGAGGCTTTCCAATATGACCCAATCATCAGGAGGATGTGTGCAAAATGCAATATGAAAGTGCAAGTCGCGAGAGATGGATAATCGAAGAGAGCCAAGTGCTTTATCCCTTCGATCAAACCATTTTTGCCTTTCTGCAACACCTGTTTGAGGTTCTTGATCCTACCTGAGAGTCATTCTAGGTGATACAATACTCAATAAATGATCATTTAAAGATACTTTCAATTCATGGTAGTTATATGGAGTGAGGATTTTGACCTTTGAATTATCAGTAATACAACCAAATAATGACTAATAACTACTTTAACTCCTTCAAATGACTGATGCAAATCAGAAAACTAAAATCCAAGGATTAACCAAGTGCAAATATAGCCCCAAATGACCTATTTCTGAAAGTGATATATGCACCCCAAATCACTGAAATATGATTGCAGATCTGTAAAGTAGGCAAAAATTCACGCACTTTCAAAAAAAATTCACCTCAAAATGTTACCGTATGTGCCCAAACGAAGCCCTTTAAGTTGTAAAAATAGGAACAGATAGGAATAGTCAACAAAATTGGCAATTTATGATAAATGTGGGAACCAAATTGCAATAATAATACCACCATTGGATTCTTCAAGAAATTCTATCCAATTTAAAAAAAAATTGCTCAAAAAAAGGAGCAAAAATGAGCAAGATATGGCCCTTTGAAGTTGGACTGCAAAATGAAAAACTCCAATGGTGAAGGTTGAGAAAATTCAAACCCTGATGACATCAGCAGAACATGGTGTTAAAATTGACGGTCGTTTGGATGTAAAAAAAGCCCAATTTGGCCTATTTTGACAGTTGTATGGCCGTGAAATTTAGGCTAAAAAATGGTGATGTCAGTGAAAAATTTGGCCCTCTACTGATGTGGCGTTCACGTAGACTGTCGTATGGATGACGTACCCTATATAGATGATGACATCGACACATGACTGTGTAGGCTGACGTGTTTGCTGGCGTGGCAGAATGGCACATGTCGATCAGGGAGTGGTTGTTTGTTGTTCGATGTGGCGGCCCGGTGGCTTGTCGTGGCTATGCCATGTGGCGAGAGAGGTGGCAGTCTGTTGGCACCTGTGTCACATCACGCTGGAGTCTTGCCATGTGGCATCAACGTGTCACATAGGAGTCTTGTCGTGTGGCGGTTGTATGCGTGGCAGCACACAGGCTCTTAGGCGTTGCTGATGTGCCAGCTTGCGTGGTGCCAGTGCCTACTCAGTGCTGCGTGGCTCGGATGTCCTTGGGGCGGGGATTTGAGCCATTGGGGCAACATTGGGGATTTGAGCGGCTGGGGCGCAATGGGATTTAATCCCACATTGCTTGTGTAGAGGAATGTCATGAGGTTTATAAGATAAAACGCCCGGTTAATATGTTAAGGGGCACAATGGGATTTAATCCCACTTTCCTTGTGTAGAGGGATGTCACGAGGCTTATAAGATAAACCACCCAGTTAAAATGTTAAAGAACTAAGCCGGGCTCGACCTTGTGCTCACCTTTGGGCTCGAGCTGAAGCTCGGGGTCTGGGCTCGGTTGCGGAATCTCCGCACTGTTTTGAAATTTGTCTAGTGACATCATTGTTGATATCGACTGTGTCGTCGTTAGGTACAGAAATATACGCATAATATGCTGTGATGATGCAATAAATGCAAGGCACGTACCAGGCACGTAACCTAAAATTTTGTGGGCGAAAAAATTCAATGTAAAATACAGAATTAATTTTTATTTCTTTTCAAAATCGTACCGCAGAGGTGCAGATTGGGTCGTATGGCTCGATTTGCAAAAAGTTTTTGGTGTCGATTTGGACTTTCGCCGAATATAGGTGAATTTATAGTCAATCTTAACTGAAATAGTCTCTTGGATGTAATGGTGAGGTCAGATCTGCTCCAAGACACCTCTACAACATGCCGGTTCTCAGATCTGAGATTTGGACCTTCAACACTTGCAATAAGATCTCTTCAAATCAGCTAATCAAAATGCTTCAATGGCTCTGATACCATGTAAGAATTTGCAAATAGAAAAGATTGAACCAAGGATCTAGAGATAAAAATAAAAGCACAAGAGAGATGATATGAATGCAATGATTGATATTGAATTGATCCAATGAATTCACCTTGATACATGATTACATAATAGGCCTCCTTATATAGGAAAGGCAATAAGAGAGAAAGATAAGGAGCTGATAAGCTATCTCCTATGCTAGATGTAATCACATGTCGACCAAATGTGCATCATCCTCCATTATGCAATGAAGTATGTGCAATGGGATTAGGATGATAATGTGATAAGAGCACTAAAGGTGGATCTCACACCAAAAGTGGAATTTCTCCTACACCATGTGCTTAATTAGGTGCAAACTCCTAGGTGTCTCAATCACTAACTACTATGCAATGCATTAACCTAAGTAAGATTAAGTAAAGTGTAATTAGAAATATTTAATGACACCAATATACATCAAGAGGAAGATCGACAATTTGAACCTATCCACTTTTGATGGGTCTGAAAAGACATCAACAAGAGCATGGGTATAAGAAGCAGATACCTTATTCTAGCTCAACCACCTTAAGACAAAGCAATCAAATTTTTAGTTCTACACATGGAGGGAATTGCTTACGAATGGTGGCACCATGGGATGGTCACCCTCAGTCATGATCAAGTCACTTCATATGTTGATTTTATAGAGAAACTCGTTAAATTATCAAGGAGTTGGCACAACTGAGATTGGTTGGATCAGTGAAAAATTACATCACACAATTTTAGAGGCTGTTAATGTGGGTTACTGACATTTCTAAGAGGAGAGTGGTAGTGCTTTTCAAGGATGCATTAATGAAACCCCTCAAGGGTTGGGTCAAAGGTTTCAACCCCATTGCACTCACGATGGCAATCAAGAAGGCATCTTACATGACTACTTCATCCTCTTCCTCTAGGTTACACACATACCAAACCACCTTCAAAGAAGCCCTCAACGGTTAAGGCCACAAGACAAGAAATCATTTTCAAAGAATCCACAAAGGATGAAGTCACAAGACAAGAGATGAGAAGGAGAAATATTTGTTTCACATGCAAGTGGTCTTGGAACTGGGTCACCAATGCTTAGGTAAAGGAAAGAACCATTACATTGAGTTAGTGTCCGATATTGAGGAGAGTGAAGAATATGAGGCACAAGAAGAAGAGACTAAAGAGGAAACCGATCATGCAAAGAGGATTGCCACACTTGTGAGGAGGGGAGGTATTGGTGCCACACTTTTTGGAACTCTGAGATGTAGTGTCTTTCAAGTTCAAGGCACACTCCAGGGCTAGCATGTTGTAATCATGCTCGATATAGGAGCCACACTCAATTTCATCGAATCCTCACTTTCCACCAGAAGGGGTTTGCATATGGTGGAACATTAGGGGTTCGAGGTCAAGGTGGTCAGAGAAAATTTACTACCATTTTCTCATTTGCTCCTACGGTTGAGTACTACCATGGGGACTATACAATGATAGATGATTTTGTTGTGGTAGACCTGGATGATATGAATGTCATATTAGAAATTCAATGGATGGAGACTCTTGACTAGTGTACAATGAGTTTCAAGAGGATGGGGTTCTCATTTGAGGTGGAAGACAAGGTGGTGTTGAGAGGAACGTCCAATGGGGGTTTGAGGGAGATCTCATCAAAGCGAAAGGAAGCAATTTTTAGACATGTTGAAGTCGTTTAGGTAGCACAATGTTTGGTTCAACCAAACCTTTTGAGTGGGTAACAAGCATACTACCATGATGATGAACTCCAAGCCATGTCAGGCATGCGATCTTTGCAGACATTCCACGAGGAACACCCCCACATAGAGGTTTTGAGCATGCAATCGAGTTGGAGGAGGGAGCCAAGTCAGTGATGAGTACTCTCTATTGCCATCTGAAGAAGTTCAAGGAAGAGATAGAGAAGACAATCCAAAGGCTCCTCGAAAAAGGTTGGATCAGACCTAACTCTAGTCTATTTGCATCTTTGGTAGTTTTGGTGAAGAGGAAGGGTGGAACTCTCAAGATGTGCATTGATTATTGAGCATTGAACAAGAAGAAAAAAAAGACCAAATACCCCATCCATAGGATCGATGAGTTGTTGGATGAACTACATAGAGCACTCTATTTCTCCAATATTGATCTCTGATCTGAGTTTCACCAAATCTACATGAGGGAGCAAGATGTATAAAAGATAACATTTTGTTTTAACTATGGACACCAAGTTCATGGTCATGCCATTTGGATTGACCAATACTTCAACTTCTAGTCTTGCATGAACCACATGTTCAACAAGTAGTTGCATAAGTTTTTGTTGGTGTTCTTCAATGACATCCTTATTTACAACAAGCTATGTGTGGAACATCTGAGGCATTTAGAGGAAGTATTTGGGGTCATGAAGTCATTGCTATTATTTGTGAAGAGGTCCAAATATAAATTTGGGATGATTGAGATCGTATACTTGGGGCACGTCATCAATGCTTGAGGAGTTCAATGCATCAGGAGAAGATTTAGACAATTCTTGATTGGCCAACTCCTAGGACACTAATAGAGTTGCATGGACTTTGGACTGTACAGTTACTTTAGGAGACTTGTGAAAGGGTTTTCGCAGCTAGGGGCACTACTAACAAATCTCATGAAGAAGGGAGCATTTCATAGGGATGAGGAGACACAAGGAGCTTTTGATAGGCTGAAGTAAGTCATGAGTACATGTCCAATTCTTGTATTGCCAAATTTCACTAGGTGAAGGCATTGGCATAGTATTGATGTGAGATTGTTATCTCATTTCTTTTGAGAGTTGAAAGCTCTTAAGAGCCAAGTGATTGTATTCAACACCGGCTATGGTGCAACATATTTGCACCTAGCCTCTTACCCATTTGCATGCCCTATCTGACTGTATGCCATCCTTCCCTAACAACTAACGCTTGAACTATGTTGTTGTAGCTATTAACTTTTAACTTTAAAAAATGATATGCATCCTCTATAAAATAATTTTGTTAAGTAAAAATTATGGGTTAACATTTTTTTATTTCAATATTAAAGTGGAATGTCGATATATATTTTGTTTAATTTTAAATAATTTATTAGTAAATTTTTATTTTTCAATTAAGTTTGTTATAAAATATTAAAAGAATTATATCATTTTAAAAGAAATTAAAATTTTATATATTTTTAAAAATAAACTAATATTTGAATTTATATATTCATTTGGTAAAATTTTAAATTTATTTATATGTATTATTTTATGTATAATCTGGGATAATTAATAAGTGTATTAAACTAAACAATAATAAGTTTGATTGTAATAGTTGTAATTATTCATGAAAAATTGAAGAGAATAAATTGATAAATATGAAAATGTTGTCATTATAATTTATTTTTTACAAATTTTTCTTTTAAAATTATAATGATAACATTTTCATATTTATTAATTTATTGTAGTGCCTTTCTCATTTGCCTGCTTACACAAACACCCGGATGGTGTAGTTTCGACTTTCACACTTGATGGGTATGATCATGTTGGTCTCATGTGAGGGTGAATCCGCCAAGAGCATATTTTTGATGCCCTGCATGAACTTGGAGATGTAGGGTGTGGTCTTAGATTGTATTCCAATAACCCTTAGAGATAGGGATGAGTCGGTATTGTGAATGCAGTGATTTTTATCCACATTATGTTTTATGATGGCATCGTGAGATGCACCTTGTTCAGCTTTGTCATGCGTCAATCAGAGGTTATCATTGGGGTCGTGACAGGTGTATTAAGCGACTTCAACCCGATCCTATCATTGTATTGCTTCTATTTGTATTATAAACAAATATTTAGATATGCCATGTTGATGCATCGTAGATTTATTTTATGATGGACAGAGGTTTTGACCACACTGATTTGTGTACTCTTTTTCATGTTGCTTATGTACTCGTGTCAATGTTTCTAGGATGCACTATGTTTGCTTAAGGGCTAAATGAATTCAACTAATTTTCTTACTATAGAGAAATTGAGTACATGTTTTGAGGGGTTTGAATGAGAATCAAACAATTTAAATTATAATGAGATGAAATGTAAATTCTAATAAAGTAAATATTATTTTCCTTGTGTATGTAATTTCTAATAGAAAATGTAGTAGGAAGGTGTGTAGAGTCATGAATTGAGGAGGTAGAATGTACCCTTAAGGAATATTGAAATGTTACTATTGGATATGAATGCTTACAAAAATGACCATTTGAATTTATATTAGGTTGATATGTGAATTAATAGGAAGTTGATTTTAGGTTTTTGATGTTAGGAAAGAGATTTCCGCGCATTATGCTTTGATTATTGATTCAAGAAATGTAATTCAAAGTGATTATGAAATCAATTGAAATGTTAATATTTTATTGAGTATGAAAGAGATTTTGGGATGCTTGTGAATATTGTATTTTTAGAGATTTCGTGGTGAAGGAAATTTTGAGTATTATGCTTTGATATTATATTGATGCGAGAAATGTGAATAAGTTAAAATGTTGTATGTAAATGATTTAGGTTATTTGTGCTAGACGTGTTTCTTGGAATATCATGATATTGAAATTTAATAGATTTTGAGTAAATATGTTCTTGTGAAAAGTGAATTTCATATGATGTGAAATTTAGTTAGATTTTATAAAGATTTAGGAGATATTTCCATGCTTTGATTTTTAGGTCTTGATGATTATGGTATTTGATGAATTATTTAATTTATAATATTATGTTTTGGTTTCACATGGAAGCAAGAAATGTTTATGTGAGATGATCATAGTTAATGAATTAGGTTATTTGACATATATGTGTTCTTGAAATAACTTGTTTGAAATTAAGAAATACATTCTTGAGATTAAATGAATTGTATGTGATGTTATGTAGATGCAATTAGAATATATATATATATATATATATATATATATATATATATATATATATATATATATATATATATATATATATATATATCGTTGATCTTTCATGAGCTATTGATATTTTCATCTAGTGTGCAGGAAATTGACCATGGAATTAAATAAGGAGAAATTAAAGATGGATGTATGTGAAAATCTTGTAAAGACAAGGTTAACTCCAAAGGGAGAAATAACCTCATTGTCATGTACAATGTTGTAAAGTTATGTTTGAATGAATCATTTAAATTGTGTTTATTTTATTTTATATTTATGTTTACTTAGCATGCCATGTGTATAATGATGTGTTGTGACTTTATGTGGTGTGAATTGACACATGTGTATGTGAGTTGGCATGACCAAGTAAATTATTTATTGGTTAATTTCCACCTTTGAGTCATCTTGTAGTTTTCCAAGGTTAGGTATCTTGGTTGTTGAGCCTTGGGAGAGAATCTTATTTCAAATTTCTGTAGGTCAACTCTTAGTGGACTTTTGAGAGATTAAAAGTAGCCCTAGAGGTTGGTTAGGGTTAAAATGAGATAACTAGATAGGTGTACCTTGGGTTGGGGATCAAAATTTGACCAATAGGATATTTTTAGCCCATTTTTGCCTCTTCTAAAAATGTCATTTTCAAAGGTGACAAATTTGGGAGGTGTGCCATGTTTTCCTCTTTTTGCAATTTTGAATTTTTCTCTTATTGGATAGAGAACCCTTGGATATTGTGTCCAATCATCTTTGAGGTTAGGTAGGGTTTTCCTTTTGAGTGAGATGGAGAGGAATTTGATAGGTGGATTTCCCACTCTCCAATTTTGGAGACTTTTAGTGGACTTCACAGGTTTTGGTGGACTTAGCAAGGAAAGATGGTAGGAAAGGGAGCTCTTTGCAAATCCTCATTGCCATAGCTTGGAGTAAGGTTCGTTGTCTTGTCATGGATGACTCTTTTCTTTTACTTGTTTGAAAAATGTAGATTTTTGGTGTGTTATAATTTATGGTTTTGTGAAGCTGTATGTTGGCTTTCATGGCTTCTTGTTTATGTCTATTTGTTGGTTTTGTTTTAGTGTTCTTGTTTTATTGGGATGTGCAAGGCAAAAATCACCCTTGGGAGTGAAGAGAGCCTTGATGGGTGAAGGGCTTTAGTTGGGAATGCCCATTTAGTGTAGATTCCTTCCTCATTAAGGAAGGGGATGAGTCATGGATGCATGGGCTTCATGTTGCCATTTTTTTATATTCTCATTTGGGGGTCATAAGGGTTGTTATATGTGTATGCAAATGAAGGAAATGATATTTTGGTTATGGCCTTGTGAAGGAAATGGTATTTTTTATTATGGCCTTATGAAGGCATTGACATTTTGGTAATGACCTTGTTGAAGACATGGTTTCACATTTGAATGGCTTCTCCTACTTGGGTACTGTCCACATTCACTCATCTTATGGGTCCAAGGTGGCCCATTGTGTGAAAATCCTTGGGATGAGAATTTTATGTAAATATGTGTTTGTTGGTTTTTTATGGTGTATGTGTGTTGAAGCTTATTTGTTCCCACGTTCATCTTTTTTTCCCCAAGCTTAGGGGTGCCCATGTAATGGTCTAGGTTGGGAGGTGAGCTTCCATGGTCAAGGTGGTTTTCTTTTGCAGATTTCTAAGCGAAGAAGTTGCTTGTTTTCTTGAAGGAAAAAGTATTGTCATTTATTACTTGCAGATTTTTATGTTGTAAAAAGGGCTAAAAAGCCATGTGTAAAAGAGTATTAGAAAAATGCCATGTAAATGTCTAAATGCATGATGAATGCTTGTAAAAGTTTGTATTTGAATGTGAAATGTTCTCCATAAATTTCTATGTATTTCTAAAGAAAGAAAATGTAAAAATGAAGATTCATTATGCTTTGAATTATAAAAAAGGCTTGCTGGTTTGTTTTCCCATATGCAAAAAAGTTAGATTTTCTTATAATTGTTAATCTCTTCCCTATGTAATCAAAATTTAATTCAAGTATTTATTTGAAAAATAAAAGTAATGTAGATTTTGCTTTCCTAGTAGTCTATGTTATAAATAATTTCATTTTAATATCATGTGAGTTCAAAATAAAAAGACTTGTATATACATCTATGTATATATAATTGTATATATACATAGATGTATATACCCTATTGGAATACATTGCTATGTTGATGTTTAATAAAATAATATGTTGTGTGTGTTTTGCCCTAAGTTTTGGGAATGACATTTATGAACTCTTCAAATTTTCATGATTAATTACAACTATTACAATCAAACTAATAATTGTTTAATTGAATATACTTATTATCCAAATTATACATAAATTGATACATATAAACAAATTCAAAATTTTACTAATTGAATATATAAATTCAAACTTTAGTTTATTTAAAAATAATAATATGAAACTTTAATTTCTTTTAAAATGATATTATAATTTTTTTAATATTTTATAACAAACTTAATTGAAAAATAAAAACTTACTAATAAATTATTTAAAATTAAATAAAATATATATCTACATTCCACTTTAAATATTGAAATAAAAAAATGTTAACCTGTAACTTTTACTTAACAAAATTATTTTATAGAGGATGCATATCATTTTTTAAGTTAAAAGTTAATAGGTACGATGACATAACTTAAGTGTTAGATGTCAGGGAAGGATGGCGTGTAGTTAGATAGGGCATGCAGATGGGCAAGATGCTAGGTGCAAATATGTTGCACCATAGCTGGTGCCATTGTATTCGATCTATGATAAGGAAATGCTCAATATCATGCACATGTTGGACAAGTTTCAATAGTACCTCGTTGGGGAAAGATTTGTGGCAGGGACTAACCACAACAGTTTGAGATATTTCTTGGAGTGAAAGATTTGAATGAGAGGCAACATAATTGGATGCAAAAAATCCAGGATATAATTTTCACATTGAGTATGTGAAAGGGAAGAAGAATGTAGTGGTCAATGCATTGTGTAGGAGACCCACCATATGTACATTGTTAAAGATTTTAGTTGATTGGAAGACTCATTTGTTAGTTGTGTACTACAAGAACACTTTTTCTTGTTAGCTGTTGGTTGGCCAGATTCAGGATGATAGGTACAATGTGGTGGATAATGTCATCTACTACAAGGACATCATCTACTTGGTGCCAGAATCAAAGATGAAGGAGAGGATCTTGAAAGAGATTCATGATTCACCTTTGGAAGGACACCCAAGATACCTCAAGATCTATAGATAGATTTGTGAGAGATTCACTTGGAAATGCCTTAAGGATGGTGTCCTACAATATGTCAAGGAGTATTCCACTTGTCAACATAATAAATTTGAGCATACTTTTCCAGCTAAACTACTCTAGCCCTTGTTGATTTCCAATCAGAAATAGGAGAGTATCTCGATAGACTTCATTACTAGACTGCCAAAGGTGCAAGGTAAGGATTGTATTTATGTTTTGGTTGATTGGTTGACATAATATGCACATTTCTTTACCATTCCTAGGGAGTTTTGGGCAGTCCAAGTGGTAGAGTTGTTCTTTCGAGAGTTGTTTCGG
Source organism: Chamaecyparis obtusa (assembly GCA_027943335.1). Classification (NCBI taxonomy): domain Eukaryota; kingdom Viridiplantae; phylum Streptophyta; class Pinopsida; order Cupressales; family Cupressaceae; genus Chamaecyparis; species Chamaecyparis obtusa. The sequence goes on from BSBK01001219.1 coordinate 3,036,548, forward strand.
TTACATGGACTTCCACAAAACATAGTGATAGAGACAACTTTTTCCTTTGCCTTTTGGGTGGAAAGTTTTTGATTGATAAACATTGAGTTGTTGTAGAGTATAAGCTATCATCCTTAGAGGGATAGTCAAACTAAGAATGTGAATAAGTTGTTGGAGGGCTACTTGAGGAACTACTTAGTAGTACAACATAAATCACATGGATTTGTTGGCTTAATTTGGGAGAGCACTGCTACAACACTACCTATCATATGTCTATAGGTATGATACCTTTCAAGGATCTTTATGGATATGATGATGCATCATTAGTGGATTTGGGATTGGGAGATAAACGAGCATCTAGGGCCAAGGAGTGGTTGCAAGAGAGTCTTAATATCCTTTGGTCCCTTAAGGATAATCTACAACAAGCCTAGAATAAATAGAAGGTGTATGCTGATCGACATAGGATTGAGAAAAGTTCTGAGGTGCGAGATTTAGTCTACCTTTGATTAAAAAAATACATATAGTCTTATTTTAAGAGAAGCGCATAGTAGTTTAAGCCTCGCTTCTATGGACCATACAAGGTGGTATTGAGAGAAGAAGTTTCCTACAAGTTGGAACTTCCAAAAGTGGGTCAGATTCACATCGTATTTCATGTCTCACGCCTCAAGAAGGTGGTTGGGCAACATTCACAGTCTCTGAAGAGTTCACACCTATTGACAAAGAGGGTAGACTTTCTTTGGAGCCTATAGAGATCATTGATTTTGGGGAGGAATTTGAGGTCACACAACATCAAGGAGTACCAAGTGCGTTGGAAGGATTTATTGGTTGAAGATCCCATGTGGGAGATGAGCATATTTTGGAGCATCTAAATTTGCAATTGCTTGAGGGCAAGCAATCTTTGGGTTGAGAAGACTGTAATGTCCATGACATATTTATATAATTTAATTTAATTAATTGGTTAAGTGGTCCCAATTTTGAATAATATCATACTGACTACTTTAATTAACTAATTTAATTATAGAGTAAAAAGTAATCAAATGGTAAATAATAAGTCATGTTGGTCTTTGGTAACCTTCCAAAAACTTCTTGGAGGCCTTTAAAAGGTGGTGAATGGCATCGTAGTAAATCATTATGAAGTTATCTTCTCTTACAGATTTACAATTCTAATTGCAATTGAGTTCTTGTTTGTTGTTTCAAAGGTGCAAAATCCTTGTAACACCTCGTCAGGGGACCTGAGAGGACAACAAATAAATGCTATTTTTTATTTTATTTTAACAACAACAATAACAAATCTAAGTCTAACATAATAATTTAATTACACATGATAAATAAATAAATAAATAATACATCATATTCATCACATGTGCAAACATAAACTAGAACATATATAATATGTCGAGATGTATCGAGGCATTGAAATTTTTCAATTTAATATTTTTTATTAAATTGAATGATGAAAAAATTAAATGCCTCGATACATCTTGACGTATTTTATATATAGATTATATATTTTCTAGTTGTAGTCGCACCACATCCAAGGCATTGAATAAATTAAATTTTAAATATAACATATACTCGAAGTGAGGGTTAGGGTTTAGGGTAAAGGTTATAGTTTACATCATGGTTAGTGGTTAGGTTAGGATTTGGGATAGTGATATAGTTAGGTTTAGCACCATTCTTACGTAGCAATAATTAGGGTTAGGATTAGGCTTAGTGTTAGGGTTTAGGTTACAGTTAGGGTTAGAGTTAGGATTATGGTCTGAATTAGGGGTTATGATTAGAATTATGTTTAGTGCTAGGGTTTACACAATGCTAACAGTAAAGGTCAAGGTTAGGGTTACAATTTTGATTAGGAGAATGGTTAGGTTTTAGGGTTAGGGTATGGAATATGGTTATGGTTAGGGCTTAAATAATGGTTAGGGATAGGGTTTTGGCTATAGCTAGCTATGAGGGTCAGGATTGGGGTTAGAATTTGAATAATGGCTACCATTATGATTTAGGGTTATGGTTAGAATTATGAATAATGTTTAGGCGTAGGGTTTGGGTTTGGATTAGGCTTTAATTAAAGGTTAGGGTTATAGTTTTGGTTAGGATTATGGTTAGGATTTAGGGTTAAGATTGCAATTATAGTTATAATTAGGGTTTACCTAATGATTAGGGCTAGGGTGAGGATCAAGATTAGGGTTAAGGTTTAGGGTCAAGATCACATTTTACATCATGTTTAGGGTTTGGGTTAGGATTAAGATTCTGGTTGTAGTTAGTGTTTAAATAATGATTAGGGCTAGAGTTTGGGGTATGACTAGGGTGAGGGTTAGGGGTTAAGGTCAAGGCCATAGTTTACATCATGGTTAGGATTTGGGTTAGTAATATAATTAGGTTTAGCGCCACTCTTAGACTAGTGAAATAGTTAGGGTTAAGGTTAGGCTTAATTTTAGGGTTAGGGTTTAGCATTCAAGATTAGGGTTAGCATTTAAGATTAGGGTTTTCTATTTAGGAGTATAGTTTATATTAGGATTTAGGGTTTATCTTTTACGGTTTTAAGAAGAAGGTTTAAGATTTTGGGTTATGGTTAGGTTTAGGTTTAGGGTATGGGTGTGTATCGTAGTTAAGTTTAGGGTTTATATTAGTGTTAGGTTTTACGGTTAGAGTTAGGATTATCCATTAGATTTTTGTATTTATAATTAGGGGTTAGCATTTAGGATTAGGGTTTAAATAACTATTCTTCTTCTTTTATTATACTTTTTCTTTGTTCTATTTTTTAATTATAAAGATAAGTTTCTATTATAGATTTTCAAAATAAATTATTTTGGGGTTCGCTACTTAGTATGTTTGTTAAGTGGTGGTGGTGTTCCTACGAAGGTTCCTAAATGCTTAACCCTAATCCTAATCCTAACACTAAATTTTAATCTAATACAAACTCTACCCCTAACCATAATACTAACCATAATGTAAACTCATACCCTAATCCTAACCATAACCTTAAATCCTAAATGCTAAACCCTAATCTTAATCCTAATGGATAATCATAAATCCTAATCCTAAATACTAAATCATAATCCTAAACCTTATCCTAATCATAACCCTAACTCCTAAACTCTAAACCATAATCCTAAATGTTAAACCCTAATCCTAAATGCTAAACCCTAATCTTAAATACTAAACCCTAAATCCTAATCTCAACCTTATGAGAAACCCTAATTCTAAATGCTAAACTCTAATTCTAAATACAAAACCCTAATGCTAAATCCTAACCCTAATTGTAAAACCTTACCCTAATATAAAATCTAACGTTAACTATGATGCATACCCATATCCTAACCCTAACCCTAAACATAATGATAACCCCAAATCTTAAACCCTCATCCTAGCCCTAAAAGCTAAACCCTAAACCCTAAATTCTAAATCCTAAGCTAAACCATAATCCTAAATGGTAAACCCTAATCCTAAATGGTTAACCCTAATCTTGAATGCTAAATGTTGAATCCTAACTGTAATCCAAAATGTTGAATCCTAACCCTAATCCAAAATGTTGAATATTGATCCTAAATGATAAACTCTAAATCCAACTTGAAACCATAATTCTAAATGCTAAACCCTAATAATAAATGCTAAACCCTAATCATAAATGTTAAATCTTAATCTTAATAATAAATGCTAAAATCTAATCCTAATCCTAATCATAAATGTTAGACCCTAGTCCTAAATGCTAAGACCTATTACTAACCCTAATAGATGAACCATAATCCTAAATGTTCAACCCTAATCCTAACCCTAACCCTAACCCTAAACCTTAACCCTAATAAAAACCTTGCCACTAACCATAATACTAACCATGATATAAAATCATACCCTAACCCTAAATCCTAAATGCTAAACCCTAATCCTAATCCTAATTATTGAGTCACAATTGTAAATGCTACATTGTAATCCTAAGCCTAACCCCAAACCTAACCTAATACAAACTCTACCCCAAAACATAATATTAACCATGATGTAAAATTATACCCTAATCCTAAGCATAACACTAAATCCTAAGCTAAACTATAATGCTAAATGTTAAACACTAATCATAAACACTAAATCATAATCCTAAATGGTAAACCCTAATCGTAAATGTTAAACCCTAATCCTAACTATTGAACCCTAATCCTACATTCTAAACCCCAATCCTTACTCTAACCCTTATCCTAGTCAAAACCTAACCCCAACAAAAGTCCTAATAAAATATAATTATATATTAATTTCTTTAATGTCTTTCAAGTTACGCCACAACTACTACTTCTCTTGATGCAATATATATATATATATATATATATATATATATATATATATATATATATATATATATATATATATATATATATATATATATATATATGCATTTAGATTCTCAAAATAAATTATTTTGGGGTTCACCACATAGTATATTTGTTAAGTGGTGGTGGTGTTGTTCCTACAGGGGTTCAAAATCAGTTACTAAAAATCAAACTTTCTAATTGATTAAGTGGTCGTGGTACCTTAAATTAGTTATTGAAAATTAGACTTTCTAATTTCATATCAAATGTGTCGATTATAAATCGATAAAAGAATGAAGCTTCTATTTTCAATATATTTTTTTAGCTAAAAAACTCTCTTTTTTATTAATGAAGATTTTTTTATTATAAAGTTTTAAAATAGACTTCAAAACTTAATATTACTTATTTTTTGATTAAGGAAAAAATAGGTTTTAACGGGGATCCGAAACCCCTTAAATAAAGTTACGAAATATTAGAGAAAAAGACCCAAAGTAAGAGACATTTCTGGCTAGATAACACACAACCATCAAGCCAGCAACCAAAATCAGACAAAAACTAGCAAAACAAAGAGAAGCATAACACTAGACAAGAAACATAGAGAGAAGAGAAAATACATAATTAAGCAAGCTCCTTCAGAGCTTTAGCAGTCTGGTTCCCAATGATGGTCACCTCTTCCATGGTGTTTTCAAGATGCTGGATGATATTAGAAGAGGCAACGACTTTTTGTTTAGGCTAGCCCTAGTTCTTTTCACTATCCCATCTTTAGTAGCCTTAGTAGTAACCATCCTCTGACTACCAAGGTCAACATCCAACACAATACCCTTCATGTCCATCTTCATTGTGAAGTCCTTGATCTTCTGAATGAAGGAGGAGATCTTTCCATCAATGTCATGAAAAATATAATTTAACCTATCCTCATAAATCTTCATATACTCTGGGATTTTGCCACATTTTCTTCCAGGATCTTCTTGGCTTTGATTTCCTCATCCAGCTAGGCTTCCATCTTGCCAATATTACTCTAGAGCCCATGAACCTCATTATAAATCCATTGTTCTGAAGCAAGAGAGACATCAACTTTAGCTTTGGCCTTGTTAAGGAACTCTAGAGTGGATGGGATGGCATCAGAAAGTTGCATATCACCCTTCTCACTAGTATCCATAAGGTTAGCTGCTATATTTTCCAGGAGAGTCTTTTCAGGGTTAGAAAGATCAACAATAGAATCAGAAGATAGATAATCAACCATATTTATGTCTGGATTCTTACCATGACCAGAGAAACAAATATTTTGCATTTTTCCTTCAGTTTTCTTGCCAGGAATCATCTACTTGGAGGAGATTCTATCATCCACATCCACTAGAGGGGGAGGGTTACTAACACCAATTTCATCCTTCTTTAATGAGACAGAGACACCTTTGTTCTCAAAGTCATCAATATCCATCCCCTTGGCACCATCTTACCAAAAATTCATATTCTCCTCGTCCTCATTCATTTCCTCTAAGCTCTTGACTAAGTCATCCCTGGTCTCCATGCCATTATCGTTGTCATCCAGAGTAATCATCCCCTTTTTATCTTTAGATCCCAAAGAAGATTTCTGCTTCACCCCACTAGACATTTTGCCTTCATCTTTTCTCATATTCTTAATAGTAGATTTCGAGGTACAATATTTGTAGTATTCAACGAAGAATAAGATAAGCCCTTCATGTATAATGGGCTTACTGGATTTCTTGTTGTGCTCAATCACATTGTTATTCAGAGATTTAAAGATAAAGAAGGGGAAAGAGATCCTATCTCTATAATGAAAATGGTTCAGAAGAACAAAGATATAGCTGTCAACTCTAGAGTACCTACCATCCAAGGTGAAATACACCCTAATGCAAGACAACAAATTCCTTTATATAGGTTTGATTTTCTCATTGGCATAGTAGTTGCCCATTTTCACCAGGGCTTTCCTCTCTTCATTTTTTGGAAATTTAATAACTGCCTCATATGCAATTTTTCTTTCTTTATAAAAAATTTCCCATCATAGGGAAGGTCGATGATCTCCGAGATGAATCCAACTGTTAAGTCAAAGGTAATGCCATACCTTATCACCATTTCATCTTTCCAGCCCTTAATAAACTCAATAATGGCATCCTCCTTTTATCCATGAAGCTGCTCCCGAAAAATAGTAACATCTCCATTTTGAAGCTTCTCCTAGACAACCTAGATTTCCTTCCATTCTTTACAAGATCTTGGTTCTTGGCATTTTGGTGCACCACCCATTTCTTTGTTATAATAAATACATACTAAGATTTTGCTCCCAATAATCTAATTGAAGTTGTCCTTCTCTAAGAAATTGAAGAACATAAAGCCATAGATTGGCCAAATGTGTGCGAGCTATAAATGGAAGGTGAGGTGTACTTAACCCCTCTCATGTTCATAATGGTCTGAGAGTCAAGGAAATTATCTGTCACTATCATTATTGAGAGTTATGTTTCCCACAACACTATGTGTCATGTGTCAAATCACCTTTAATGATTTACTTTAGTTTGAGATTGAACTTAATTTCCTCATGCCTCCAAAACATAATGCGATTAGTAATCACGACTAGGTTGGAAATACGATCTACCACCTTATTATCTTTATGGTACATGTGCAAAATGATAACATTTTAAAAAGTTTCAATTAACGACTTGGCTTCTTTTATAGTGTTCTCAACCGTCTACGTAGGCAAAGAATTGCCACGTAGACATCTAACAATATTGTTAGAGTCCCCTTCTATCCAAAAAAAATTTCATTGAAGATCTTTAGCAAGTTTTATGATCTGTAATGTCCTGTTAGCTTCAGCTACATTACTGGATTGGATACCCAAAGGGGTTTCCATAACTCCAATACAATTCTCATTCATATCCCTTATAATACCTCCACTAGTAGCTTGACCAGGGTTTCCTTTGGTGGCCCCGTCAAAATTTGCTTTCAACTAGCCCTCTAAAGTGAAAGACCAGACCATATTCTCCCTTATATTGAGGTTTTTACTTTTGGAGTTGAGGTTACAGAGGAGTAAAGCAATAGGATCATTTATGTCATCTCCCAATCTGCCTTCATTTTTGATAGAGATAAAATTATCCTTAATAGACTTTATAGTCTTCTTTTCAACCACCTATGCATACACTTCTCTGTCCTCAAATATTCTATGGTTGTGTTCCTTCTAGATGATCCAACAAAGATGAGGGGAAACCAGCTTCCACACTTAGCATTGGTATTAGAAGCTTGGTAGGACCATTGTGAAATGAAATCTTTGATGCTTCCAGGGAAGACCCAAGATAAGTTCCAACTAGACAAAATTACTTCGCAAACCTCACATGCAAAAAACAATTGGAATAATATATGGAGAGAAGATTCATAATCTTTTTTGTGAAGTGAGCATCTGTTGACAAGGTTGAATCCCCTCTTGCACAAATTATCAATAGTTAGGATTTTATTTTGAATCATAGTCCAGAAAAAGGATACCAATCTTCAAAGTTATCTGTTTGAACCAACAAGACACCCAAAAAGGACTGGGGTCTTCACAAGGGTAGAGCTGCAATAATCTAGAAGAAACCGAGTAGTATCCATTAGGATTAGGAGCCTAGAAGAGGGAGTCAAGTTGACCTAAGAAGATAACCCTCACATTAATCCATATTTGAATTTCCTTCCAGATTGGGATGGATAGAATTGAGGTCACCCCAATTATCATTGATTAATATCAAGAGGAATCGGGCCTACCCAAGGAAATGAGATTCAAGTTCTTCACACCCACTCAAACTTCAAAAAAAATAAAAGGAAGTTCAAACATAAGAAAGGAAACTCTAACAAAAACCATGTGGGGAATCCAAATAAAACTCACAAATGAGACTTCCCCAAAATAAAATGTTTCAAATGTGATAAGTTTGGTCATACACATAGATACTATCTCGAGAAGCTGAAAATACAAGCGGCATTAGCAGAAGTAAAAGGAGTAGAAATATCACTATTCTTCTTAGCGTTATCAAGTGAAGTTAACTCAAGAAAAAATACTTGGATAATTGATAGTGGATATTCTTGACATATAATAGGATTCAAAGATCAATTTGAAACCCTAGAAGAGGATTCCTCCAAAGAAGTTACAATTGGAGACAACTCCACCTATCCAAAAAAGGAATCATAACCCACTCTATCAAGTTGAAATTAGGGACTACTCTACTATTGAAAGATGTTCTATTTGTACCAGGTATAAAGAGGAACTTAGTCTCCATCTCTAGCTTAGCCGATCAAGGCTATCGTGTCACATTCCAGGAAAATAAAGTCTTAATATGGACAAAGAACTCCAATATTAAAAATGCTATTTCATTAGGATATAGAGATGGAAGCTTATACAAAGTAGGAAATACTATCAAATCAGCTCTAAGTCATGAAGTATCCAATACCAATGAACTCTGGCACCAAAGACTAGGTCATATCAGGTTTATTACTCTTCCCTCCCTTAAGAATATTACTACAGGGATCTCAAATTTAAATTCAAATCATTCAAGGATTTGTAAAGGATGTGCTCTAGATAAAAATATAAAAAAAATCCTTTCCCTCTAGTGAACATAAAACAAAAGGTACATTGGAACTCATTCACACTAACTTGTGTGGACCTATGTCAACTCTCTCACTAGGAGGTTACTCATACTATACATGATCTTCATTGATGATTACTCTGGAAAAATATGGATTTATTTTCTTAAACTAAAAGAATCAAATGAAGTGTTATCCAAATTCAAAGAATTTAAAGCATTAGTTAAAAACCAAAATAGGAGAAAGATAAAGATCCTAAGGTCAGCTAATGGAGGTGAATATATTTTTGAAAATTTTAAAGAGTTTTGTATAGCTTTTGGGATTAAGAGGGAGTATACAGGACCTTATAATCCTCAATAGAATCGAGTAGCTGAAAGGAAAAATAGAACTATCATTGAAGCTGCTAAAGCCATGATGCACGACCAAAATTTGCACACTTCATTTTGGGCCGAAGCATTGAACATTGTTGTATATATTGAAAACAGATGCCCACACTCTATTCTAGAAAACATCACTCCTGAGGAAGCCTTTACAGGAAAGAAACCTGATATAAGTCATCTCAAAATTTTTGGATGTCCTATTTACATTTATATTCCCAAAGAGAAAAGAACCAAACTAGACCCTTCTGGAAAAAGAGGATTATTTGTTGGCTACAGTGAAACTACAAAAGGGTACATGGTATATATATCAGGACAAAAATCTGTTGAAGTTACTAGAGATATCAAGTTTGAAGAGGACACTACTCTAAAGATTTCCATTTCCGCTGAAGGAGGATCAAATGAGAATCAGAGGGAGACCCTTATGGGCTAGAAAAATGTTTGAAGAAAACAATGTTGAACCTGATGAGATGTCCAAAGCAAATAAAAGAACAAGGAATCAAAAATGTTATCTTGCGCTAATGACAGAACTGACAAAAATAGAACCGGCTAATGTAAAAGAATCCCTAACATGTCAAGCATGGAAAGATGTGATGATTGAAGAATACCAATCCATTATTAAAAATGATGTTTGGGAAATAGTCCCTAGACCAAAAGGGAAAACCGCCATTTCCTCTAGATGGTTGTTAAAAATCAAATATGCTTTTGATGGTAGTATTGAAAAACACAAAGCCAGATTTGTTGCCAGGGGTTTCTCTCCAAAGGCTGGAATTGATTATGAAGAAACATTTGCTCTAGTTTCTCGCTACACATATGTAAGAACTATCATATCCATTGCAGCATCCAAAGGATGGAAGATTCACCAAATGGATGTAAAAGCAACATTTCTAAATGGAATCATAGAAGAAGAAGTATACATAGAACAACCAAAAGGCTTCATCACCCATGACAATAATTATGTTTGAAAATTGAAGAAAGAACTCTACGGTCTCAAATAAGCTCCCAGGGCTTGGTATGAATGCATAGATAAGTATCTATCCAAGTTAGGGTACTCCAAGAATGAAGCCGATCCAAATATATAGTTCAAAATGTCCAAAGGAGAAATGGTAATTATAGTTCTATATGTTGATGATCTCCTAATTACTGGAGAAGATCATCTCATTGTGAAATGCAAACAAGAACTCACAAATGAATTTGATATGAAAGATCTAGGATTATTGCATTACTTCTTAGGATTAGAAGTAGTACAGAAAGAAGACTACATTTTTCTAAATCAAAGGAAATATACTATGGATATATTAACCAGATTTGGCATGAAGGAATGTAAACCCTTAACCACTCTAATGGAAACAAATCTTCATAAGCTCAAAGAAGATGTTGCAGATTCAGAGCCTAAAAACTCTTTCTACTACAGACAACTAATTGGATCTCTTATGTTCTTGGTAAACACTTGTCCGGATATTTTCTATGCCACAAATGTATTAAGCCATTTCATGTGTGAACCCAAGAAGATTCATTTATCTGCTGCTAAATATATTCTGAGGTACTTATGGCGGTGCAATTGAATTGGGTCTAAAGTATGAAAAAGTTGAGATACAAATCCAAGGATTCATTGACTCCGATTGGGCCGAAGACTCTATTGATCAGAAAACTACTACAAGATGCTGCTTCAGCCTCAAATCTACAATGATTTCATGGTTCAGTAGAAAATAGTCAGCAGTTGCTCAGAGTTCCACCGAAGCAGAATAGATGGCTACATCTATGGGTGCTCGTGAAGAAGTATGTTAAGGAAGCTTCTAGTTGGATTGTTTGGCGAGCCACTACAACCTACAATAGTTTACTATGACAATCAAAGTTGCATTACACTTTATGTAAACTCAGTTTTACCTAACTGCTCCAAACACATAGAGATTCCTTATCACTATATAAGAGACATGGTAGACAGAGATATTATCAAGCTCATCTATGTAAGTACTAAAGACCAAAATGATGATATTCTTACCAAGCCTCTTGTGAAGTTGAAAATTGAGTACTTTAGATAGAAACTTGGTATGATTAAGTTGTGATTAAATTGCTGAGATTCTATCTCCTTATGTAATTTATATATTCATGAATAAAATTGAAATTTCATATTGCAATATTTTGTGTATTGAAAGATGACGATCTTTCTTGTGTGCAAAAATCACTATTGTAAGGTGACGATCTTCAATAGCTTGATTTTGGTTATCCTCTAACCTAGTTCCGAATTCAGTCGGGGGTTATGATAACAAAAGGTTTAAGTTTAGATTTGGATTACGTTGAATATCTTGGTACCTATATGCTATAGTTATCCTCTAATCTAGTTCCGAATTTAGTCGGGGGTTATGATAACAAGAGGTTCAAGTTTTGATTCGGATTGCACTGAATATCTTGATACCTACATTTATCACTAAATCCAGTTCCGAATAAGTCAAGGATTGTGATAAATTTTGACAAGTTGAACTTATGTTTTAGATTATGCCAGAAATCATGATTGATTATATGAGTAAAATCCTGATCTGAGTTAAAGTCGAGGATTCAATAATAAAAAAACCTCATAAATTTTCTTATCAATCCACTCTCGCTAAGAGGGAGTGTTAAAATAGTAGCATCGATTTGATTGATGTAATCGAATAAGCTACCTTTATATATATAATATCATTGTTAATTAATTCACAATGGTCTATGTTATCGAGCGGATGTATTATACAAAGTAATCATCTCAGTCAATATTAATATTGTTATTGTTACATAACTATGGGTGGATAGTTAACGTAACTATCAATTGATAGTTAAGCGTAATCCTTGCA